>CM042327.1:31100669-31560669 GCA_023566125.1 Zingel zingel | reverse complement strand
CATACATACATACATACATACATACACAGAAATAAAAATACTAACAATAAAATTGCACGTTTGCTTTGTGATGTGAGGGCGAGACAGACATGCAGTAAATGCACAGAGTCAAATGCAGGGAGACTCACCTTCGGACCCGTCAGCCCTTCCAGGTGGAGAAGATTTCCATCCGGTCCAATTATTAAGCCTGGTTCACCTTTCTCACCCTGAGCACAGTGCAGCAGCAACCAGACAACACAGACTTCATTACGGCCGTGTCCCAATGATGACGAGTGGCTAAATGAATAGTTGACCAAACAAATAAGCAAGACTTTACCTTCGCTCCGTAGCCCGGGGGGCCGGCGTCTCCTCGGTCACCCTTTGGTCCAATAGGACCCTGCGGAATAAAGACAATATGATTTCTCAACAGTCAGCTGGCAGCAGGAAGGGATCGGTTCCCCCAGATCAACTTTAGACGTTCAATTAGTCTCCATCTATACAGTGCAGCTTGTAAATTGCTGAGTGGACCGCTGTTTAGATATTGACTGTAGAAATTAGCGGATGGGATGCTTCTTTGAGTAGGTGTGGTGCCAACATGGCATCTGCTTGCAAATGTAGTGCAGCGAAGCATTTGACGCTCTCTTACTTTTGTGGATGCAAATTACTGTTCAATTATCTGGAGGCATTATTGGAATTTGAAAGAAAAGAGTGTAAAGAAGTCTCTTCTTTTTGCCCTTACAGCAGTTTGCTTTCAGCTTATTCCTGTGACCAAAAGGATCACCACCCACACCAAAATTTAGCACACAGAATTTGAACCTGTAATGAAACGAAAAGACAAAAACCAACAAAGAATTGATTCCACCAGTACGTATTGTTTGTGTAGCCAAAGCCTGATCGCCTGATACTTATTCCTCTGTGCCACAGAGCTCCAAAATCAATGTACTCCTGTTTGAGTAACCTTCTCTAAAAACTACAGTGCCCTACTGTTCAAGGAAATTATTTTGAAAATGATATTTTACTCTAGCCTGTGAAAACTACAACATTCTCTATAATATTAAATAGCCATTACTAAATGTGCAACAATGAGAGTTTAAAACATTTTTAGTTATTCTTTATTGAGAGTTTAACGCTCAAAAACTTAACTAATCTGCTTCATCAACAACTGCAAAAAGTAGAATGGCAACATAGGCCAACCCCTCGACAACTAACGTTAAAGATTGGATCACTAAAATATGTGACAGCACTTTTTTTGACCGAACACCCACTTCAAATTGGTGAAAACTGCTCAGACAAAGCAAAAAGCTTAGTCGTGTGAAATAAACACAACTCACGTATAGCATGAAACTGACTAAGAAAATAGGTTTTCAGGGCCTTTAATTTACCTTTTTAATAATGCATTTATTTATTTATTTTTCTAAAGTTTGCGTATATGGTAGGACTAAGTGAATGGTTTTGAGGCTGATTGCCGACTGTGTGAGATTAACACATTGTTGGTTTTGGTCTTTTCGTGGGATGCGTTTACAATAAAAATAATAATAATTAATCATAAAATGTAGCTTAACAACCGGTTCAAAACACACAGGAGACAGAGACAAAGAGACAACGCAAGACCAATAATGTGAAGCAAATACACTTCACATTTATGGTGATAATAAGGGCAAGGTAACAATTATTTTAACACAAGGAGACTTACAGGGAATCCAGCTTGACCAGGTAAACCAGGTCCTCCCTGCACAGGGAAACAGACACACATAGCTTTATTGGATGGATGTTCTGCGTTTTGCTAACTGACTACCATGTACACATTTGGTTTTACTAACTTTAAAAATAACACAAATGTACAAGCAAATCCACCCACAACTCATTCTGGCCCTGACTCGTTCTAACTGTGAAATAAGCAGATTTCACTCAGTGTAGATCATTGGTATACAGCTGCCTAAAATGTAATATATTCAAAAGGACACGTTTGGTTGTTATATTTGATAAAAGGTCAGACAGTGATGACACAATCCTATGTTCTCATAAAGTTTTACATCTTTTAAGAAATCCCTGATCAGCCCTGATGTGTGTTGTGAAAGAAAAGGATAAGTTAATTAACACGTTTCCCCACGTGGTATGAATATTGGTTTAAGAAGACTGTCGTGTCTCAGTTGACAGCCCTCTCTACGGTTCTAATTACAAGTGCACAGTCAACTGTATATATGTTTTTAAAAGCTCAGCGATGTGTACAGGGCCTTGTGTTGCACCAAATGAATTTAGATCTCAGTTTAAAGGCAAACCCTCATATATGGCACAGATATTTTTAAAAAGATGGCAAAATGAGGAGAAAGACAAAGTTGTATTTGTATCGTTTTGCTGTATCAGTGTCACGGTTTAAACATGAATACAAACCTGAGGCCCAGCATTGCCAACAACACCATCAACTTGTAGACACACACAAAGAGAACAAAGTTAAGATGAAGGCCACCACTGATTAAAACTGCCAGTCCAGTGTGTGCTCTCTGTTACTTACATTGCCAGATGTCTGGTAGACGATTTGTCCAGGTGGTCCAGGTGGGCCGGGTGGACCTGGGATTCCAGTTCCATCCCGACCTGGGTCGCCCTAAAACCACAGCACGCACACATGCAGCAAAACCATGTAAAACTGTCCCAATTAATCAAACGCTCATGACAGAGCTTTAGTTTTTAGGTTTGTATTAAACATAAATAATAAAAAAGATCTTGAAAAAAGGTTACGAGGTCTGAGATCTAAATGACTACAAAGAAACGTACAGACATGCAGCGTGTTGCTGTACAGCATTGGATCAGCACCTTACACACAACTGCTTTGTAGTTAACATAATGTATAAAAACAATAAATATACATTTAGTGTTAACATGACATTTACCCTCTCTCCTTTGATGCCACTGCCACCCTTTGGTCCCTGTAATATTAAAAGATACGTTAAAAAAGGTGAAGGCGCTGTTTGTCCAAATACCTGCTCCATAAAGGTCTGACAACAGACGAGATGAACAACCCTCTTATTCATTGAAGGCAATAGAAGCACAGCGTATGTTATTATCTGATTATACATGTTAAAAGGGGGATCAATTAGAATGATTGAAACATATAATTCACATTTACTTAAGCGGAACAGCATCTTGCCGCAACTAGAGTGTTTTAACATATTAAATGGGGGAAATATACTCCTTTCTGCTGTCTCAAAAGGTTGTTACCTTATCAATTCAAAACTGGCTTCTACAAACACTTCAACAGATTAGACGATTATAAAATAATATTAACTCATTTACTCATTAACGTCATTCACCAGCCTCAGGGCTGCATCTCACTGTCTTTGTCACTGGATAGAGTTCTCCCAGCTGTCATTACCTAACATAAGTTTGACTAACAACTGAGCCATCTCCATGACAACTGAACAAACTCCATGATGAAGACCATGAGATGTAATTGAAAGCTCTGGAAAAAGCTAGTAAGTGGAGCTTGTTTAACTTCGATTTCTAAGGTCCAGAATGAACTTGAATGCTTATATTGGGTATAACTTATACGTACGTACATCCCAATGCGATAGTATATTTTAAAGCAGTTCTTGTCCGACACTGATAAGATGCCTGATGTAATGTGCACCTCTACTATAAAACTCTCCGTGAAGCATTGTAGCTAAACTGTATTCAAACTTATTCTGCACTGCTGGAAACAGCAGCAGGATGTGCAAAAGATGCACATTCTTTGTCCTCAAACTGTCCATTTCCTTCCCTCTATTACACTATAGTTACTTTTTAATAAAACTGGTTGACACAGGGGTTTGTGAGAGGGGTTGGCTTTTCTTCTGTTACTGCATCTTGCCAACATCCCTCAAAAAACAAAACAATAATTTTCTAACCCAGAAAGTACTCAATACAATGGACTTTATGAAATTACTATTGTGGCCACGGGGGAAAATGGTCCACTGATATTAACAATTGAGAATGCTAAATATTTTTGCCCAATGGCTTGTTTATTTATTACATTGTTGTGAAGTTTGCTACATAACACACACTAAAAAACATTCATCTTTCCTTCAGAGTCATTATTTTGTATTCCGTAAAGCCCAGTTCAGACCAGAGATTTGCGACGAGACGAGTGTAAACTTGCAACTACTTGCAACGCGCCGGTCTGTAACGTTCTAAAACCTGCCAGGTCACACCAACGAGACGAGACAATGTACCATCTCCATAGCAACGATTCTCTACTTCCATCCTAACTTCCGACTTTCAGGCTTTTTTTGTAGCTGATATCATTTGTTGCGTCTAAATATGAGTGTGAATAGTGAGATGCTTGCTACAGCTGCATTACTAGTATGAATGAAATGCATTTTCTCTGATTCACTGCTTTGTTCTAACGCCGCTCGCTCTCTATGAAATAATAATACAAATAAAATGGATTATGGATCATTTGATTTCTATAGTTTGTAGCCGACTTGACCAGCTGACTTCTCTATTGGCGGTTGAAACAGGTGACGTCCCTTACGTGTCATCCAGATGTATTTTACCTGAGGTCCGGGGAAGCCATCCAGCCCTGGTCGGCCATCTTTTCCTACAGAACCTTCGCTGCCCTTCTGACCTGGGATACCAGGCAACCCAGCTTTACCCTGCAGAGGTACAAACAAGACACACCAGTGACAAAACTAAATTCAGTTAAACACAAAAACAAAGTTTCTACCACATTACTGCCCGTAATGTGAAGAGTTTGCTTGTACTTAAAATAGACACCCAACTCTGCAGCTTTCAGCTACTTCCTGCTCATTGTCGCGCTTTAGTGCGTCCACAAAGACAAATGTGTTTGTGTTTGCGGTGTTGCAATGAGTTTGTCTTTCTGCCCCCTTTATTTTCATACATTCTACTCAATAGTCAGTATAGATTGATGCTTACATTTTTTGTTAACATTTTATGCCACTGCTTCTTTTATCTATGCATTCCTTTTCTATTTTTCTAATTTTCAGTTCTGCCTGTGTGCTTGTATTGTTGTAATTTTCCCATTTCTGTCTGTTTAGAGAGGGCAAGGACCTTATTTTGCCATGAATAATCATCAAAGCTGCAGCTATTTTTCTGAACCCCAATGATTTAGAAAACAAACGGGTGGAATGAAAGCAAAGGGGAGTAGCAAGGATAAGGCTCCCGCCAGTAACCAAACCTGAATGTTAAATAAACTCATTAAGAGGCTCGAGGGCGTGCAAGGGCCAAACGCTCGCTACCACCTTAGAGACCTCAGTTCAGCCGCAGGTGACGGTACCTCAGGCTTGTTTGGCCGTTTCCACTAATTTCACCTACTCAAAACAAGACCCTTTTTTATCCATTAGATTGCTTTTAGAGTAGAAACCATGTGAGTTGGAGAAGTGGGCAAGAGGACCAGCCAGACAGATATCTGGAGAAAGGACTTACCGGAAGTCCAGGCAAGCCAGGAGAACCCTGAAAACAAAACACATTTGCTTTAGTTATTTGCAAGCTCATGTAAACCTTCCTCATATATTTGCAACATCCTTGTTGGACCAGTTCCAGTTCAATATGTAGATGTGTACAAAATACATGACATTTTTATAGAACGATACTTTGTAATCAGATCATTTACAGAATGAATGACAGTTAACTTAGGACAAAGAGCCAATATGGATACACTGATGAAACAAATGGGTTAATAAGTTGCTGGGTACACCGGGTCTTTTGTTGTTTTTGAATATGCAACTTTTCGTTATTGCTACCATGAATACTGTATATCAGTTGTAGACACCTGTAACCGCATCTGCCCTTCTCCGGTCACAACCTTTGTGGCAATAGGATAACTACTGTTATCTGAGCTACTTTAAGATGCTTATTTTAGCAGCTTCCCATGCAAGACAATCTGCATTAAGTAACATGATTGATCAACAATTTTCAATTACATTTACAGATGAAAGGTAAATAGTACATAAGTGTGAGGCTAGCTGTGGTGATAAACATTTCTTTTACCCCATTAAGATTTATAATAGTGCTACCGTAAGACACTAATTGAAGAGAAAAATAAGAAACACTAAACTTCTGCTTTCAGTGGGTGTCTGAAGTATGAAACAGTCGCCATGTTGCACCTGATTGTGTCCGACCGAGAGACTACGTGACTTTAAAGCTGCTGATCAGATCTGGGATCAGAGACTTACTCTGGCTTTGAATATGAGGACTTAAAAACAACATTTGAAGAACACAAAGAGGAACTACAGCTTATTTAAACTATATCTGTAATGTGAAGTATATCGTCCTCCACAGGACCTGAAGTATTTCTTCAATATGCAGTACTGACCGGTTTTCCTTCAGGTCCTCTGACGCCAGGCAGTCCATTGCTGAAACCTCCACCAGAGCCCTCCATGTCATCCTTAAAAAACACCAGCAAAGGATTTATGACCAACAGCCAAACAAAGCCTTTTCTTTGACAGTTTTCTACCCTATTTTATTTATTTTAACATTAAACACTTTCGGGCCAACTCAGATCATTTCACTGAGATATATATATATATATATATATATATATATATATATATATATATATATATATACACACACACACATTGACGACATCGATGTATCTGCACTACAGCTGTCAATACACAGTATTTTGTTTTACCATGAGCTGTCCCTGGTGAACTGTCCCAGGCAATTTGTTTTTTAATTTTTTACTGTGAGATTTTGTCAAATCTACCAAAAAGGTATGATCACAAAAACTAATAGAAAACTTACAAATCCAACCCGATAGCTTGGTCCAGGAGGCCCGGGAGGCCCAGGTGGCCCAACCGGTCCGAGGGGTCCAGGCAGACCAGCCAGTCCGGTCTCTCCTGGAGTTCCCGGTAAACCGGGATCTCCTTTAGATCCCTGTTGGGTGGAATGACAGAATATGGAAATACAAAGTTAAATAAAAGCAAATACAATTATGTCAGTGAAGTGCATCGAACCATGACAGGGTAGTGTGGATTTTTATTTTTTTTATTCTACACCTAACTGCTAATACCTGTCATGCAGCATTTAGTATGAGTAAGTGTTTTAAATCGTAGGTAGGATAATGTAACTACACAAACGCTCATGCTCATTGTTCTGGGGCCAAATTCAGACATCACCAAATGTTAAACCAAACCATAGCCAGCACTTAGATTAAAGTCAAGTCAGTAGCTGACAATATTTGACAAAAATTAGCATATTGTTAGAAGACACAAATCCTCTTTGATGGCTGACGAGCTGGAGCTCAGTTACCTGCAGACGGGGAGGCTTAGGAAAGTAGGAGGAGGAGAAATAGTGGGGCAGCAGATTGGTGAGAAAAGAAAAGTAGGAGCTTGGCTGGAGAAATGAAAGGGATGAGAAAAGCTTTACAAATAGTTGGATGGGAGTCGATATGTCATTATAGTTATTGAATGGGCATTACACAGTCCTGGCATCCCAAAATCACGCCACCAACTCACACTTGGTCCCATGGCATGAAAAATTCCACTTTATGAGTTTTTTTAACATTAATATGAGTTCCCCCAGCCTGCCTATGGTCCCTCAGTGGCTAGAAATGGTGATAGGTGTAACCGAGTCCTGGGTATCCTGCTCCGCCTTTGAGAAAATGAAAGCTCAGATGGGCCACTCTGGAATCTTCCCTTTATGACATCATAAGGGGAAAGGTTACCTCCCCTTTCTCTGCTTTGCATGCCCAGAGAATTTGACCCACCCATGAGAGAGAGAGAGACATCATGGCTTGCAAACAAGCAAAGCATGGCAGTTGGTCAAGGCCACAGCCCCACCCTCCACCCTAGGCCTATATAAAAGAGACTTCAGATACAGTATTAGGGGACCACTAAGGCCTATATAAAAAGAGACTTCAGATACAGTATTAGGGGACCACTAAGGTCTATATAAAAGAGACTTCAGATACAGTATTAGGGGACCACTAAGGTCTATATAAAAGAGACTTCAGATACAGTATTAGGGGACCACTAAGGCCTATATAAAAGAGACTTCAGATACAGTATTAGGGGACCACTAAGGCCTATATAAAAAGAGACTTCAGATACAGTATTAGGGGACCACTAAGGCCTATATAAAAGAGACTTCAGATACAGTATTAGGGGACCACTAAGGTCTATATAAAAGCATCCAAAAAGCAGCATGTCATAGGACCTTTAATTCATGTACCTTCTTCTCACGAGTATGTCTTCTCTAATACTGCTTAGCAAGGCAATTTGCATTAGGTTGTGTTTCTGAGTGCTGATATAAATGTGGAAGCTACTTCAAGGTAAAACTGAAGAAAAAACTACAAAAAGAAAACTACATGAATCAGCACCTTCTCTCCAACTGCTCCTGGAAGACCCAGCTCGCCTGAATCACCCTAGTGTAGGAAAAAAAAAAAAAGAGTAGGACAAAATATGTTAATAGAAACGTCCGTTAAAGTGACATTTTAATTCTCTTTACTTTGTGTGTATGGAAATATAAACTATAACAATATTGTGGCTACTGTGCATGTTTTTATCACTTTTTTAAAAAGAGGATACAAAGTTCTTGTGAAAACGATGTTTTAAGCTCCAAGCCTCTGGATGAGCGGTTACCATGGCAGCAGTTGACAGATGTCTGAGAGCCAGTGTTTTAGCCACAGCCCTTTACAGCCTGCATATGTTTATACATGCTGTTGTTTCTGTGTTTTTTTTAACTAGCTCACATGTTGGTCATGTACAGAAATTCACAGCTTCCCTTTACAACATTTAACATTTGAGAGGAGTATAGTGTTGAGGTTTTTCACACTACTTAGAACCCGATTGGGCTCGACCCATGCAAATTTCTCTGTTGTTTTTTTAGTTTTTTTAAATGCAGACCTTGCCTGACCTAGTCTGTGTAAAGTTATGAATAATGTATTAGCTGTGTGTGACTGCCATCTTCCGGATATCTAGTCAACTTGTATGCATAGATAAAAAAAAAGCAGTGGAGATAGACGTCTCTCCTTCATGGGTCCAGGTGTCGGGAAAGCAAAGACTAGACTGTGAAAACTCACAGCACCAGGTAGTCCTGTAGCCTCAGGGCTCTGTTCATTAGCCACTGATCAAATCCGAACACTAATCACAGCACAGAGATTGTTCAAATCAAAGATAAGATTAAGCAACGGCTAACAACACGACCATATTTGAGAGGCTGAAAGCAGCTTTTTCTGCCATTTTTGCATGAAAAATTACTTTAACAATAATCGGTTATCAAAATAGTTGGTGATTATGTTCCTGTCAATCGACTTATGGTTGCAGCTCTAGTATCAACATTATCAACAAAAAATCGAGGATATGCACGGGCAAAACTGAACTTCAGGTGGGATGCTAACAAAATAAGACTGTTAGTCTTTGCTTAGGAAATAATCATTTTCATTACCTTTTCTCCCTTGGGACCAGACACTCCCGGGAGGCCATCAGTACCCGGCAAACCAGGCAAGCCCTAGAAAGATTAGGTTCAGGTGTACAGTAGTTGTTGATGAGTTAGCCTCTACAGTTCAGACGGTTAAGGGATTTAAATGGCTCATTGTGTTGAGAGACAAACACGTTGGCACCTACAGGTTGACCAGGTGCTCCATCCTTCCCTGGTGGTCCAAATGCCCCAGAACTAGATGCCGTGCCTGCTCCTACCGTCTCGGGACCGGGAGGACCGGGGGGACCAGGGGGGCCTGGTAGGCCAGGCAGTCCCTACGACAACAAAAAGAATCCATTAGCAGATTTCCAGTAACCTATGATCAAAGACTTCTAGCTGCATATCACATTCACGTATCCAGAAACTAAAATGTCTCTAACCAACAATTCAGCTTCTTTGACTTGAATGATGAGGTCCTCCATTACACACGTTTGTTACTGTTAAGAGGAGTATTTCAAATTGTAATTCTTCTCACCCGAACAGATTCCAGATCAGGAAACCCTGAGCCTTCCATGTCCACAAAAGTCTGAAATACATTAATAGAAATCACTCTTGTTCAACAAATGAGTCACACAGGCAGGCAGTCGGCGGATACTAGGGCTGCTCGATTCTGAGAAATAAATTAGAATCACAATTATTTTGGTCAATATTGAAATCATGATTAACACAATAACTCATTTACTTATGGAAAAATGTTGCATTTATTGAACTTAAAAAACAGTGAAACCATTAAACAAATCAACAGTAAATCTTCTAGTGATCTTGAAGTGTGAAATATCTCTTTTCCCGTGAACGTTTTTGAATTCCCCTTAAAATAAATAACGTGAAAAATATGTTCAAATGTTGGCTGAGTGAGTTTAGCCTTTGGGAGGAGCGTGTCATTCAGAACACAAGACAAAATAAGAGTTTAATTGCGAAACGTAATGTGCAAAATAATAGTTTTTCTTGATTACATTGTTTTTGTGGTCGCTAGGAGTCGAAATCACAATCAAAATGCAATTCATTCCACAGCCCTAGCTGATACAAGACTAACTCACAGATCGGATTCCTGGTCCTGGGGGTCCCGGAGGTCCTGGGGGGCCCCTGGGGCCCGGCTGACCCTCTCCACGCTCTCCCTGTGTGCCCGAGAGACAAGTTCATTAAGACAAGCTACAACGCATTTATCCACTTAAACACAGACAGACATGGTGGTTCTACTTTACACATTCTATTGTACTTGGTAAATGTTATGTTATAATATATGTATAATATACAACATGTCTGTTATTGTGTCAATCTAACCTTATCTCCTTTAGCTCCAGGGTCCCCCGGGGTTCCAGGGAAGCCAGGAGGTCCATCAGGACCCTGTGTCGAGGACACGGTCATGTTAGAGAGATACAGGGAAAGATCAAGTGTAAAGGAGTTCCTATCTACTTTAAAGGGGCACTATGCAGTTTTCGCTTTTTGCTCGCAGGTTTTTCTATAGAGCTCCCCCTACAGGTTTCTCTATAGAGCTCCCACTACAGGTTTCTCTATAGAGCTCGCCCTACAGGTTTCTCTATAGAGCTCGCCCTACAGGTTTCTCTATAGAGCTCCCACTACAGGTTTCTCTATAGAGCTCGCCCTACAGGTTTCTCTATAGAGCTCGCCGTACAGGTTTCTCTATAGAGCTCGCCCTACAGGTTTCTCTATAGAGCTCGCCCTACAGGTTTCTCTATAGAGCTCGCCCTACAGGTTTCTCTATAGAGCTCGCCCTACAGGTTTCTCTATAGAGCTCGCCCTACAGGTTTCTCTATAGAGCTCGCCCTACAGGTTTCTCTATAGCGCTCCCCCTACAGGTTTCTCTATAGAGCTCCCCCTACAGGTTTCTCTATAGCGCTCCAACTACAGGTTTCTCTATAGCGCTCCCCCTACAGGTTTCTCTATAGCGCTCCCCCTACAGGTTTCTCTATAGCGCTCCCCCTACAGGTTTCTCTATAGCGCTCCCCCTACAGGTTTCTCTATAGCGCTCCACCTACAGGTTTCTCTATAGCGCTCCACCTACAGGTTTCTCTATAGCGCTCCAACTACAGGTTTCTCTATAGCGCTCCCCCTACAGGTTTCTCTATAGCGCTCCAACTACAGGTTTCTCTATAGCGCTCCCCCTACAGGTTTCTCTATAGAGCTCCCCCTACAGGTTTCTCTATAGCGCTCCCCCTACAGGTTTCTCTATAGAGCTCCAACTACAGGTTTCTCTATAGAGCTCCCCCTACAGGTTTCTCTATAGAGCTCCAACTACAGGTTTCTCTATAGAGCTCCCCCTACAGCTTCGGAATAGATATTTGGCAGCTCCTATGTTTACTTGTGTCTGAGTCCTCGCTCGATCAGTGTGCCGTTTCCTCTTTCTCTGTTCCTCCGACAGTGCTTTCCTAGCTTTCTGTTTCTTTTTTGCCGGCTCAGCCATGACAATAGTGTGAAAAACTCCATTGCTACCTTGTTAGCCGGTTCCCGAATGGGCATATGCGTGCAGTGCCGTGAAGCAATTTGTTACATCGCGAGACCTGATATCACATGATACTTCCTGACGCTGAGGCCGCCGGCTTGCCAGCCCAAAGTTGCAAGGGTGGTTTTTCAGCTCACAGGCGCTAGGGGGAAGCGAGACGACCACCATTCAACCCAAAAAAAGTCATAGAACCATTCCAATGACTGCAAATCTGTTCAGTTAAGGTAAATTAAGCTAAAGAAAACTGCATACTTCCCCTTTAAACATCCATCATCACTGAACCTGTTGACAGTAGATAAGACTGTATCAGTGTTTTTGGTATTGTGCAGGAATAAAAACAACTTACAGGTTTTCCATCCTCCCCTGGATCGCCCTGTGAGAAGGAAATAAAGAAACGCACATCTTCTGAGACACATTTGGGAATATTTAAAAATTCACGTAACAATTCTTTATTCCAATTGCATATACGTTGTAACTTTATAATTGAACTTTAAAAAAGGATCATATTTGAAACTTTGTAATGACACATTTTTTTCTTAGCCTCTCGACAGCACGTGTAACAGAAAAGATGGGCTTTAAGTGATGGTCTTTTTCACACTAACAAAGACAGCCATATGCTATGACAAATACAGGAGATCTTGCTACAACGAGCACAGCACAGCTGCTGTCTATCCTGTTTTCATGCAAAGAATTCAACTGTAGTCTACTAACTGGCTCTCCATCAGCTCCTGCTGGTCCCTGGCGGCCCGCGGCACCTTGCGGTCCAGCTGGTCCTCGGGGTCCCGGGACTCTGGAAGCGACCGAGCCATCACCGCCAACTGAAAACTCGGTTGCGGGCCCTGGAGGGCCAGGGGGGCCGGGGGGCCCAGAGAGGCCGGGCTCTCCCTTCTTTCCTTGGTAGCCAAAGCCTGCACTGCCCTGGAGATGGAAGAAACATCGGTGATAACTGAGGTACGGACTAAAGCTTTTCCATATTCAGTCAATTTAAAGTGGACCTGGGCTATTTATTTCTTCTTTCATTTGAATGCTGTTGCAGTCCTCTCCTGGTGAGGGATCACGGTGTATCACAGAGATCATTCTGTCTGTACAAGACACCTGGAACTCTGCTAGGCGACTCAAATCAAGTTGGCAATACTCAGAAAATGAGATTATCTCTAACTTACCTTTGATCCCTTTTCCCCTGGTTCTCCCTGAAAATGAAGACGACAGGGCCAAGTCAGTGCCAGCCATATGTATCCACAGACACATCCACATTAGGGCAGCAACTAACGATTACTTTCAGTGGCGATTAAATCTGTTGATTATTTTCTTGATTAATCAAATGGTTGTTGGGTTTCTAAAATGGTGAAAAATGTGGATCAGTGTTTCCCAAAGCCCAAGATGACATCTTCAAATGTTTTGTCCACAACTCAGATATTCAGTTAAGAAACTAGAACATATTCACATTTACCATGCTGCAATTAGACATTTATAATATAAAGTATATCTTATCTATCTTATACTTGTTTTTATACAAAAAATTACCCAAACCGATCGATTATCAAAATAGTTTGCCGACTAATTTAATAGTTGCTAACAACTAATCGATTAATCTCTGCAGCTCTAATCCACTTGTTTAAGAACTTCACAGTAAGTGCTACAGTAAAGCACTACACTGAAGCACACGGAGTGTATACACAGTCACTCCCATTAGAGGGGCACCAGTGGGACTGAAACTCTGCTGAGTTATAGAGCAACACTCAGGACATTTAGAACCAAATCCTGTTTCCATATCCTCTGCTGGATTGAATCTGTGTGTGTATTGTTTTTTTCTCTCCTTGTTTTGTGCGTATTTGGACATTGCAGTGTGTAATGTGCATGTGGTTTAGGATGGAAGGAAATCAAACCAATGTCAGGCCAAAAATAATGTCTCATATAGAGGATTTTTTTTTTTTTTTTTTCAATCATTGTGATAACATTTGGTCCTCTAGACACACACACAGTTTATCCATATATATATATATATTTTTTAAAGTACATTATGTGATTAAATAAATACCGTACAACAGGTATGACACAGGAACTAAATGGCTTGACATTATATTGCATTTGTTTGCATGAAATTAGGACTTGCAGCTCCCTCTGGTGTTCCTTTGGGACATTTTCACCCAAGCTCATATCACTGCTGTCATACTCCTGTCCCTGCTCATGCTTTTACAACTAGCTCACTGCCCATTGCAACCTTCATAATGACAAACTAGGTTAAAAAGACTTTTTCTTGCATCATCGGTTGGCCCCACCCCTCGCACTGCATGACAACAATGGCTTGTCTACTACAAGTATTCCATCCATCCACTATCAGTAGATACTATAAAAAGGTACAAACCTTGTCTCCACGGGCTCCACCCCGTGAGCCGGAGCCCGAGCCAACATCTCCCTTCGGCCCTATTGGACCCCTGTCTCCTTTCCCTCCTGTATCCCCTCGGTCACCCTTTTCTCCTTTAGCCCCCACTGGCCCTGAAAGCGACGACAAAAAGGACAGTCGTTAATGCCCTCATGAAAAGACCTTTCACAAATGATTAATGATTGTATCCCACATCCCAAACAATAAACAGGACCCAAAAGAAGAGGAGAATAGAGGAAAAGAAAATTACTTTTTGCTTGATGGAGCGAGAATCCCAGTGTGTGTGGCTGTATTTTAAAGGCCATGTGAAGCGTTGGAGGTGGAAACTGAATACACCTTCCCACACACCTGCATGCACAACCCTCCTCATATTCATATTCTGGTGAGAGCTGAATTGACCTTAAACCCTACCCACAGATTTGTTACTTTCAGTGGAGCTTGTATGAAATAAAGAACCCACTTCCTCGTTATTGTGTCGAAGTCGCACATCTCCACCGCCGCTGACATGCACAGCAACATGAAGTGCGCTCCAAGTGTTCCAGGTCGGGGGTTATTTTAGCAATGGAAAAATGGATCCCATGCCTCTGAGCGGATACGTAAGCATGGACAATTCACTGAAAAATCTAATGCCACATAGCATATATATATATATATATATATATATATATATATATATAAAAATGTTCCTCTCTTAAATGTGCTCTCTATTTTCTCTGTGTATATTTATCCACAGGATTACAGCCTGAACGGCCCAATTTTCCATCCCCCCCCTGGCTTATATACGAGCACGTCAGCCACCCTGCATGAATTCAGAAGGATGAAGTAGATAGATTTAGGCATGCTTGTGCGCTTTTGAATCCATGTGAGGTCCTGCATGAGGAGTACACATGAGGTAGGCAGAGCATCAGAGCAGAGAATAAAAAGGAAGTAAAACAGAGGAGATTTGGATGCTTGTCTCTGTGTTTTTAACTCCCCTAGACCCACCTGGTGACCCAGGATGTCCGGGCCCGGACTCCACAGAAATGTGCTGGGAGTCGCTTGCTGAACACAACGCAAAAAAACAGTGTTAAATTAGGTCTCCCGATTAACATTGTTTCGAGTCAATATCTAGGACGTTTTTAGTCATTTTTCTCCATTTAGGTTTTTCTTGTTTGAGTCTTGTCTGTTTTTCTGTATGTTCAACAAGGGACTTGACTTTTAAGTATAAATTTGATTTAGTGTAAAAATGCAGGAAAGTAATCATTTCAAGTCATATTTTTCTGAGGGTTTCAAGATTCAGCGCTTTTTGGAATTTTCTCAATAAGGCGGAACCACTTTCTTTCTTTCTCTGTCATGAACTAACATGAGCATCCCGTGATGACTACTGAGTTCCATAGCGTGCGTCATCAAACACCTACCTTGTATTTGGCATTAGTGGTGATGCTTCCTTAAAGTCATGTGTAATATTGTATAAAATATGTTTGGTTAGTTTATATTGCTGACAATGCAACCATCAGCTTACAAAGAAAAGCCCTGTGCCTCAGGAGATCAAATTGAGACCGCTATGTCAGTCATGCCACTACCACCAGATGGTGCCAAAGTAGAACAGTTTTTAAATCTTACACTTTAAGATTTTAAGGGTTTTTTACGTGACACACTTTGACATATTCTCCACTGGAAGACCTTGTGCAATCTGTAATAGAGAACATTTAGTACATAGCAGACACAAGTCAGTATTACATTCTCTGTGGGTTAATCACTTAGTAAGATGGGGGTCAGTCAACTTTAACCCTGGATGGTAGAACACAGGGAAAAGTTCAGCATTTTTTAAAACATGAACATCTTTCTGTTCCAAGACTGCAGCAGTGAAAATTATGTATTTCAATGTACGGTAATTCACACAAATGAGAGCCTCCCGATCTGTATTGCATTAATCCCTATGTCCACTAGATGGAGACATGTATCAGTGAATATGTCTGTAGCAAGCTCGGACTAGCTCAGCTACTGTATGCATGTTCAAGGAATGGGAACTCTGCAACACCATGTGTAGTAACAAACATCGCCCTCCATACCCGACAGGTGAGTCCTGTGTCAGCATGTGGAAGTACATTTCCAAAAAAAAAAAAAAAGAAATGTGGAAGTAAAACATCTATTTTCCATCTTTCAGAGTAAAATAATAAATGTATGAGAAAGAGTGATATTTGCAAAACAGTAATGGGCAGATCAGAAGGTATCTGTAGAAACAGTGAAGAGGGCTGGCATAGAGACCGTACACTGTCACAAAACTACAGAAACAAACCGTGCTGATAGCTCTCTCTCTGCTTGCAGAATGTAACTGAGTAATCTTTAACTAGAAAAAAACTAAATGAAGTCTCCTTTCAGGAAGTGTTGACTTTGTCCAGATAAACTCACCTGTTTCTCTTGCTATTGACACCTCGTCTACCCTGGTCAGTGGTGGCTGCTGAATGGGCCGGGAAGACGGAGTAGTCGTCTGCAGGAAAAACAATAATGCAACAGGGGGAGATACATATTTTAAAAAGGGCAATGGAGGGCATTTACTGGAAGCCTGCTCTAGATTCCATGGCTCCATTTTCACTGGTGATCCCCCCTACATTGAAGAAACAATGCAAGAGCCATTTGACTGCATGGGAAAAAGCAGGAGTTGTGTTAACATTTAATCACACTAATGTTTATAGTTTGTTCAGCCAACGGTTGTTTCCCAGCTCTACACAAAGCCTTTTAAACAGGGTAAACATGATTGAGTGCACATGTTTGCATGGCAAACCAAGGACAGAACTCAACTTTTTCTTACATTTTTTTTGCCCAATCATTGTTTTCAGTAATTTGTCTTGTATGTCTTAATCACTGTCAGACATCTCATGCCTGGGCCCTATTGCATAACTATGTGAACATTATTAAGGCAGTCAGGGAACACAGCTCCCAGTCTATCACATTGATATGGCCTGCTGTTGCAATACGTCATTACTCAGAGTTATACTGACACCCAGAGTACAATGATTAAGTTTGTTTACAATACGAATGACACACACCATCCTTCATTAGTATTCATTTTTGGGTATTTCTGTGGTCATCTCATTGCTGCCACTCCAATACCCATTTTTAACCTGCACAGCTAAACTAGAAAAACCCTCAATCAAACCAAAGGGGTTGAACTCAGTGCCCCCAGGAAGTGTCAGGCTTTGAAGCAAATTGAACACAGTGGCCAAACAGTGGAATTACAACTGCTGGCCCCTCTGGCACTAAAAAAGAAAGCCATGCGATTAAATAATTTGATCCATATTCAAGTTAGGAGAGCGCCTGGCGGAGGTCTCTAGTGCACCTGCTCTATGGGCCACACAGTAAGGAATCATAATCCAAGCTTGTTGGCTCCATGATGGCTTCATGCGCCGCTGAGCAACTCTCATAGGAATGAACGGGGCTCCACCTCGAAGATAGATGGATAGATAAATACTTTATTCATCCAGAGGGGAATTTTAGTATACTGTGCTTATTATACATTCATGGTTGGAATTAGAAAATAATATGTGTGTGTGTGTGTGTGTATCTTGATCTTTCTACTACCTTTTTGAATGACTGCATTAACAGATCAAATTGTTTAGGTAACTAAATACATTTAGAAATTATACTGTTATGTTTGTGTGTGTCCTATTTGGTAAAGTGTCTTTGTGGACAAAGGAAAGACGGGTCAGTATCCAGTCTACCAACACTGCTCCGTCACTAAAATCACAGCAGGACTAAGAGAAGCAACAGGAGGTATTGGAGGTCGGGGGAGGTGGGGACACTTCTGCTCCTAACTGCCTGTGGGTAAAAACAAGAGAAGGGGAGGAAATAATGCAAAGAGCCCCCACCCCTCCCCCCATCTGTAACTCATTCTTCACCGGTGACACAGCTCCAATTGTCACCTGTGGAATTCAAATAAGGAGAGGGCTAAAGAATGAAGGAGAGGGGGCAGCTGAAGCCAGGGTAGATAATTTACCTGTTTCCTTTCGGAGGAATTCTCCCCACTGTGTAGCACGGCACTGGCTATGCCAAGAATTTGGCCTGACTGTTCTAAGTTGTATTAATGGGATAAAGAATACCCTGCTTGTTCACTCCTTTACTTATCCATCATAGATGGGGTTGACAGGTGGGAGGCTCCCATCTTTAGAACATAGTGTTGATGGATTTGAACCCCACAACCCCCTGAATCTACTAACAGGTATGCGGCTCCCTCGGCTATGAACATATCCACCTCTGCAACAGTGTAGGAGGTTATTATTTTTATTTATTTTTTCCGGTCATGTCCTTTAAGTATCACAGAAGGAACTTACTGGATTTTTTTGTTGTTGGTCTTAGGATGAAAGAAAAACTGGCTGTTTGTAAAATGCAGCAACCAAGGTTTGGCTCTCATGTGTTTGACTCTAATTAGCTCTTGTAAAGTGTAATCAGGCTTCGAAAAAAGCAATGATTTGAACAGAAACAATTATTTTTCCCAAACATTGCTGTGTCTCATTAAAGTGCTCATATTATGCTCATTTTCAGGTTCGTAATCGTTTTAGAGGTTGTACCAGAATATGTTTACATGGTTTAATTTTCAGAAAACACCATATATTTGTTGTACTACACATTGCTGCAGCTCCTCTTTTCACCCTGTATGTTGAGCTTTCTGTTTTAGCTACAGAGTGAGACATCTCACTTCTGTTCCATCTTTGTTGGGAGTCGCACATGCTCAGTAGCTAGGTAAGGACTACTAGCCAGTCAGAAGCAGAGTATGAGGGCCCTGACAGTACCTAGGTAAGGACTACTAGCCAGTCAGAAGCAGAGTATGAGGGCGTGCCATGCTAGCAGCTAGGCGAGCATTATAACGTGTGTTCCAAAGTGACCACGTTTGTCTCTGAAGTAAAGTCTGGACTACAATAGAGCTGTTTGGAGCAGTTTGTGAACAGTGTTTTCTGTTGGAGATGGTAAGTCCCTTTGCAGTGGCCTTTGGGATTTTTCACTTTGTAAACCTATAACGTGCACAAAAAGATATATAACACAATAAAGGAAAGGGAAAAAGCATAATATGAGCACTTTAAGACTTAAATACATACTAAATGCAAAACTTGCATTAAAGGCAAGGCTCTTTCAGCACTCTGTTTAACTTCTACAAAATCGTTCAGCTATCACATATCACAGCAACAATCAGCTTAACAGCTCCTGTTAGCACAAACAGAAAGCTGGTCAAAATGTCTGTTATTTGGTGGAGCTGCAATACAGCCAGCATTGTGTTTAATATAGGGCAGGCAGCATAAGAAATAGGTTATTTTGAATAATCAGTATATGATGAATAATAATCCTACATATTTAACAACAAGGAGCTCTTTTAATAACTAAAAGTAGGAGGAAAATAAGTTGTATGTCTGAGAGCAGTGGAAACTATTACAGTAAGCTACTTATTTATGTGTACAGACTAATTTATTTCATAATGAAAAGCGAATTTCTTTCACCTGAATTCAGAATTATCTCCCTTGTATTATGCTGCATGGTTATGTTAATATTAATACTCATGACCGTTAAGTTTGGCAGAGCTCCTAAAGTCACAACATTCAGTTGAGCAGTTTGATATTTCTCTTGAGTCAATAAGTAATATTCCCAAATCCAAGTCTACAGCTCTGATAAGAGTATAACTCTTAATACACGGAATCCAAAAATGTGTTCACAATAAGAATTTACAAAAGCTTTCTTAACATGATGGACATTACAGACAACTGCTAATAACAACTAAGTAGCTGTACTCAATTATTTGCATCACATGCAGTTAGAATTAACAAAAATATGCCTTTGAAACATTTCCTCTTTGGGCTTCCTGCTGAAGGAGACACTTGGACTCCAGCAGTGACACTGTTCAGGGTGAGTGATTAGCCCCGCCATCTATCACCATGAATTTCAGGATGACAAAACGGAAAGTTTCACTTGTACAACTCTCCCGGTCTAACTCGTCTCTGCCCAGACTTGCCCTAATTGCACTGGTTGGACAATTGTGCAGACATCAGATGGAAAAACACGGGCAGGTAGGCATTAGATGCCAGCTGTTGTCTTTTACATCACATTCAACATGATAAATGCCTACTGAACAGATGGAAAAGCCCCTAATAAAAGTTGCTGAGCATATGGCAGTAATGATAAAGAGACTTCTGACTTCAAGTGCCTGACCCTGCCCTCCCCATCTCCTCAAACTGTCTTTCCGCCTCCCTGTACACAGTTGATTGAGAAACCAGTCAGAATAACAAAGCCTTGAGAGGTGGGGGAGGTAGGTCTCTGACTTGGATCAGATCGAGTCCAAATTGACATCTGTTTTTTCTACTCCACTGTAATTGTGAGTGGGAGTGTATGCACACACAGAGGTGCTGGTGGTGCAGGGTGGAGAGCTGTGCTCCGTTTCAGCGTGCATGGCTATCTTTGAGGGTGGGGAGGGAGGGTGTGAGTGGCTGTCTGTGGAATCTGATTGTGTGTGAGTGTGGGAGAGACAGAACACAGAGAGAGGAAGACAGAACGACCAAGGGGGGTGATAGTGAGAGTGACAAAAGGAGAGATGAAGGAAGACAAGTGCATGCAGTGATTTATAGAACTGCAAAAAGAATAGCGTAGGAATAAGAGCATAAGCATGACAGTGTGAGTCAACGGAACAGTGCACATGTGCATGGTGGCTAAGAGGTGGCAGTCTTCTTGTGATAACTGTTACGTTAGGCCTTCATCCAGGTGATACAGTTACAGCTATCCAGATCACACACACACACCTCACACCAGGTAAATACCCTGCTGTTTCAGCAGTTTATGCTGAATAAACCTAAAGGGTAACTTTTTTTTCCAACCTGGACCCTATTTTCCTATGATTTTGTGTCTAAGTGACTGATGGGAACAACAATTGTTTTAATTCGTCCAGCGAAACAACATGCAATGTGATGTTAATGGGCAATTGCGCACCTTCAATTTCCGTCCACTAAAAGTGTTTGTTTGTGTGTGCTTGTTTGCATTAATTTAAGTGTCTGACAACATTATGGAAAGATCCCTACAGAGATCTAGCTTTTTGTTAGAGTAAGATCCTTTTTTGTTTAACATGAAACCGCTCCGAAATCGCTACTCCATTAAATAAACAGCAATTTTATCATCGTAAAACACACTTCATTCACAGTCGACAGAAACAAAATAAAACTATGAACAGCCGTCTTGGTTCGTCTTTCCACTGTTCCAACAATCACCACTCTGGTTTGGTTGAAATAAACCTTTAATTCAGCCATTTACATGGGAAACAATGATGGCTCTGCACACGCTAAAAGTATCGTTTATTTCTATGGAGTCTGGTGAGTTTGGCGATGGCAATTTCAGAGCGGTTTCTGGTTAAACAAAAAGATTTTTACTCTTGACAAAAATGTGTATCTATTTAGGGATCCTTTCCACTTAGAATAACAATCTGAGCCTGTCGGTTTCAAAAACCGCACTTTTAGTGGACGGAAACTGACGGTGCCCATTTGCCCTATAGGATTACATTGCTGCCCGGTTTGGGGAACCAATCACAGCGTTCTTGCTCAATACTGGACACATTTGTGTTCATATTAGTCCCTTAGACACAAATGCATGGAAAATAGGTTTGAAAAATCCCGAATTACCCTTTATAAGCTTAACATTCTTCTTGCTGACCTTACTTTCTATTTGGACAACTATAAGCAAATAAAATAGCAATAACATTTCAGAAGCATTTTATTAACTCCTAAACTTTAGATAAGCCCAGATCATTACCATTCTAGTCTGACGAGAGGAAACTCTATGTAAAACGTCTGTCTCCAAATCTATAAAACAGAAGCCGCTCAATTTCCAGACATCAACTCAGCAGTTTTTAATCTCTGCTGAGGGATGAGTGTTCCCTCACTCATGGCGAGTAATGTGAGACATCAGTGCTATATCTAACACTGGGATGACTCAGTTTGCAGAAGTACGGCCTGCTGTTAATAATCTTCGCCGGCAGGTATACATGTCTGGCTTGATCAGCTGTTTGAGTCCTCAAACAATAATTATAATACTTCTTCTTCTTCATGGTTTACAATTTTACATCAAACTAACTTCCCAGTGAGAAACTGGTAGACCAACCCAGAATGTTTCAATATATGTAGCAAGGAAAATAAGGGCAGCAAAACAACTGCAAGGAACACAGTCCTTAATGAAACAAAATTAAGCCACGCTTAACAACAGTCCGTGACTATTGTTAAACCTTTGTAATAAGTAAAAGAGCTCAATAATAAATAAAAGGCTGTTCCATACCGTCCATCTATGCTTCTCCACGGCTGGTTTTGGGGGTCTGGTTTCCTCATAGCCACTTCCTTCACCTGAAGCCTGAGGAGACCAAGCAGACATTTTACATTTTCATTTTTGGTTTTATTGAGTGCACGGATTACAAACTTGTAATATCTGAAAATGTTCCTTAAACTGAGTCCTGGCACCATGTGTGTCATGTTCATGAACTCTAGTTAAATTATTGGTACAATCCAAGTCAGCTATAAAAGGAAATTATCAATTTAGTCTTGTTAGCATTTTATATATATATATATATATATATATATATATATATATTCAAAACTCTAAACCTCTATGTTATTTGTGCTCGGTGTGACAGTATTATTGGCTTGTTTTAGTTGTCCGTTTAGTCTTTATTGCTGTAAATGTGATTTTATGCCACCTTCTTGGCCAGGTCCCTCTATACAGATATTTTAATTTCAATGAGCCTTTTACCCGGTTCAATTAAGGTGCTATATAATACTAAACTCTCTTGAAATGATCAGTGGTCTGTGTCATTAAGTCACATGTTTGTATATTTCTTGTATCATACAATGTAGAATACAATAAGTAGGTGTAAAATACTCCCCTTGGTAACTCAATATCTTGAACGTGTCCTCTATAGGGAAACAGCTGTGTGTGAGGTTAGCATTTGAGATAAAAGACACATCCTGAAATCAGAAACCTGTCATTTCCAGTTGCGATGGGATTCTCTCATCTAATCCACACAACATCTAAAGATGTGACGAGCACCAGCGTTAAAACCTTGGGCCCTCTTCTGTCAGTAAGGACGAGGTTTTGGTGGTCTGAGCGAGCAGAGCAGCTGTGAAGACAACAGCAGCAGAGGCTGCTGGGTGGTGGGCTGCAGTGAGGCACGTGTGTGTGTGTGTGTGTGTGTGTGTGTGTGTGTGTGTGTGTGTGTGTGTGTGTGTGTGTGTGTGTGTGTGTGTGTGTGTGTGTGTGTGTGTGTGTGTGTGTGTGGTCAGGGTCGGTGGTGAAAAGGCTGCTCTCGCACGCTTATCTGTTACAGATTTACTATTGTATAGTATATGTCTTGTATTGTATATTCCTGCATATCTGTATCAGAGTCTCCGTGTCCCAGCAGGCAGCGGGAGACGGCCGCCCAGTAGAGCCTGGTTCTGTCCGAGGTTTCTGCCTGTAAAAAGGACATTTTTTTTCCCTCGCCACTGTCGCACCAATAGTTCCTCTTGGGGGGAATTGTTGGGTCTTTGTAAATTATAGAGTGTGGTCTAGACCTACTCTATCTGTAAAGTGTCCTGAGATAACTTCTGTTATGATTTGACACTATAAATACAATTGAATTGAATTATTGCTATTAAGTGATGTAACATGCTGGAATAAATCAACAAAGTCCAGTAAAATGTCAGTACAGTTGGGCATTTCCCAAATGCAGTGGCAGATCCACCGGCAACATTCTTAGTCATATTTGAGACAACGGGTTACTGATTTCAGACAGCGGTAGACCAAGGGAATGGTCATGCGCCAATGCAGGCGAGTGACTGCCGAATATGGGCAGTGCAGGATGTGACACACAGAAATCAGTTTGCTGGTTTGTGGTCCGTTTGAATTGTTGTGGTTTGGTTGGTTTGTTGGAAGTAACCATTAGTTGCAACTCTAAATTGGACGGGATGTGAATATTCCCCAATGGTAATTTCTTGCACGTGTGACCATTCCCTAAAGCAGGCTTCTCATTTCTTGCCGGCCACCGTCTGTCAACTGAATAGAACCATTGCTTTGATCAGCGGCAGCTAGTTAGCAAATTAGGTTAATGTTAGCTCCATGAGTTGGTTAACAGAACCTTGTTTCCGGATGACTTTTTTTAGTGTTTCCAGCTGACTCCTTTTAAAATGATAATCTAACTATGCACATGATGGCTGAAAATCCTGAGGCGAAAGCTGCATGTCCCAAATGGCAAAAAAATAAATCACCAGATTATGATCCATGTGGAAGACATGGAGATGAGAGCTGATTAGTCCTAGTATAATATCAGAATAGGAAAAATCTAAGATCAGACTGTCATTTTTATTCTAACAGAACACTGTTTGGCTGCCTAGCTTACATGCTTGTTTGTATTTTCACACAGTATGTAATGAGAGAAAATGTGTTCATGTCATTTACCACATCCGAGTCATCTTCATCCTCTTCACAGTGCCTCTCAGCAGCACGGGGGTCTCCCACCACCCTCAGCTCACCCATCACCCCCTGTTGCAAAACAAAGACATGTGTTTTGATGTTAATGATACATATCATAATGTCAGAACAGCACTTGTTCTCACACACACACACTTTGTGTCATATTTTTGAAGGAATTTCCCCTTTCCGCTATTGATGTCTCCACTTTTAGCCTGTTCCTGTGAAGTGCCATTATCTCTGCCTCACACAAACAATCTGATACATGTTCCAGCACAGGATACTTGCACAGATACTGTAGCATGAATGCTATCTGACTGTGCCCATCAAAGGGCCATTAGCTCTGAATGAAGAGGTGGTTTCTCTGCTGCTGTGGAGTTATTTGAAGTTGACTCTCCAGCACAAATTTATGTCCTGAGAAAAAAGTCAATGGATTTTTTAAGAGAACTTTGAAGATAAACAGCAAAGGCTCTTTGACGTTGAAACCCTGTCTCTAGACAGGCTTTTTACAGTGTTTAGTCGATGTGTCATGGTCTTTTTTTCGAACAAATTGCTTTAGATCTTCACAATAAATCGCAGATGCCATGCATGAGAAGGACTAAACTGTCACTGCAGCATGTTTTTGCTAGTGATGGATGATGACGAAAAAGGGACATCCACTAAAACAAATCCTGCTTCAGAATGGAATGTCCATTTTATAAATACATAATGTAAATATTTAAATGCCGAAGAAGCTCGCCAAGTCTTGATTTGATTAGAGAAATTACATTCGCAAGACCTCTCTAGCTCAGGGCCATGCTCGGGTCAACAAATAGCACATGGCCAACATTTCCTGAAAGAAGAAACAGGATTAGGTTCCTTTTTTGCAAATTCTGACTAAATATCTGACTACCACTACTTAGATGGGCTTGTGTAAAAACAAAAAAACACTCGAACTGTGTAGCAGAGTTGCAAAGGGGTTTACAACTAAATAAGCAGCTGCATTCAAACATGGCAATACAAATGGCAGCTGGAAAAACAAGGGCTTGCAGCCAAATGGAAAGTACTCGTTTGGAATTTTGACATTAAGTAGTGTACATATCTTTTTTTTCTTAATTATGTAACAATATAATCATTGTTATTTAAATAAACTTTTTAGCAGAGGGTGGAGGGAATATCCTCCTTTTTTGGCTCACCTGTAAAGTTATTCAAAAGTGCCTCTGCCTTTATGGCTTCAGCTCCGATAAAAGCCAGCCGTCTATTAAAAGTGACTGAGTAACTTCCATCTAAGGCACTAAAAGTCTTTTAAATATCTTATTTTCTAAGATAAAAAATAAATGCATGAATTAACGATATCTCCTCAACATGGGACCTGGATTGTATTTTCAGGTGTCACTTTATTAAAAAAATGATGTAATGATCCATCTTTTATATCTGATTCTGATCTGATTCTGAGGCTACGTTCAAACACCACAAGTCTTAATGCTTAATTCAGATTTTTTGCTCATATCCGATTTTTTGTTTGGCGGTTTTCGCATTACCTTTTTTAAAACGTGGCCTATATCAGATTCCAGTGTGAACTGTTTGCGGTTTCGAACTGACCCACATGCGCAAAAGAACAATGACATCAGAGTCAGACGCAGCACGCTGTTACACTGAAGTTAGGGAGCTTATGGAGGAAGTAAGCATTTTAGCTTTTATTTCAAAATGTTTGTGCAATGGCTACCGTAACATTAATGAGCAGGTGCTGAGGAGGATAAGAATGAAGCGAAAGAGGGCCAACTTGGCTATTTTGGCCTTTTGCGAGGTTATGGCTGCAAATTCACTACAGAGGTCTGTGTGGCTGCAGAGACGAAGCCAGGAGTGGTGGGACGCAGTTTATTTTACTCTCTGTCGAGGGCTAACTCCCGCCAGCATATAATTGTGACAAATGTGGATGTAGATTGCCTTGGTTGTTCACACTGCGGCCGCATTGAACAAAATCAGACCTGGGTCTGATTCAGGACCACATATGGAAGTGGTCTAAATCTGATCTGGGCAAGATTTGAGTGTTCACACTACTTCTGAAGGAGTCTGACCTGGTCACTTGACCCCAAAAGATTTGGGCCACTTTTGCCTGCAGTCTGAACGTAATGCTCCCGAGTATGTAAATCACTAAAGCAATAGAGTGTCAGTGGCAGAATGCATGGACAACACGCCTTCAGTTGCATGTGTTCTCCGTGCAGGTAGCCAGCGGGTAAGTTACTTTAACCCTTTAACAGCAAAGGTCAACAGTTGTTGCGGTCAACTGCTGGGATTTACAACGGTCAAATGACTCATGGTAATTACATCCCAACTGTGAGGTCTTCCAATTATTTGCAGACTACTCTCATAAAGATGGGTTGGTTAGGGTTAGGCATTTGTGTTGGAGTTCAGAGTAGGCCAATTATGAGCAATCAAATCATTTGAGTGTTATTCGGCCAAGAAGTTTCACATGATTGACTATGGAAAGTCAGGCAGGCACTGTGCTTCAGGCAGCAGGATTCCTGTCTCTTCACAGTTTATGTTGGTTCTAAATTGTTTGGGGATGTGAGCTGTGCAGTCTTCCTACTCCAAAACAAGAATTAAGTCCTGCAAATAATTCTACCTACTATGAACGTTTTTAAAATAAATACAATATATATTTAAATGTCATATAGCTTTTAAATAATTCCATTTCTGGATTTCATTTCTGAATATTGTTTTGTTGAAAACAGACTAAACCTGCGTACGCACCAGAAACTTCTCGGGATCGGCTCCTCCAGCTTGGCCAACAAAGACCCCAGCGCCGGCCTCCAGCTCCATCTCGTCCGGGGACCTCTCGAGGCGCATCACCTGAGGGTCTGTGTCACAGTTGAGGTAGAACATCACCTTGTCGTCCCTCACAGCGATTGCAAAACGGGTCCAGGTATCCCTCATGGAGGGCACACGGAAGCTGGCCGCCTCGTACGACTGCTGGGAGTCGGGCTCCGTGTAGTACAGGATGACGTTCTGGTTGCTGCCCTGCACGGCTGACAGCTTAACGCCCACGTACATGATCTGCTGTGCGTAGTCTGTGATGGAGAAGATGACGCCACCCCTGTCAGAGGTGGGTTTCAGATTGAAGATGAGGGCAAAATCTCGGTAGAAGGGGCTGGGCAGGTGGGCGTGGGCCAGCTGGCCTGTGTTGGCATCAGGGCCAAAGACATAGCCAGGGCTGTTGTCGGGCCCAAAAACCTGGCTGATCGTATTAGGAGGAGGATCCCCAATCAGCTGTAGCAGGGAGACGCCACTGTGTTCTAGATGGGGAAGAGAAAACAAATGTAAGGCTACAATACACATTCAAATATATTGGACGTTAGAAAGGAAGGCTGCATGGCAGGGTATAATGTTAGACCAGGCTGCTGGGGGGGGGGCTGTGGGGGGACTGAAAGTGAATGTGCCTGATAGGTGCAGAAACAATTGCTGTAACTTGCATAGGACTGTTATATGCTAGAACAAAAATAATCAACAGCATAATTGGTCAAAGATTATTCCTGTTCAAAACTGAAGTAACATTGACCCATTTCATATGTAGATGGACAGTTACCACAACTGCCTCCAAACAAGCTGTGGGCGTCTTTGAGAAGCACTGGCAAAGCGACTCTGCCCAGGGGCCACAAAACAAACCATGTTGTAACTTCTAGATCGAAATATGGAAAAGGTCGGCATGCCCCATAAAAAGGCAAATGGATAAGCCATATGAGACTAAGGAAAGCAGATGACTTTAGCAGACATTGCAAGGCCTGTTTTCCAAAGACGAGACCAGCGAACGCCAAACCTGCACTTCCTAATCCAAAGGGAGCGCTAAAGGCATAGACGATACATAGTGCACAATGATGTGACTTGAGACATTGATCAATTTAGTGCTCTCAGTATCTGAGTCAAAATAACGTTACACTTAAATGTGTGTCAAGAAAAACACTTTCTATTTCTGCTTTTGGTTACCCTTAAAAAGGTTTAAGCCTTATTATGTAATGTCGTCTGAAACAAAGGTGTCAGAATAGATACAGCTTCTAGGCGTGTTGTCTGCAAAATTCTATGGCAGACAACTGCATCATCAGACCTGTGTGCAGAACAGGGTACAGATTGGTATCTATGAATCACATTCCTGAAGACACTAAAAAGCAAAAAGCTCTTCCAACTTGTGTGACATCTGCTAAATGTCCCAGCTCCGGGGCACCCGAGGGACCAACAGCTGGGCCTCCTGCATATCTTTGCTCACTCTTCCATCACCCTGGGTGACTCTGGTGAGGTCACTGCATAATAATTGGAGGCGTTTAGGAAATACAAGAAACACAAAGAACGATGTGTGTTGACTCACATCATGGTGGCGATGTTTTACTAGCAACAGACCTTTTTGCTTTGATCAAAAATAATGTTTCCTCACGTTAAAAGGAAAATCACTGTTTTGGGAGAACACTTGACGCAGTTTCTGGCGCTTTGAAGAAATGCTTTGCTTTACCACCTGGTGACTAATATTGCGCGGTTCAAAGCCTCCCCACTGGCCCGAGTGCTGGAGATCAGCGGGGTCTGCCGTTGGCTTTGTTGAGAGCTTAAACACACGAGGTGTTTAGCTGAACCCGGGGTCCTGCTTTCTGCTGCACAACCATGAACACCGGTCGGATCTTTTCTGCGTGCTGTCCGACAACTGACAGAGCCAACAGAGAACCCAGTCAAACTATAACAGGACAGCAATAAAACTACTTTCCAGTGTTAATTATGCAGTTCCCCTCCGCACCAATAAGATAGACATTTCTGAAAAGATTCCTCAAATAATGGGTTTCACATTTTAATATGTACATGTCACCAATATGTATGAAGCAGTTATAGTATTAAGACCTGTCAAAAATATAGACCATATATAAACCATGTAAGGGATATGCAGCATGTATATGTATAGCAGCAGGCGGGCCATTATTGCAAATTGGGAGAGGTCCTGTAATCACCCTGAAGGGGTTTCATTTGAAATAATGACCCGCTCGCTCAACATTATCCATGCTTACTACACAGCTACTGACTACAGAAATCAATAATTTGAAACAAAATTAGGCATCATCATTGTCATTGTGAGCATGTTAGCTTACAGTGTAGCTGTGCCTAAACATAGACCCACTTGTTATCAACTTGTTAGATACACTCAGTTTTGTTCTGTCTGTAAATATTTAATCGGTAATTTAAAATATACTTAGTGTAATTTTTATACAGTATATAACTCTTTACATTTGTATACTGTATATACTCTAATATTTCTATATGTTGTTCAATATACTGCATATGTTTGTATATAGTGTATATATTAGTATGTATATTTATACTTATTTATAAGGAGGATTGCTGCCAAACCACATTTTGTTGTGTTTAACATGCAATTACAATAAAGCATCTTATCTTACAAAATATTGATTTAAAAATGGTGTTAATAGGGTGCCCATATAGCTCATTTGGGAGAGCGGGCACCCATATATAGAGGTTTACTCCTCGACGCAGCAGGCCCGGGTTCAACTCCGACCTGCGGCTCTTTGCTGCATGTCATTCCCCCGCACTCTCTCCCTTTTCATTTCTTCATCTGTCTTGTCAAAATAAAGGCCGAAAGTGCCCAAAAAATTCAAATAAAAAATTGGTTTTAATAATTAAAGAATGGTCCTCCAGAATCTACAATCAAAACAGCGTCAATAGCAGCTCTCTGCAATTCAGAAATAACAGAACCATAGAATGTCGTATTCGACCAATCAGAATTGAGTATTCAACAAATCTCTGTAAGAAAAAAGTTTTAAAAGTAGTTTGTGAGATACATTAGTTGACTGTACAAATGCTACTCTTTGGGTCAATTACAAAACAGCATCGTGTTGGATAATCCCAAAACATATCTAATATAGAAAAGGCCAGATTAATAGTAGGGTTTAGAATATCTACTTATAAAAGACAATACAAATGTTGCTCTTACATGCCACTTGGTAAAATCTTGATAAATCTTTCTGAATTTTTAAAATCCTAAAACCTGGCCTTTAGCATAAAAGAAATTTTTTTTCTACCTAAATTGGAAAATGTTAACCATGAAATGACAGACAGACGCACAGAGTCCCAGGTTCAAAGCCCCTCAGGTAGACTGCGAGTCCTTGACTGCTGCATGAATGGCAGTTAACAACAAAGTCAATTGCACCAGGCCAACCAGATGTTAAGTCTGATAGAGTCAGAATGAGAAACCTCGAGGGTCTCTTCAGTGGGCCTGTGCTCACATGTCTGAACGTAGCTCCCTCTTTTGTGCACAATCTCTGCCAGAGTAGGGTTGAAAAAGGCCACACTTTTGTAGTGATCCAGTGGTAAAATTCATTACGCGGTAAAGCAAGCCATTTTAATTTTATAACTTTCAGGCTGCGGGTACTGACGTTGATATGAGGGCTGTTTATAAAGCAGAAACACTCCATAACTGAGCGTTTATCCTATATCTTTTTTTTCTGAATGACAACATTTATACTGAAAAATGCCTGAAATTCACTTTCTTCAATGATGTGCAAGAAACATGCAATGTGTTGACTGTAAATTAGCAGCTGGTCATGAAAAAGATCAGATCTGAATGCAAATTAAACTTCAAGGTCTGTAAAAAATTGGAATGTGAGATCTCTCAAACTGATTCTGGTTGCCCCTCTCAGCACATAAGAGTACATGCTGCATGTATGACCATTTCTTTCTCCTAGAAATCAAACGTCTGATCATCTTATGCATTTGCCAAATGAACAGCAATACCTCCTCACAGTGCACATACGTTCCAAGCTTCCCAAACCCCTCATTAGGGAAACATCCCACCTATTACTCATCACTCACACAGACCAGATGTGCGCTTTTTTGGACTGGATGTTCAGAATTTACTTAAAAGATGAAGAAACATCCATGTGAACCAGATGATGTACAAACACTAAATGCAAAAATTATCACTCTGAACTACAAATCTAAAAAAGGATCCTGATGCAATTGTGCCAGAAGCCAGTAATGAAAAAAAAAGAAGCTTGGAAGTGTAAATAAAGACAATGACGTGAGCGGACCTAAAGCAGATTAAATGGTTTAACCTGCTTTAGGCTCGCAAAGGAATGATTTTGCTGAAGCCTGTTTAATGTGCCTGCATTGTCTGCATAAGGCCAGCCAGTCAGTCATTCTTAGAGATCAAAAATTGTTGGGTGTACAAAAGGTTCACTATTGGCATTTTAAGTGCAATCTCAATTCAGGTTTTTCAGCTTTTGTTAACCAATGACAGCTTCAAGGCCCATTGGGCATATCAAAGGACTGCTGATGAATGGAGCCGTGCTGGGTTTATGGTGCTAGTTTGTCTTGTCAAGAAGGCGGCTTACTGACCAGAAACGCAGCTCTTTTTGTTACTATTACATTCCAGGACAGGGTACCAGAGTTTGTGATATCCCGTTGATAAAGCTGTATATACAGTGCGAGGCTGTATACACAGCTTTGGGAAGTACATGATCCTTTATACTAATCCACTGGAAAACATTGAAACATCTGGACAGTCCCAGAAAACGTTGCAGCTTCACTGACTACACTCCATCACCATTTAAAACATCCCTTGAGGCCTGCTGTCAAGGCCAATGATCTCTTCCCCTGACTCTTCCCCTCGCTGGTCAGTGGCCTGACCTGTGTTTGGAGTGTCAGAGTTTCCCTCTGGAGACGTATAAATTACTTTCCATTATTGTGAAAAAAAAGAAAAAAAGAAAATGTCTACAATGTTTATGCATTTGCAGCATAAACTATACATGTCGTGCTTGTTCGCCAATTGATTTAAAAGTGAAGTAAATTAACTTTGTGTTTACTTTCTGCTTATTTGATCCCTGTTTGATCTTAGTTATTTTTAAATGTATGTCTGGCTGCTTAGAGGACTAAAGGGAGTCATTGTAATGCTTATCATGTTATATCAATGCCAAGTACTTGGTGGAATCCATTTTATCTGGCAAAAAAATACTGTGATAAATTTTACTTTCACAAATACATTTTACCTTTAAATGCCCATGTTGTTGCTGAAGGGAATGTAAGCTCATTGATACACACGGGTGGTGCACTTATACACACAGCAGCCCTTGTGGAAGGAGATATGGTACCATGATTACTGGAATTTACATACTCTATAACCAAGGGTGTAACTTTAGTTTGAAAAGTGTGTGGTGGGGGACGGGTCTGGGCCGGGGGTCCTCTGACAAAAATGTTTTCAATTTGAATCCCATTTCATGCATTTCTACATACATTTAGGAACTATTGTGATACACAATCCAGGAAATAATTCAGTTGATCATCAATCAATGATAAATTCTTCCAGAAAGAATAGTACTTAACTATGTATAAGAAAAAAAGATGTCCTTTACTTTCTTTATTGTTAAAAAAAGGAGCTGATCACTGAGACGTATAAATAAAATATCAAATTAATTTGAAAGTGGATTTTGAAAAGTGGAAATTACGCCCTAGACTATAACATAATATATATGTAATTACTATCTAATAGTTCTATTACCAAAATCGGGTTCCACTACATGGCGTATGATCGAATATGTCACTACATAGAAAAATAAATGAAAAAAAAAACACAGGATGTTTTAAATATAAAAAGGACCTACATATAAAACCATTAATAAATTGTCCTTTCTTTCTCCAAAGGATATTCTGTGAACCTCTGGGCAAATGTTGTGGTATCTATCAACAATCTTTTTGGAACTCTGGAATAAAAAAAAAAAAAAAGTATGTATGATATTCACAGAGGAAAAGCTGAAATGCTTCTAAATAGGTTTAGAGCTCATTCATAGTTCTGAGACAGTACTACTCTCCTTTAGAATCTGTTAAAACACTTTTTACGAGTGTCAAAATTGGGCTATTTTCCAGCTTAAGACATCCCTGTTTAGTACTGTGTTTTGCAACACTGCCTCATCACTTCTCATTTTGTACCGGTGCAACACAAACCAGAGGGGGCAATGAGTTTCTGGCAGCAAGGAAGTCAGACTACACTGTGCCCATAATTGGATCCCTCCTGAGAGCCAACTCAAATGATTCCCTGGCAAGCAGCAAGCCGAAGAACTGGAGCCAGCATTGGGCCTTCCTGTCATGAGATACAATATCAATCTCTGCTCAACGGAACTATGGTGCTACAAATCAGTGTCAGACCACCAAAAGGGTGTACAAGCTACACAACAAAAACTACACAGATGCCACCAAAAGAGCAGCTTATATATTAACAGGAACACATCCTTTTCATGTTTTTAGACCACCACAGAGGTGGCCAGGGACATGGATCACTTTAGTTTCAATTAAACTGAACTTACTGACTGACTGAGGGTAATGGAGGCCCTCATACAGGATATAGAACTAACCAAAATAAATTGAGGTTGACCTCTAGACCCTGATATGAATGACTGCTCATCTTTCAAGCAGGAGACTGGTAACCATGGAAAAACATCATTAAAAGGGCTATTGTGCCCTAACAATCTTGACTTGCCACAGGGGTAGCCGTCGCCCCCTCTTATGGTAAAAGGATCACATCTGACAGATTTCATACAATGTTTCCATGCACACAATGATATCTCTGCAATCTTCCCACAGTAATTTCCCATAGACACACATATATAGGCCATATTTTAGTGTGTGAACGGTTTCATAGGGTTTCTTGCCCCATGCCGACAGCCCTCAACTTTAATTCCATCTGAAATACAGACTCAAAAAGATGCAAGTATATCATGAGACATTCTTGTATGACAGGTCATAGTTAAATGATGTAGGAGTGGGGTGGTATTAAGGAGAATATGAGTGCCCTTTCCCACACACCAAGCAAACAGAGCTGCAGATATTGAAAAGTGTCTGAAGCTTCCCAGACACTGCATAGTAGGGGTTCTGATCAGTGAATGTAGGAGGTCAAAAGGACTCATAAGTGGGTGGATGCAGTAGAAAAAAAAAAACAAGATAAAGTTTCTGGGCTAATAAACTGGCAAAGGCATTCTGGGCTACAGGGCACACATTTACAGAGCTTTGTAACACATTATCTTGACCTCATTTTGTTTTAAACCAAAACCCACCAACATGTTAACTACTTTTAAACATTTACCAGTATGATCAGGGTGTGGGGCCAAAGACACATCACAGGGACAGAAGTAAGTCAATAGTAAAGTTATTTCTTACATCAAGTCTATTCAGCCTCATTCCAACAACGTGGGGTTGGGGTTGGGGTTAGGGTTAGTCCATTAGTAGATTTTTAAGATCGCCGTGTTTGAATGAGTGGTACCAGATGGTCGTAACTGTGGTGGTTTTCTGTCTGTCCATGAATGATTTAGAGTGACTGAAAGCACTCCAGTGATACCTTGAGGCTACTTTAACAGGTGACAACCAACACGCTCATGTTAGTGGTGAACCTCGGATTCTAAAAATGGCAAGATCATACTTTTTCAATTGCCTTAGGTTGCAAATAGCAATGTCAGGGCTGCTGTGTGTAGAAGCCACTACATATATCTATATAGTTTGTTTTTTTTTGCTTTCCCAAACACAAATTTGGAACACCTTACTTTACACTTGCATCAAACAATGGAAGTGTAAAGCTATGCAGTAAGAACCAGAAAAGCTACCACTAGACATTTGTGGCATTCACAACAAGACAACATATAACCCCCCCCCCCCCCCGATGTAGAAAACCACAGCACTGCCTTGCACATAGAAAGGTAGACAATTTAAACACATGCATATCTATTTGGACCCAGATGCATCACTTAGTCCTGAAACCAGAGACATCTAGTCCACTCATGTCTGTCAATTAAGCAAGCTGTCAGAAAGATGGTGACGCTGTAAAAAGACACAGCAACTCCCATTGATACGAAGTTAAAGTGGAAGGCAGGACAGTAGCCCAGTAAAAGCAGTTCAAGACGTTCCTAATTTGAGGCTCAGCTTGCTCACAGAAATAGATTTTCTCATATTAGACTGTTTGATACAGAACTAAGAATACAGGATGAATCCACACTTACTGAACATCCGAGTTGTTTTCTCCATCGTATTTTTTTTTTTTTTTTAACCAGGGGTATGCATTGTACTCCCCGGAGAAAATATTCAAATGCACACTGGTCCCATGAAGGTTTAGGGTTATATCATCAACCAATTTAACCATAAACTACCATATTACTGCTAGTTTGCTGGATTTTGAAGAACATTACTGAAATGTAACCCCTGAGCTCTAAGACTGCTTTGAAAGAGACATTTCAAAGAACAAAATGAACTGTTTTGGTATTTGACATGCCATACTGAATCTAAATGCATTCATCTGTTAAAAATGTTGTACCTGAGTACAGCAACTTTCCAGCTGTGATAAATACTTTTGCCTAGCACAGTTGTCAACGTCGTGACATCCCACTGAAAACCATTGATGCAAGCATGACAACGTCCCATGCATGACAACCTAATCTGTCCATTCCTGAAAGGACAAATGCACATCAAGCTGTCTGCAAGTCACTTGCTGTCAAAAGAGACATGCAATTCTACATGCCAAATTATCTAGTGTTTCATGCACAAGTCGTTTACAGAAGACGTGCCTCTGTCTTATGCAATTTCAGATGTATTAAGGCTAATAAAAACATGCCCAAGGCAGAAAAAAAAAATACTATTTGATTAGTACATTATTCCATATAAATAATTATCTGTGGAAACAGAAAATGTGTTTTTACATAGTTGAGTTTTCTAATGTTACAATCTGCATTTAAGAACTATGTAGTTAAATTTGAAAACTGAGGTTCTTTCAATTCACATTTTATTTTTTGTGGCATGCCTGCTTGAGGCTTGCCTAACACTATAGACTGTATGTCTGTTGATGCTACGATTGCATTGCAGGATAGGATAGACAGAACTTACTAAACTAAACCCTGTAGCGTCTGTCTCAGCAAAATATGACCCTTTGAATGAATAACTTACAGGAAATATACATCAATTGGTTGTGTGTGTGTGTGTGTGTGTGTTATAATGACCTTCAAGTAGTAAGTCACATGCGATCCAAAGGACAAGGGAAACACATACATGCAGCACTGTAAGGAGGGCTGGCACCATGCTTGTTAGGATGTAGCCAGGACTGCTTACCTTTTAACAACAGGACTAACAAACTTGAAGCATGCTTATTATTATTCTAAATTATGTTGCTGTGCATGGGAATCAAGATATTGTTAATGTCTTTGACAGCGCCATCAGGGATAAATGTAAATTTTTTGGGTGGGTATCGAGTATTTGGTAGTGGGAGGAAACACCAGACAAACTGGGGAGTAGGGATACTGAAAACTGGTTCAAAATGAATCCCAAAACTAGGATTCATTTGAACCAGTTATTACCTTTCTGGTTACTAACTGACAAGCACGTATACCCATCATCCTCCTCGTCTGGTAGAGTGTGGCACTCCAAAGGGAGGCGTCCCTCATCCAGGAGTGTCCAGCAACTGTCCCGCAAGACTTCGCAGAAACTCCGGCAAGGCAACGCCGGCAGCGTCACCAGAGAGCCACACTTTGGTACCAAGAGAAGGCAGAAAAACCACTCCAAACTATGGTGGCAAGGTGACTTCAACAGCCATGCCCAATCATTTAGGAGTACCTGGATTTCCTCCACAGTGGTTTGGTTGAGGTAATTGGGCACAACAAACCTTTCCCCAACCATGGAGGAGCAGAAAGGGAGCGCAGTATCTAGCAACAAGCATTGAGGGGATTCTGCGATTAGAGCTGATTTAGCTACTTCTGTGTGGCTCTCAGCTGGTGCCAACCTACCTACAGATGTCGGCCTAATTAAGGTTGCTTGGCTAGGCTCACTTACTGATGTCTGAGTAGCATCGAAGATGTGATCAATTTGGCTGGTTACCGATGCTTGACTGGGTACTTGAGGTTGGGCTGCAATGGGTTTTAAGGTAGTGTCTGGTGTCTTGCTAGCGGTTTGTGCTTGGGTAATTAACGTTTTTTGGCTATTAGTTCTGGGTGTTTGGGTTGTAGAAGGTGCCTGGCTAACAAATGAAACTTGTGTAGTCTGTGAGACTTTGTTAAGTAAAGCTTCCTGGTTAGCTGTTAATTCACCAGCTGGTAACTGAGAAGCATCCACTAGTTGGTTGTCCTTAGGTACCTGGGTAGTCTCTACCAAGTTGTTGCCTACACTTGGGGTTAGTAAATCTTCTGGGGTAGAGTTTTCATGAGAATACCTTGTCAAATTTAAGTCATTAGCATTCCAATTAGAGCTACTGTTAAGTTTTCTATTTCCTCTTGTGTTATTGGGGGTGTCGCCAGATAAATCAAAATTTTGCTCTGATTTTGTGCTACCAAGATTATGGCCCTCATCTGTTCTGTTACTCTTTTGAAAGTTCAATTTCAGCTCATTTGTATGGGAAGCTACACTGCCTCCACTATCTAACCCCCTATGATCAGTGGCCATTACTAGTTGATTTTCCTCAGAAAACCCCTTTGTTTCAAAGCCAGATCCCCAGCTAGTTTCAGATCCTGTTGCAAATTCAGATTCAGATGTGATTCCAGAGCCAGACCAAAGACCTAACCCAGAGCTTGAAGCCAATTCAGACTCAAGCCCAGATCCAAGTCCTGAAACATCTCCTGTAAAACTTAAATGATCAGATCCTCCAGAAGCCATACCCATAAGAGAAGATGTGCCATTACCAGATTTAAGTATGCGTGATGAAATCCCTGTTGTTCCCTTTTCTGGTGCACGTTCGTTCTCTGGTTCTGTTGTAGGTATTAGAGTGGTCAGTCGAGGTCCCTCAGTGGTCTCATCCCAAGTCTGCATAACCTTTTGCATCCCATGTTCCTCAGCAATGATCTCCGCTCCAACCCTAGCAATATTCTCTGATGGTGGTTCTCCACTACCTGCTGGACTGCCAGACCCCTCATGGTCCACTGTTGGGGGCAAAGTTGTAGTACCAGTCCAGGCCCAGAACCAAGCATCAGAGTAGACCACACACAGGGTGAACAAAAACAAAACTCCAAACTGGGTCCTCATCTTGGGAATAATATCAGGTCTTGACCACGTCCACCCGCTTTATCAGGCTCCCAGAGTGAACTGTGACATGTCCACAGTGCCACTACACTCCTCACACACTTTCCAGCTCTGAGTCCAGACACACTCCGCTAGGCCTAGAGGAAAAGTGAAGAGGAGTGCCCCATTCAAAAGAGAAGAGGGGGGAGAGCAGGAGGAGGTGTGGTCCGTATTGGCTGCCCTGGCAATATTGCCTCTCCTAACTCCTCCTTCCTCCTCCTTCTCCTTTTGTCACAGCAGTGAAAAGCGATCTCTCCTGCTGACTGATACCTTAGAATTACGGCAGCTTTGCCTTTCAGTGTGCAATACCGATGCTTTCAGTGTTTTACAGAGAAAGACAATTTGTTCCCCTTGACCCGTTCTCTTTGTTAAAGCATAATAATTGGAAAACTACAACGATGGCTTTAAAAAAAACTTTAAACTGCGTGAAACTACAGTGGGAGAAAAGGTAGTGATTTGCCAAACTCAACTAAAAGAAGTGAATGCTATTTTGTGGTGAAGGTTTGAAATGTAAGGAGCTGTGCTAAATTCCCTCCATTAGTCTGGCTCAATTGCAATTATGCAACCAATTATCCCGCAAAGTTGCTGTTGTGATATGTTAACATGTTTAAATATATAACAATATCTTATTGCAGTAATTGTATTATTCTATGGGATAATGGTAAAATATATCTAAACAACACAATTATAAACCAGCAAATGTAAATTCAATCCACTGGAATCAGTGAAAGTTTGAAATAAATTTGTCTTACATTTAGATCAAGACAAATTCCAAAGAAATTACATGTAAATTCATCAGCTTATTCTCTTTCGCTCGTCCCTGCCTACATTGCCCCCCTTTATTGTTCAATTCAGTTAAAACCCCATTTTTAGTGCTCTGTGGTTACACAGTAATCCAGGCCTCACTTTCTTGTTTAGACTGGTTTCTCATACTGCCTATGTGATCAGTTGACAGAGACCCTCAACATCTGCTAATGGGAGATTAGTGATAAAAGGAACATGAGGTTTGTGCAAGTGTCTCTCTAATCGTACCAGGGTTTAAAATAAAGGCAGGCATTCTGGGCATGTAACCTCAGTTGCTGTAGAAAGAAACTGGTCATTTTTGCACAGCATGCAACCATCCCTATAAAAAGGTTACATACGCTTATGTTGAGATGCATAAATGTCTTGACACGAGCTTTACTACTTTATCCTCTAGCTCTCCGTCATGGTCTGGGGTCACTGATGATCCACCTGACCCCTGTCTGCAAGATTATGTTTGTTTGGTCTAGCAAAGGGGGAGGGTAAACACCAAAGATATAAAAAAGTAAGATGGAAAATATTTACAACTTTCAAAATGAAAAGCCTAAAAAGTGGGCACATAAAGAATGAATGCAGCCTTCATCAACATGTCATGTATACAGCAAACAAAAACTGCAAAGATTAGTTAACTGCAATCTATTTCAAGAAAAAAACTCACTTATATATCACGTATTTATCACAAGGTTACGCTATTTTGCACTTTCTGGCCTGATGAAAATTTCAATGAAAGAAAAGATTGTGTGTAGTCATATGAAAAGCAGCTTCCTTTTGGCCAAATATGACTAAGGGACTTGTGATTGTCTGATGTCTGACTTTTATTTACAAGAACATTTGTACAAAAAAAAGGAACAAAAAAGGAAAAAAGTGTATTTGCCAAATAATGTATAAAGAACCCCAAGAATAGAAGATCTAAAGCTTTCTATTGTCAGTTCAGTGGCAAATTCTAAGAGGCTAGTTGCAGCATGATTACTGTGAATGTTTATATTAGTTGACCCTCTAGGCAAGAAGTCATCACTCTTAACCAAGCAATTGTTCACTCTAAAACTGTCAAAAATGGACAATTTAATTAGAGCAGTTGCTTGAGAAAAAAAATGAAGAATAACAACTTTCTGTGGGAAACATTCTCTCATTTTCAAGTTGAGTTTCAAGCAATGCTATGCAAGAGGTCCATCGCTTTTTAATATTTGAGGAAACATTAAAAGGTGAACTGCTGCTGTATTATCAGCTACAAGACACCTTGTTAGACAAACTCAGTGATCAAAGTAATCTTTAGTCAGTGTGTAACCAAAGTAAACAATGTTTATAGTAGAGACTTAGGTAATAAACTCTAGGGTAATAAACTATGTCTTGTGATAGGTAATGATTAGCCTTAAACATCAGCTCTACCCCTCTGATGGACTTTATTGCATTATTGTATAGGTTAGGATCACGGTAATTTAATGACAGCAGAGGTGCCTTTACTGTTCTACACTTTACATCTCCTGTGGGGAGTCCCACCAGCATGATTTGCTCTTTTATCTTGTCCCGTTTACATTCTTGTACCTACACAAGATGCCAAATCCTAATGACTCACAGAATCCAGACAAAGGAAAAAATCGTCTGAGAGAGAATAAGACTCCAATGGTTTGGTATTACTCCAAAGATGACAATGAATTAGCCTGAAGATGTTTTTGTAAGACCGCAAAAGATATTACAGTTTAAAAATGTTCATACACACTTTAAAAATGGGAAACTTGCCAAAAGACTTGCGTGGCCAAGCATATACACCACGACACCTTAGAACTAGCAAACAGTCTGCTTACTTAAGGAAAAAATCCTGACAAGAAAACGACAAAATTGCCCTTAATGAATGTAGTACTTTTGCGCTTTTGAAATGACAGTTTCGTCAGCACAGATAATCTGCAGATATCATAACATACCTTGAACTTTGTCAAAAGTCCCTCTTTTCAACATCCCTTTAATATCTACTGCTGCCAGTATAGAGTACAGGCTGCAAGCGTCATAAAGACAACACGGCCAGAAGATTTCCTGTTTTCAAGAGTGGCATTTGTAATTCGAACAGGTAATTACAGTAAGACTGGTTAAAAAGTTTGCACTGTGCTGTATGTCAAAGATAGAAAGGAGACTAAACAAAAGGAACACATCCACTGTACTTGCTGATGATACATCTTTTTCTGGGGGAATGAAACATGATGTTGAGATGTTTTTAATGATTTTGGTGATGTGACCTAATACGTGCTTTGGTTTTGCCATGAATACTGCATATCTCTCGTTCTTTTCTGTAAAGAAATGCCTTTATTGAACGACTGTGTAGATATTGCAAAGTGGTATCCCTTAGAAATGTCTGTAATGACTGCGACCTGTGAAATCCAGAGATGTTTGAGCAGGGGATGAACTGAAATTCCATGCCTCCCCAGTGTCTGTCCTCACATTGCACAGACAAAAGAGTGAAACCTAAGACCAGGAATGAGTCTGTGGGCTGAGACCATCAATGGGAGGATGAATGATCGGCAAATTACAACACCAACAAAAACCCGCTGAACATAATCCACGAGAGGCCAAAGGCGTCCAATTATCCGTCACTGCACAGCAGTAGTTTATGCCAAACTGTCATTCAGATATCGACTTTCATAAGTAGGGTGTCAATTTTAGCCCTGTCATCAGGGCTAAATATAGCTTTTGTGAATAATTTAAGAATACGAGGACATATGTGTGCAACACAATCTCATACACAACTGGCACTGGAAAGAGAGAGATTATATGTAAACCTACATAAAACATTCTCTGTGTTAACTACAGTAAAAACTTGAACTGTCACTTAACTTCTTAAAACAACTAACACATGAATGTAATAGGGATGTAACAATGCACTGCCAATGTGTGTGTTTTGATTTCACTTTGACTTCAGACCTCAATTATTTTGATGTTGGATTTGCTTTAAAAAATGTAATATGTAACATCTGTTGTTTTGCACAGTTCATATAAATAAAGTCATGTTTTTCAGTCAGCAGCTCCTGTTAAAAAAAATTGTATTGTGAACTTAAAATCGTAAATCCTATTGAATCGTGAGTTAAGTGTATAACTACATCCTTAGCACTTAACGTTTTGCACCTTCAACATTTGAAGGCTTTACAGGCATTAAGGGTTCTACTGCAAGGCCACACTCAACAGCAAGACATTTTGACCTGAATAGTAACTGCTGTACAAACAGGGAGGCATGAAACCAGATGCACGTTACAATGCAGGTTGACAATACATAAAACGTTAAGCTCTATTCGCTGTAGCCCTTGGAGCAGCTAAAGGGCCTTTTGACAGCCCCCCCCCCCCCCCCACGTTCCCTTGCACCTTCACTGATGTTATTTCAGCGAGTTGGTGTCGTTGACCTCCCGCTGTGAGTCATAGTGTGGTCACCGTCTCACTGGTTATACAAGCATTAAGCTCCGATGCACTCAGAGCTGGGAGTTTGAAATGACACACAAATTAGGATGTCCACAGACACTCATGAACGAGCCCACATATGGTTGAAATACGTGTGCGCACACACAGACACGGGCTGCAGTCGCACAGCATGTCACAGCTGAGCAACAGTGTAAACAGAAAAAAAACTATAGAGAACATATGGCCGAAACACACACACACACACACACACACACACACACACACACACACACACACACACACACACACACACACACACACACACACACACACACACACACACACACACACACACACACACACACACACACACACACACACACACACACACACACACACACACACACACACACACACACACACACAGCTCAACAGCAGTGTAAACGTAACTCAATTCGACCACAGAAATAAAGACACGAGGGAATGCCTGAAATACCATCATCTGATTATCTTCAACACTGTGCATGCTGAATTTTCCAGTTAGCAAAAATAGAACCTCTCTCATCTGATCTAGTATCCCTGAGCAACAGGTTGCAACAGAGCGGTGAATCACTGTACAGTGAAGGGACTATTCAATGGCTTTTGAGCTAAATTTAAAGCCTGCTGTGAATCTTGAAAACCAAGTGCATTCTCCCCTTTTATCCCCTCTTTTGAAAGCACAATTAGCATTTTGTGGTCATGTACCCTAGCTGTTCCAGTCTCATGGGAATTAGTGTAATATATGGTGTGTTCCACAATGAAAACTTGACTTTCTATTGAGTAACGGTTAGACTTGCAAGCAGGGTGGCACCAGATAGTCACTGATCCTGGGCTGAGAGTGGAGGATAAACTGCTTTTGTGTGAGACTCAGAAAACAAAGTTTGAGCTCTACATATCAGCAGTATACATGTAAGTCATCAGGTTAAACTTAATTCAGCTCAACAGTAGCATATTGAGCTGTGAAACATATATAGTGCTTCTATACTGCCACTCTACACAGGACAAATGCCATGCCTGAATGAAACGCCTAATTAAAATGACATCTTCTCTCACATCTCTTAGATCTCCAAGCAGTGAATGTGTGTCACTGACTGTGTAAGACAGCCAGATAATGAGAGGTGGGGGTTGGCTAACTGGGGGTCAGAAGGTCATAGCTATCAGATTAGGATGGAAAGGGGTCCCCTTTCCCACAAATGGAGACTTGTCAGAGTCCTGGACTGGCATGCAGGAGCAGGTTGTGAGTCAGTTGCTTTGCCTGCAATGTAAATGCCTCCCATTTCATAACATGATAACTATTCTATAATATGTATAATTAGTCTACAGAAGAGCTACAGACTAGCTAAAAACTTTAGAAGAGTGCATTCAAACTACAACACTAGGGCAAACTACACAAAGGCCTGTATTGGTGTGGACATTAAAGAAGAAATATGAATCAGATAGTCCGGTGTAAAACCTTAACAATAATGAATCTGTAATCATCTTTTTGAATTAAAAGTTCACAGTGTATAAGTACTACAGAAAGGGGTGTTCCTAAAATGTACTGTCAGTCTGCCCCATTGTTCAACACACCACTGGTGGATTTTTTCTATGGGATTAAAAATCAGTGGAAAAAAAGTAGGCTGTATACAGTAGTAAAAAGGTAAGGCTGTATACAGCTGCATTTTAACCTGCTACTCAAGTAACGCAGCAGAGGCACCGTCAATCAATGTTTGAATATTACTCTAGTTTAGACTATGTGGGTTGTGTTCCAGTTAATATGAATTAATTACCGGTCACTTCGAAATCATTCAAATTACATTTTTTTTTTTATAAAAGTAAAAGCCCTCCTAACCTAATGAATGAGAAAACCTACAGTATTTGCCACAATGCCAAAGGCATCCCGAGAGGGCCATTAGTCCTCCGTTTTTTATGTTTGGAGATCTATGTCAATTGTAACAAGTATTGATCAAGGCCTGAATCAAAATGTAACTAAGTGGTGTTCCCGTTCAAAAGGACATTAATCAATGCTTTATGTCATCATCATCACTCTCAGTGCCAACAGTGATAGAACTTGTTTCACAAAAGTCTCGATTAGTAACTCTAACCTAAACTAAAATGAAAGTGAGTTTGAAAACTAAGCAAATGGCAAATTAAGCACCGAGTTCTGAATACAGTCCAATCAAATCCCGGCAGATCCTGAATATACAGTAAGCGCAATGTTTTGTTGAAAAGCAGTAAAAACTACTGACTGCTTTAGAGACTGATGGTTAAGTCAAGTCAAGTCTATTTATGCAGCCCAATTTCACAATTCACAAATTTGCCTTGGGGGTTTAACAATCTGTACAGCATACAACACCCTCTGTTCTTTTTGAGCCTCGCTTCGGCTTAGGAAAAACTCCCCCCCCCCCCCAAAAAAAAAAAAACCTAGACTAGGTTGCATCTTTCAAGCATCTCTATTGAACAATCCAGTATCTTGTAGAAATAGACAGCCAGGCAGACCGAGCCCTGCAGGGTTCCTCACAGTCCTGCTCAGGCAAGCAGAAACAGCTTGGCTGTCACTCTGAATAAGACACATTCCACAACAACAGGAGAATATGTAGCCTGTGGGGCCTAAACAACAGTTACAGTACATGAAAGAGGTACTGTATAGGTGACAGATGTTTGAGTACCTTTAATGCAATTTAGAAATGTGATTTTCTCAGTAAACATCACCTATCTAGCCGGGCAGATCAAAGCCAGATGGCTGTCGTTCACATACATTGTACCCTGAACTATAAATTCCACCTTTAGTTTGAAACACCGTGAAATTCCTTGGTGACCAATGAGTGATTAGTTCCTTTGTTGATTCTTAATCAGACATGAAACATGTATGTTCTGGGAACTGCTACCCATGCAGCAGCAAACCAGAGAAATAATTTCCATCAATTTATGTAAATAAACTAAAAACTCACAGTCACATAGCTACTAAGATGGACACGTTTTTTTTTCAAATCGTATTAAGGCATTTAACAGGAAATTCCAGTTTCACTCTCTTAGCTTTATCATCAAAAGGCAATGTGGCTTTCTGAATAATATTACACTGATTAAAAGGAATTATCTTATTAGGTTTTAATTTATAACATAAAATGAGATGTGATGCAGAAAAGTACCTAGAGACTGAAAACCAACTTCCTTGCTAACACCCTTAGAAAAAAAGAAAAGAAAAAAGAAAAACACACCTTTCTTGTACCTGTAATGACTGAACTAATTGTCAGAGCATCCGGAAATGTCTCAACTGTAATTGGCCCACGATGCCTTGGGGGCGGGGGTGATGCGTTACCTCAACTAATGACAGACACAGCACTGATTCTTCAGAGGAGATGATCTGAAACTGCAGAGGACATTACTCTAACAGATGTTTACATGTAAATGTGTGTTGTCTCAGAAAGACTACTCTTGTACACTTTGACATTTAAAAGTTGTGTGGCTGGTTTATAGAGGTTTTTCGAGAGTTTGTCCACAATCAGTTTGTCGTTGCTGTCTTTCAACGGTGTTGGGAGGCGTTTTCTAGTAATGTTGGAAAGGAAGAATATCCCCACTGTTCTGCAGAGCCCTTGGGATACAAAATCTTTACCACAGACTTACACATACTAAACCGAGGACTACAGCTGCATGACAAGCAATACGCAGCAGGCTAGGAAAATCTGATGGTGCTGGGATGTATCCAGGGCCTGGAGTATCACTTCACATCCCAGAGTAGTGAGGTGCAGTGGGGAAATAGCTCCCTCTACTGTCCACAATGTGAGCCACAACTGGATGCAGTCAAATGCACAATAGGGTGACGTACTGTACTGTGTTAATCACAGAGCCTTGCCGTCAGTTGACTATTATAAAGTGATTTGTCGTAAATAGAGCTGCAAAGATTAATCAATTAATCTATTAGTTGTCAACTATTTTGATAAGGGACTAATCGGTCTGAGTCATTTTTTTTTTTAAATTAAAAATGAAATTTAAAAAAAAGTACAAATTTCCCTGATTTCAGCTTTTTAAATGTGAATATTCTCTGGTTTCTTCACTTTTCTATGACAGTAAACTGAATGTCGTTGACTTTTGGACCAAACAAGACGTGGGAAGATGTTATCTTGGGCTTTAGAAAGCACTGATTGACATTTTTTCACCATTTTCTGACATTTTATAGAACAAACAACTAACCGATTAATCAAGAAAAGAATCAACAGATTAATAGAGAATTGGTAGTTGCAGCACTAATCTTAAACTACATTTCAAAGGCAACCACAACAGAATGAAAGCTGTTCTTCGTTTTGTTTTTTATCCCATGGAGCGGCCCAATACAGATGGCTGTAATTTCTCCTGAAGAATAAGAGGTTAATAATATAACACCTTCACAATGATCAGTAAAATCCACTGCTCTTTGACATGCTGTCCTACATCCTCGCTGCGGCACAAAAGGCAAACCTTACAAGACAGCTGGTGCTCCCCTAACAAAAGCACACCTGTGGAAAATCAAACACAATATCCATAAGGCCCGTCAACAGCAGCAGCACATTATGGCAGATAAGGCACGTGCTTTAAAATGCTGACGAAAATACATAATCTCTAAAACGTGCATTTGTTTGCTTGTGCACAATTGTTTGTAGTTGGGAGGTAAAAGGGTATGGCTGTATTACACAATGTTTAATAAGATAATCTAATTACAAGGGGATTATTTTCATCAGCTACACCAATGTGGTAGCCAGGCCTCCGGCAAAACTCCCAACACCTGAAATGATGTTGATGTCACAGCACAAAGAAAAACCACAGACATGTGTTCACAGTTATCATGTTTCCTGAAAGATGGGACCCGACGATTACATCCTTAAAGACTTTGACATTTGATAGCGCATGAGAAGACATATGGATAGATTATAGAATTATCACCGCTGCCAAAGTAAACCTCTTTCACTCAAGCAAATAACCCAGAACAGATTTTCATCTTTGTGCCAAAAATACACAGAATATCTACATTGGTAGATATATGCTGGTTCACTTGTGCTGTTCAGTTTTCATCAGCAGAGGGAGACTAAATCACCCTGAGGTGTATAATGGGTTCAATCGGATACTGACCTCATAATTGTCCAAAGCAATTAGGTCACAGGACTGTCTCTCACACACACACACACACACACACACACACACACACACACACACACACACACACACACACACACACACACACACACACACACACACACACACACACACACACACACACACACACAATGTGAGACAGGTGGGGCAGACACACTGTATTACAAAGTCTATCCAGACCATCAGGAAACATAGCCTAAATATTTAGTTACACTGACCTGCAGCAAAATGCCATGTTGCACACAGACGTTTGGATGACTAAGTTCTTCCTCTTTCCAACAGCACCAGCCTCTATAATCACTGGTATTTTATAATTGACTGTACTTCTTTAATTAATAGTTTTTGTTATTTATTAATGCACATTTAACCTAATAATGCCCATTTCCTTTTTTTAAATAATAAATATAAATTGAATAGTTATGTACGTAGCTGACTCCAAATTTCCACTTAAAGCCAAGTTATTTATTACAGTATGTATTTACAACCTTATAATGGAAAAAACAAAGTTGCCTTCTAAATCAATACACCTTACTCCAAAAGCTGACTGAATTAAAATAGGAAAACAATGTAATATATAAATAAGACATCAACAGTTTAATAACTGTTCTATTAAAAGTGTAATTTCTTACAAACCTGAAAAAAGAAAAGTTTTAACTGCCCAAATAGACACATCCACTATGCTGTAAGAGATTTCAAAAGCCTGAATGAAAATCTGTCAGTTTCTTGCTGGCCTGAGTAAGGACAAATGGAGGGTTTATTGTTTAGAACAGTGAAAGTAATTTTCCAATGCCTACTTCGACCTTTCCACAGTAAAGAGCACAATATAATTCTGAGAAAACAAGAATCTATCAATAATAAACAAAGAGCCCAGCTTAACCAAGACTTCCTATCAACGACTGGACACCATCTAAAACTTATTTGTACTTCTTCTTAACAAACCGTTAATCTATACTTTTAAAAAAAAAAAAAATGTTTGTTCCTTTCTTTATCAAGTTCTTTTTTCAAAGAATGGCCCGGCGGCACTTTGGGTGAACTTGAAGTGAATGGTCATCCCACTCTGACAAATAATTTACCTGCTCTCTAGACCTGAAAAGAATGGAGAGGGACTCTCCCACAACTGGAATCCAGACACTGGGCTTGTTTTATTAGAGGGTCACAGGGTTGGAAATGTCACATTCAGGTTAGCTACATATTTACTAGAAAAATTAAGATAACGCCATTCTAACATGAACTTTTGGGGCAATAGAAAATACAGACATATGGTATTGTTAGTAGATAGATGCACCGATTACAACTTTCTAGGCCGATTCCGATTTTATTTGCGTTAGGAGTTTAATTTTTTCTAACCACTCTACACAAGTTTTTTTTCTCTTTTATTTAATAGAACATTTTACATAGAATTTTTTTTTTTTAACAGATAATCGATCGCTATAAAATAGAACTATATAAATTAGAGAAGCACCGATTACAACTTTCTAGGCAGATTCCGATTTTCTTTGAGTTAGGCCAGCCGATACTGATTTTAGCCGATTCAGATTTCATTTTTTCTAACCACTTTACAACACACAAATATTTATTTTCTATCTTTTCTTTAATAGAACATTTTGCACAGAACATAGAACATGTTTTGAACAGATAATGGATCACTATAAAATAGAACTATATAAATGACTCCTGGTGTGGGAAATTCACACACATCTAAAGGTCAATGTTAGAACCATTTCCTTCTTTTCACATCCAATATCCAACTAAAAAAAATGTGATTTTGGTTTTTGGTGTCGTCCCTCCACACCCTACTTTTTCCTTGCAGGTGTTGCATATTGCAAATTTGTTATCTTCTGCACACACGCTGAAGAATTTCCAAACAGCTGACATGTTGCAGGTTAATTCACCAGGTTCCTACATGTGCGAGAATAGCGCCAACGCGCTTCACACCGTGAGTGGGTACGCGCGACAAACGGCGGAAAAGTTGAGAGAAAGGGAAAAAAAAGAGACCGTGCTGCCCTGTCCATGTGTGCGTCCTTGAGAACTGTATGTGGTATAACTTATGTTGTGAGTTAATTGTAGCATTGACCGGCATGAAATCGGCATATGTCAGACTGACCTGCCGCTCGCCGGTCATGGCCGAGCACGTGAAAACTGGCCAATTCCGATCACCGGCCGGTTTATCGGTGCATCTCTAATTGTTAGTGATAGCCATAATTTCAGCACATTTCAACCAATTCTTTCTTCTCTTTGTGGTAGAGAGCAGTGATATTTGCAGGCACATGTGGCTGCAGGTCAGAGAATTAGGCCTTTTTGCTGGAGGGTTACATGTTTCACTCTCAAGAACAGCTGGGAGAATCTGGATTGGGGGAATATATGACTGACATCTCTTATGGTTAACTGGCATGAAGAGCTGCTAAAGCATAGTACTTAACCTCCAATTGGAGCTGCTCATTGGCTAATGATAAATCACTGTAAGGGTTGTGTGCAAGTAGTTCAACCATTTGACTCTAGTTGAGTTTGAGTTTATATATATTTTTATTTTTTATTATTTATAAAAAAAAAACAGATTTAAAAGTTACAGTGCAGTATAAGAAATTAAACACTGAAGAGCAGTTAAAAAAGTTAAATATATAAAAGCAGATAAAATAGCAATTTCTCTTTACATGCTTATTTAGATTGTCATACAGTGTCAACAATGCAACTTCAGTATAAGAAATAAACAGTTATTTAAAGAAAGGCAACATAAAAAAGATAGGTCTTCAGCCTTGATTTAAAAGAACTGAGAGTTGCAGCAGACCTGCAGTTTTCTGGGAGTTTGTTCCAGATATGTGGAGCATAAAAACTAAACGCTGCTTCCCCCTGTTTAGTTCTGACTCTGGGGACAACAAGCAGACCTGTCCCAGACGACCTGAGAGGTCTGGGTGGGTCATAGTGTAGCAGCAGATCAGAAATGTATTTTGGCCCTAAACCGTTTAGTGATTTATAAACCAGCAAAAGTATTTTGAAATCAATTCTTTGAGGCACTGGAAGCCAGTGTAGAGACTTCAGAACTGGAGTGATGTGATCCACTTTCTTGGTCTTAGTGAGGACTCGAGCACCAGCGTTCTGAATCAGCTGCAGCTGTCTGATTGATTTTTTAGGGAGACCTGTGAAGACACCGTTACAATAGTCAAGTCTACTGAAAATAAAAGCATGGACAAGTTTTTCCAAATCCTGCTGAGACATAAGTCCTTTAACCTTTGATATATTTTTAAGGTGGTAATAGGCTGATTTTGTAATTGTCTTAATATGGCTGTTAAAATTCAGGTCTGAGTCCATGACTGCACCAAGATTTCTGGCTTTGTCTGTTGTTTTTAACATTATCGTTTGAAGCCGAGTGCTGACTTTTAATCGTTCCTCTTTTGCTCCAAAAATAACCACCTCCGTTTTTTCATCATTTAATTTAAGAAAGTTCTGGCACATCCAGTCGTTATTTTGTTCAATGCACTTAGTCAGTTGTTGTATTGGACTATAGTCCCCTGGCGATAAGGTTATATAAATTTGTGTGTCATCCGCATAACTATGGTAACTTATTTTATTGTTTTCCATAATAAACAAAAAGACGCAACGAGAGTGGGCATCAGACTGGAAGAAAACAAAGGAAATATGATGAAACTTATTTGGGTCTGGGCTTCACTTGGACTGGCGATGCAGATTGCCCAAAGCCACAGTGGTATGCAGTGAGATTCTGGCTAACAGCTGTATGCCCTCTTATCTACGTCACCTCCTGAACACAAAGAATGCCAATGTAAGTCAAAAGCCCCTTACTTTAGCGAGAATAGTTGGAAAAATGGTTTTAATTAGTATGCATTTCATTGAAAATTTGAATAGCACCACTAATATAAAAAAGATGTGGAATATGTTTTTTTGAGAAGCTAATGCTAAACTACTATTTACTAGCTGAAAGTATGAGAATGTCTAAAAAAATAATAGTATGTCAAAAAAAAAGTCAGCATAGTATGACAAAAAAAGTGATGTCATAGTATAGTATAAGTATGTCAAAAAACTGATATGGTATAGAATGTCAAAAATAGTGATAGTATGTCAGAAAAAGTTAGTCATAGTATAGTATATCAACAAAAGTCATAGTACAGTATATTTACAAAAGTCATAGTATAGTAAATCAACAAAAGTCATAAAAAAATGCATAGTACGATTGAAAACTCAGTATAGTATGGTGAAAAAAGTGATTAAAAAGTCATAGTATAGTATGTGGGGAAAAGTGATAAAGTCATAATATGTTAAAAGAAATCATAAAAAAATCTAAGCCACCATGCCACCATATAGGCATGTTGAAAACTATATGCCGAAATAGACATAGTCGACATAGTATAGTATGTTGAAAAAGGTGATAAAAGTCATAGTATGACAAAAAAAAGTCAGTGTAGTATGTTGAAAAAAGTGATTAAGTCATCGTATTGTATATCGACAAAAGTCATAGTAAAGTATGTCGAAAAAAGTGATAAAAAAAGTCATAGGATAGTATGTTGAAAGAAGTCATCATATAGTATGTCAAATTAGTCATTTTTGGTAGTGTCATTGAGCAAGCCAGCACTAAGCGACCTAAGGGAACGGTTTGAAACATACTAAGATAAGCAATCAGAGAGATATGAAGGTGCTAAACCATTTAGGGCCTTAATAAACAAGTCAAAGAATTTAAAAATCAATCATCAACATTACCGGTAGCCAGTGTAATGATGCTAGTACTGATAAAATGCCACTATGCTCAGGCTGATCAAATACAGCCTGTTAACATTTTCGTTTCAGAGCCCCACCTAACTGACAGTCTGTTGAAGATAGAAAGCGTGGCATAGTTCATCTCTCATTTTTCCATTGGTAACCACCAGTTGACGGGAGTCTGGAGGTGGAGAGGTTAGTAGAGGAATTGCCCATAGCAGCTGTTTCCCTGACAGTGCAGTGCACGGCAAGTCTGAACTTTTCCTTCTTCAGACATCCGACATACATGAAAGAGGCCAAGGGGTCCAATTTGGGGCCAAATGCAGAGCCATATTTTGTCACCTCATAAAAACTGTCAGATTCCAACCGAAGCCATGTTTAAGAAAGTCAACTAAACAAAACTGCAAAAACTCAACAGCAGATGCGTTGCTGCCACTACTTTTAATCCCCTGGCTGAGGATCAGAAGGTAAATATTATCAGGTTTTGCAATACTAGCTCGTCACCAATCTTTGGCTGCTACCTGATCAGCTACGCTGTTGTGTTTGGGGCCAGCTGGTGATGACAACGCTGTCATTCTCACTTCCCACAAAGATGAGACAACGTGAAGATCGGAAGTCCGGCATTAGGAGTGTTGACTTTGGGGATTAGCATCCATAACCGGATGGGCAGAAAAAGAACAAATTATCCAGATACTTCTTTGAGGCATGTGTAAGTGACTGCAGGGAAATGGTAAACAGAGCGGACATCCTTTAAATAATCCTTTGACCTTTTTGTTTCTCTCAAAAAGGCTGTGTCTGTTGCTCAGACATGTCATTTCTAATATATACAGTACACTGTATTTGTCCCCCGAGGATTCGTTAGTGCACATATTTATTTTTGTGTGGGTTGTTTGTATTATTAACGTTTCCCAGACGAAACAGTCACAATGAATATGGGTTACGAGAATATCTGTGTTTATATCTCAGGGAAATGGAGAATGGGGCGAAGCTCTTGATCCTGAAGCAACAACACCGAAAAGTTAACTAAACTCAACAATCAGCTGATGCAGCCTTCGATGAAGAGTAATGCTTATTTAGGTAACAAGTAGAAAAAGCTTAGATTTTCTAAATATGTATTTAACTGTAGCAGCATTAATTAAAAGAATATAACCTTAAATACCTTCCATCTTTGCCTTAGTTGGTGCTTGTAATCAGCAATGTGGCTGGAAATTAGATCACAGATTGCCAAATTCTTCAAAAAAGGTAAATAAAGCAAGATGTATGACTGAAAGCACCTTTCATGTTAAAAGAATAAACCCTCGTGTGAATAGGAGAAAGACTGGAAGTTTGTTTAGGCTTGCTTTGTTCCATTAACATCATAACCAAAAAAATCTCAGTATGGTTGCCAGGTTCTCTTTTATGTGGGATTTGACTTCATGTTGTAATGACTCCTCTAGAAACGGGTAATTGTGCTGTTTACCCACATTATTTGAGAATTTCCTGTCTCACACATTGAAAGTCTTTGGCTGGTTTTTAATGGTGAACTCTTTAATGTTTCTCACTAATGCAATTAAAGGCATGGCGTACAGGCTGGCCGACTTGGCTTCAGTACAAACCAACCATCGTCAATTTGCCAGAACTGGATTAAGACTGATGCGCTGAGACATGAATTCACAGAGTGAGTGTTTGCGTTTTCATTCCTTCATTCTTGTTAAGGTCTTACTACTACTGCCACTGTCCATAGGGTATCTATAAAGCGCATGTTGAAGTTAACATTGAATTCATGTGTCACGGATATATTACAGAACAAAAAAAGCGTTCTGGGTTCATTACAGATGATTTCTCAGTATCAGACTGTTTATTTCCGCTCACTGACTCATGACAATAAGAGTAAAACTTTGGTTCTGCTGTTAGAGAGCATGAGTCAGGATATGGAGAGGTAAAGTGGAAATGTCTCCTACTTACTAACAGATGGAGGGGAAATCCACACGCCTACTACCAGACAGTCAATAACACCGGGGACTGGCCCTACATGCAAGAAGGATTTGCAAACATTTGTGCTTTTACAAACATGTATGCCATGTTCACAAAGATGCCTTCCTTAGACAACACATTATCTGTTCAATCTGTTTAGCTTTAAAGCTCCATTGTGTAATTTTTTGAGTTGATTCTTAGCAAAAAAACCTTTGTTCTTTCACAAATACATGTGCTCATTCATGTGTAATTACTTCCACCAACTAATCAAAGTATTCTCGTACGCGTAGAATCTGCCATTCAGAATCATTCAGAATACATAGGAGAGAGTCGCGAATGGCGGCCGCCATGTTGCGCCTCCATCTTTAAAATACGTTAAGCCAAAGAGGGATATACCTCCGTCTTTTCGACTCAGTGGCACTGTGACGATATGCCAGGGAGGGGGAGAAGATTACTCGCGACTGCTGGCAGAAAGCCTGTTGAAGATGGAGGATCACTATTCTCTAGGACATGTAACGGAGTCGCCAAGGAAGTTAAAAAGAATTAAAACAACAACACGACAGGCAAAGCAACAAGACAAAAGTCAATATTGGAGTGGCTTTTCCAAGATGGAAAGAGTTCATAAGTAGCAAGGATTTTAAAAGACGCTGAAGTTGCCTGCTTTCTTCTCAAAAGGTAATTCTGCCCGTTTGTGTAAATTTGAAGTTTTATAGTTGCTTGGCTAACTATAGCATGGTTGTGCATAACGCTAGAACAACGTCTAGGATACTTTTCCTCGCGTCAATGATGAAGAAGGATTGTCTACCTTGTAACATAAACATAATCATGTGTGTCGTGATTTCCCTGGCAGACAGCTCACGTCATGCAGTTGTAACACAGACTAGCTACAGCTAGAACAGCTGCGTGTAAACGATGGAGATACTAAGAGCTAATTTCGGTTTCAATGACATTGTTCATACTGCTCAGAGAAATATATTAAAAACAAACCTCCGTTGCTTCTCTCCTTCTAGGAGTTAAAACGTGCTTGGAATGGGAGGGGCTAGAAAGTAATATTCAGTTGTTTGTCATATACAATCGCACCGCTAGATAGGAGAAATTCTTACACAATTGAGCTTTAAGGATAAAGAAGATTTGGAGACAATCAAAAAACAATGATTTTATCCTGGAAGAGGCTTCCAATCCCCAAATCTAATAAAATCTGTAGATAGTTGCACAGTTGTTGTGCTGAGTGGGAACCACCCAAAAAGGTAATTCTAGCAAATGGAGATTAAGATTAAAAGCACCGAAGAGTATGTCTGGTTTTAACACTTAGGTACAGTACGTGTGTGTGCATTAAGGTGTGCCCGTGTGTCTGTGCACGTCCAGTTGATGCTAGAGGTGCCGGAATTAAGCCTTGGCATTTACAAATAATTGGGTAATTCCAGCATTGTCAACCAGGCCATTTCCTCAGCATCTTAATCCCAAACTGAATTAAACATCCGTTTAAACATCAAAAGGTCCTGGGACCGTGGCCGTTAGGGGAGCATTTTTCTGTGACCATGCCAATGAGGCTTTACTCAGCCGACCAAGCATTTAGGGTTAGTAATTGGTCTATTAGCACAAAAAAGTTTAGTGGACAAGTGCAAGGCAGCATCATCGCCATATCACACTGAAATCATTAACTTATATTAAAGCTTTACATACCTGCTGATGTAATACTCCCAAACAAGTGACAAAGAACAGGGGAAAACATGTGCAACCCATATTACTTTGTTATATTACAACAAAAACACAATATTCTAATAAAACTGTAAATGGATATTATATTGTAACTATAATTAGGCATATTTTTTCATTGTCAGTCCACAAAATGGCCAGATAAAACAATAAATAAATTAACAAATGATGGAAAAAACCCTTCAGCCTGCCTAGACCTAGACGGTGAATATGTATCAAACGATTGTAGAATTAAGTATAAAATGATCTCAAAATATAGGGTTCCATCATTATCAGCTGATATTCATTTGAAATGACGCCATTTATCAATCAAAGAAAACACAGGCCATAAAATAAAGCCGATTTATCATCAGATTTATGAATGTGTGCGCACCACACACACAAACACACTCACACCTCCTAATGACCTTTGCAGGGTCGTGTGTAATGACTAAGATGGCAGTTTGAGTCATATTTCAGCACAGAAAAATGTTTGTAACTTACCGAGACAACAGAGAAGTAGATAACGCTGCAAGGGAGGTTTGAAATGTTTGTAAGGATAAGCAAGCTGATAGATTTGTCCCACTGTGTTGTCACTATTGGAAACCACTTACTGTCATGAATTCAAGTTGATCACTCTGCGAGACGGATCAAACTTTTTAATGCTATCCTTTCAAGTCTACAGCGGGTGAGTGTTTAACGCTCAGAAAATAGACTTTGGGTGTAATATTACTTGGAATAAGTGAACAGCATCGCTACCTTACCATAGACCATTAGTCATGTATTGGCATTGCATTCAAGCCACAGCAGTACCCATCGGTTTCTCTAAATATACTCGTCAGTTTGTGATAAAGACAACAACCGCCGTTCTGAAATTTTTTTTATGTAATGTAACTTAACGTGAGAGTCACAGACTGAGGCTATACTCACCTGTGACTCATTTTCTTTAGGGAAATAGTTCAGAAACACATGCAACCGATGAGGTTCAGCAGAGAGCTCTGAGGTGCACAAAGCATTCACCATACATATTCAAAAGCAAAGGCAACACATGTAACACACATTTTCTTTAAAAAGGGATATCAAAGGGAATTGTTCCCTTAGTTCAGCAGATCTGTTCCAAAGATCTTCTGCAAGTTGTGAAGGAAGAAGTGGGATACAAAAGAGGAAATTCTATGGCTTTGCATGCTCAGTGGAACTTCATCTCCATAATCTACTGTAAGCACAGGAACTGTTTGCAGACGAAAGCCTGTGTGCAAGACAAGACAATACAAGCATGCAAAGGCAGTGGTAATAAAACACCAGAATACTGCTGACTCATTATCTGCATACAACAGACTATCCCAAGCCTAAAAAAAATAAATAAAAAAAATCAAAAAGAAATCTGGGGTATGGATGAGCACAATAGCTAAATGTACTCTTAGCACCTCCAGAGCAGTGAACTGCTGTATTAGAAACTGACATTTCCATTACACTTTAGTGTTGGGCAACTTAAAGATGACAGCAACCACCAAAGCAATGCTAAAGAAAAATCATTTTGTGATTTGTGTAGTCGTAATTGTAATAAATACTTTTTTCTTTGCTATAATGATCATGACGGCTGGTGCAAGAGTGTGGTACAATTAAAGATATTTTCAAATTATGTTTGCCATACGTCTCTGGCTTATTTACTCCCATTTAATTCCAAACATCCTGGAAAGAATGTAATTCAGTGGTAGAGTAAAGGTATGTATTCACTGCATGAGAACCCACCTCTCATGCCTTGTAGACTGCGTGTAAACGATAATAACAGGCAACTGTATATACTTAAAAGGGATACTTTGCCAATTAAAATCCAGCTATATGCCATATTTGTGTGGGCATTGCGTTTAGATAAATGGTACCACACACAGTTTATCTAAACACACTGCCCAAACTGCCCACACTGTCATGACACAGAGCTGGATTTAAATCAGCAAAATCTCTCCTTAACATTTTTATTCAAATTCAAAATCAGTTTCATATTATTTCAGACATTTGGGAACACACATGGAGAACCAAGACAAGACACTGTGACTATGATTTGTGTTTTATTCTTTCAACTGTGAATATGAATCACCTTCCCTCAATCAGACCCCAGTCAAGCCAGCAGACAAAACAAAGCCACCACAAGACACTATTGCCAGCGTTGGGCTTCTGTCTAACTGGAAAACTATATGTATAGGAGTTATAAATGTGGCATCATCTGGGTTATTTTCTCAAACTTTTTTTTTTTTTTACAGGCTACTGAGAACTAACCATGACTTATAAACTGACCTTCATGCGTAAAACTGGTGATGTCGTGTGATTGTGGCCATTGAGTATAAATCCAAGTCACATTGGAAAGATGTGATACCAAGAAAGGATAGCATTGTTTGGATGCTATGTCAAAGCTATGTAAATAGTCAAGACAAATGGCCCAATTCTATGATTTTAATCAAACAACAAACAGAGAGACCGGCCATCTCTGACCAAGAAAGGTCTTTCTGCAATGTCCATCTTTTCAATCTTCACTCACAGCCCACCCCCAGCTCCAAACCCCAAAGTGAAAACATTCCTACTTAAATGATCCCATTAGAACAAAAGAGCCTCTCTACAAAAAAGGGGACAAAAGAGGAAAAAAATGCATTCCAATCATGTTGGTTCAGGCTTTGCAATACCCAAATACTGCATGTGAAAGAGGAACGGCAGGAAGGCACACCAAAAGTATCGCCCCGGGGCTGTGGTTTTGTGTGGTCAGTCAGAGAGGGTGGAGTTTTCTACCACCTACAGCCTCCTGGAAACAAGACAGTCTGACTCAGGTTGATTGTCGACCAGAACTCTCTATGCCCTTACAGCGAAGTGTGATTTATTTCTTTGACATACATGGCTGGAAACAGTGGCCCATCAACACTGTTACAGTCAATGCTGCAGCCTTTCGTACCACATCACATCCCCCAAATCTCGCCAAGTCAGGTCCAGGCCAGGTCGCCAAGCATTAAATACAAGTAGGGTTTTTTTTTTTTTTTTTTTTAAACTATGTCCCCGAGTTGTAAAATGAGAATATCACAGAGCGGGGGAGTCCCAGAATCAAGTGCCGGTGATTGATAAAACATGTCTAAATAATTTCTGAGGGATTTGGGAGAGGGAAAAGCTGGAGGTGTTTTCTAACCAGATGTGATTTACTTCACTTTCATGAAGCATAGGAAAATTCAGCTGACCGTGTAGGCGAAGAGAGAGACAGAATAAGAGTGGTTGTGACAGAATTTGTCATCTCCCAGACATATAACACGATGGGCCTCAATCACTTAAACAGATGTACATGGATTTCCTTCATCATTGCTTTGCATTAGTCAATTCGCTAAATGGCTGCAGCAAAGTTTTTTCACTACATCGACTGTAGGAAGGGATATTTTTTTCAATTTCTTTTTTTTTTTTTCAAAATTCAAATTTATATACGTCCCAAAATGACCATATGCATTTCTTGAATCAAGCAAAAAATTAACATATGCATTTCATCGTTTTGGTTAAAGATATTGACCTTCATGGGTGTTTCAGGATGTTCACATCCATATTGGGTGAACAATGCAGCAGGACAATGAAAGACAAACATAAAGACAAGGAAAGTCTTTTATGACCAAACAGTGAAAAGTCCTCAGCTGCCCTCAATGGCTAAGGTCAATCACCTAAGCCCAATCGAGCTGAGCACGTGTTTTCTTTACTAAAGACCAGACAGAAGGCAAAAAAGCCTCGAAAGCAAAGTGAAGCTGGCTGCAGTCTAGATGTGGCAGAGCATCACCGGAGAACCGGGGTCGTACATTGCATGATTCGCGACTGAATGTAAAAAACGTTGACATCATGTCAGTTTATTTTTTAGAATCGGGGGACTCTGTATCAAAAGGGCCCTATTCCTACACCGTTTAAGTCACTGTAGATTTGCTCCAGAGTATTTTACATCCAGTCTTGGTGACATTTTTCAAAAATAAGATTAACAGGTTGACATTTACACACAGACATGAGTGGCGGTCTGCCAGGAGGATTCAAATCTGCTTAGGGCTGCTCGGTGTGGGAGGATCCCCTCATCTACCCGGCTCTGCCTCGCTGGGCGCATTTCCTCCATGGCGGTGCGCGGCGACCATAGGCCATGACCGGCTCTAGGTCAGCTTTGAAAGGCTCGGGGTCGGCCCCCGGACAGACATCGCTGCTTTTCGGCCCTCTCTCCCTGCAGGACCGGGATGGACTGTCGTCATTACTTCAGGGGTCTGCTGCGATGTTGGAAACCCACCTAACCCGTCTCCAAAAACACAGACCCTGTCTCATTTACCCGTGTTGTTTAGAAAAGCACAAAGTTCTTCATAGATGTAGCCTCTTAATTTTGCTCTCATAGCGCACCAGACTGATACATGTAACTTTAAAATGTACAAAAATGTCTTCCAGGAGAACATGCCCCTGGACCCCTCTAGAGGGGGAAAATTACTGTAGGCTATTTTTTTCATATAATATTGCTATATATCACAGAGAAAAAAAGATAATTTTTGCAATGTCGTTTTTTTTCAAAATTGTGCTCCACTACTTCAAGGAAAACTAAACATGCAGTAAAACTGAACAAAACTAATCAATCATCACCAAAAACAAGGCAGCAGTGAAAAAAAACAGGAAGAGTCCTACAGGATTGTGTGATCTCGACACAATGCTACCTTTTAAAGTCTGGGTGGGGTGTACAGCTCTAGCCTTCTAACTACCTACTCTCTTTACTTGTCCCTCTTTCTGTCCCTTGCAAGTTAACTTTTATGACCAGGTCCTAGGAGAGATGCATTGGGTGTGGAGGACACTTAAATGTACACAGGCTGTCCTTGTAGACGAAAGACAAGATGGAAAGGCTGCATCCTTTCATCCCGAGACATCAAAGATTTAACAGAGCTGAGTGGGCAAACCCAGGACCACAAGTACAGAGCTGAACAACTAACACATTCCACTGCTCTCACACACACATATCCGTGTATCATTCAGCAGCAGTGGGCCACCACAGCAACACAACTGCCACCACTGCTCCAGAAACAGAAGGTCTGCCTTGTACTGTCCCTTCACGTAGCACATACTGGCCTGCTGTCTTTATCGTTCAAAATAAAGATCTTATATCATACATCTTATCATACTGTGGTTGACGTCATGCACTGTATGATATATAATGTTTTTTTTTTTGTAGTTGCCATGACAATTGGTACAGATGGTACCCAAAGGATAAATCCTAGTGACTTTGGACTTTTGGTCATCCCCTTTTCTCTAGCGCCATATTCAGGCCAAAACTGAAATGTATCCAATACTTTGTCTCATGATAAAATGTCTGTAAAACTAATGGCATTCCCATCGTCCTCAGCTGTTTAGTGTTTTATGCTAATTAGCTAATGTTAGCAAGCTAACACGCTAAATTAAGACGTCGAAAATGGCAAACATTACCTTCTAAACATCAGTCATTTTGAGCATGTTAGCATGCTGATGTTAGCGTTTAGCTCAAAATACCTCCGTGCACAAGGACAGCCCGTCAGTGGTGCTAGTGGTGGCTGTAGACTCTTAACCTTTTGTCCTAAAATCCGATACCAATATGACAAACATGTTTCTAAAATAATGGGTCAGTCAGTAATTATGATAACAAAAGTTGCCTCACACTCTTTAAACCTCGCCCTCTCCCATTTCATTTTCCTTATTTAGTTGTGTTCTTTGTTTCCTCTCCAATTATTCAGAACATGTTTTGGTTTGGTCCAACTGCCCTGGCTGCCAAAAATGAATACAGGTGAATTGTGATTATGCTAACTGTCCCATGCCTGGCATTTGCTTGTCCAATTCTTTGTTTTAGGTCTATTTTATTTAACTTCGGGTCTACAAATCCAAACATTATTAAAGATAGACAGACAGATTGAAATTTCAAAAGGCGTTTCTGAAACAGTGTCAGCAGCATTTAGCGGTTCTCACTGGTTAGAAACTGCCCAATGTAGGCCTACTTACTCACTCAGATCTGTGTCACAAGAAGAAAATAAGCCAGACTGGGACACTTTGAGCTAACACACTAGATCTCAGAGTCCTGCAGTGTTTCAGTTGGATAATGGGAGAAGAAAGTAAGAATACATGGCTATTGTCTGCTCTGAGGCATTCCCCACAAACTGTGACTATTCACCAAGGCGACTTCAGTCTGTGTGTGTGTGTGTGTGTGTGTGTGTGTGTGTGTGTGTGTGTGTGTGTGTGTGTGTGTGTGTGTGTGTGTGTGTGTGTGTGACAGAGAAAGCATGCCGACCCCTCACTTCGACTTTAGCCACTGAGCTTATGACCATTTGGACTCACTGAGGGGGAGCAGGAATAAAATAAAGTCAGGACTTAGAGATGGGGTAAGGGAGGGGGGTAAGGGACTTTTTCACTGTGAGTGACAGAAATCCTTAACCTAACGACACACACACCAGAATTTGGAGCTGCACACACACATGCAGCTTAACACCACGGCATGTCTGGCAGCGAAGGACGGTGAACTCCAAATGGGAGGAATTAAATGTGTGTGTGTGTGTGTGGCCTTGTTTGTGTGGCCTTGTTTTCTTCCTTTTGACAAACAATGCACCATTCAAATGGAGAATAAATACAAAAACTACAAAGGGTATGCCGCAGCAGCTACAAACTGTTACACAAATGACATTCTGAAGGCTGAATTTCATGAAGCCACACACAAGAGCTCAATCATTCTTTCAAACGCTCTATGAAGCAGCGGGATGAGTTGTACTTCTCTTCTTTACGGTTCCTTTTTTTCTTTGTTTCAAGGTTAACATTCAGAACCAAGTGCTAGATGAAAATATTTGTCCAGAACTAACTACGTCAATAGCCCAAGATAAGTGGCAAACACATGTCCGAACTACTCCTTCTGCAAGAGTAACAGAAAATAATAAAAGTCCAGGAAGCCATCCGTCATGGTTGGTTAGTGTGTGATGAGCGTTGATAAGCATTTAACAACCCCTCGGAAAGCTCTGGGCTTCTACTCAGTTGAATGATGTCTTGCACCATCAGTGGACCAACTTTAATCTGTGGGGTTTTTATTTGAAAAGGAAATCATACGACTCTGGTTTCACTGGGGGGAACTAAGCATTTAATTTGCAGGTACAGTAGGTGAAAACCTGCAAAAGGTAAGAGGTGCAGACTTCTCTGCCTCCTCGGCTTAATGAGGAAGCCAATCTTATAACTATGCCGCTTTGTAGCCCAGATCAGACCTATTAGGTAACGCCGCAGTAACCCAATAGCGCTGCCTCGCTGTATGGGCTGAGCGGCGGTATGCATGGCCGGAATGTGTCCAAATACCTGAGTGGTGGCAGGAAGAAAAAAAGGCATATGGAAGGTAAGGAGCAGGAAGTGGAGGCAAATACAAACCTCATGCGAGCCAACACGTCCTGGTGGCTTTTTCTCCTGACAGTTCAAACACTACAAACAACGCACTGAACCTGTTCAACACACACACAGAGCTACCTGTCCTATACCCTTTGAATAATCGTCTGCCATCAGCTCAGCTCGCCACTGAGTTTATCAAGGAGTCATTTGTTGCTGGTGTACGTTTCACCACATTGTGAATTTCCAGTGAAGTATTGAACTCTTGGAAAGTGGCCAGCCTCTTAAGCCAAGGCACTGTGAACCCCTGCCCCAACCCCCCACCCTCCACTCACACAGACACACCTCATCACTTTTTTTGTCCTGGCCTGAGACACAGCCAGGAGCCTGAGGCAGGACTTGGGTCTTAGAGGGTGGGGAAGTGAGGGGTTTGACTTGCCCTCAGGGTAAGCATACTGCAGTGGTGTTGGGGAGGGGGGAGCCATCCATCAATGCAGTGTTACAGGAGAACACTCCACATCACATTCTGCAGCTTTACAAGAGATACTGAGAAAACATGTCTGAATGCTTAATTGATGCCTCCTTTTGTGGGTAAATGCACAATATATCTACTTCAATTGGTCTTTACTCTGAAATACTAAGTCAATTTGCGGCTGGATCCTTGTCAGTAAAACGGCATTTACACACATTAACTGCTGTGAAAAAAACACATTACATCAAATCATCTTGTGGCTAGAGGGAGACATTAAAAACATACAGTTGCAGACCACAAACACAAAGCCCTTCTACATGCAGAAGTCTTCTAGTGGCTTTTTTAAAAGCTGTGAGCGAGTTGAAGCCTGTAAAATGACCAAGGTGGGATGTGTGCCTCTAAACTGACGCTGCATCAGTTCCTGTTGTTCCCTGTGCTAGGCCCAAAGCATTAGAATCTGATCTGGGTCAATCCAATATCAGGAGTGGGGGGGCTTTGCCTTACTTACTTCCATGACAATGTTTGAACTACATTGATGGGAGATCTAAAAGCAGCCAACAAGCATGTTACATGGCTATAACTTGGACGATTTGACCTCTGTTCACATTCAAATTATTCAACATATTATAAATAGTTCTTGCCACTTTTTTGCAAAACCACAAAGAGAGACTATTGCGAACAAAGCATATAAATAAGCCATATAAATAAGCCAATACTTAAACATAATTTACAAACTTAAACTAAATTATACGGTACATACATCCTATCCTATATAACTATAAATCAAAGAACCTGTGTGTGTGTGTGTGTGTGTGTGTGTGTGTGTGTGTGTGTGTGTGTGTGTGTGTGTGTGTGTGTGTGTGTGTGTGTGTGTGATCCTGCATGGGCAAAAGACGTCACACGCAGCACGCTGTTGTACGAGCCTCTGTACAGCAGTGTTTCTTAGGCATAACTAGATTTAGCGACTTTTCACACCCCCTAAAAAGCGACTAGCGACAAATCAAGCGATTTTCTGTAAAAGATAGATGCCAGTATTGTATTTCAAAATATGTACTAAATTATCCAAACATTTTTGCCTAAAAGGTAAGTAATACTCCTTACTGTTTTAACTGGCACACGGCAGTGAGATAAAACACACTGACATCTGGAGAAATGTAATACCTGAAAGTCTTGATCATCTGACATCAATGTCAAGTCATAAGAGCATGCCAGATATCAGCTGAAACAACAATCTCTTGAAGGTGAAACAAAGAGCTCAAGACAGCTTTTCTACCAGTCTGAGTTGCAGGAAGTGATGGGACGAACATGACTTTCCTACACAAATGGAAAGAAAAGTGGCCGGGCCGGGTTATCTCAGTTGGTAGAGCAGGCGCACATATATAGAGGTTTACTCCTCAACGCAGCGGTCGCAAGTTCGACTCTGACCTGCAGCCCTTTGCTGCATGTCATTCCCCCTCTCTATCCCCTTTCATGTCCCGTGAAAATAAAAGCCTAAAAATGCCCCAAAAAAAATATCTTGAAAAAAATAAAAAATGGAAAGGATAAAACTGTACACAGTCTAACCAAAATGTGCAGCTACAAAATAAACAAATAAGCAATGTGAATCTAAACCACAGCCTGGTGGGTTCACACATTGTGTGCTTGAGCTCTCTAATCTTTCCAACTTACTTGACCCATTTCAAGTTTCGTAACCCATTTTGCATAAACAGAAAACCACCAAGAACATGCCAACAAGGGACTGGTGGAAGAAAAAATGCCAGCTTGATTCTGTTCAGACAGACTGAGGTTTCAGTAAAGGCAATAAAACAAAAAAAAACAAAATAAAATCCACAGTCACTTTTTAAGCAATAGAAATCGTGTTAGTAAAAATCTGAATAATTATTATTTTTATAAAGATCACTGGCTTATAATAAGTTTGACTTTCCATATTTAACACACAACATAAAGTCCTCCAGGGATGGAGAAAAAGTTAAAAAGAAAAATGTGAAAGTTGATACCCTAGGCAGATTTGGGAACCCAGCCAATGTCTGACATGGGTTAGACATTTCTTCAGTTGGTTTAATGATTGTGGGAGGTTTTCTCCCATATGATAACGTGTGTTATCCAGCAACATAGAAGCATTAAAAAATTTGATTAGATTAGATTCAACTTGATTCTCATTGTGCAGAGTACAAAGACAACGAAATGCAGTTTGCGTCCAACCAGAAGTGCAAAAAGAGTAGTAAAGTGCAATGTGATATTCAAGTATAGACAGGACAAGAAATATAGTGCAGTGTAGACAGTAGTGTAAAGTTGGTTAACAGAAGGTATTTAGAGTAATATAAATTAAATATAAATGTGTGCAGTGTATTAGCAGTTACCTTATAAGAGCAGAATAAATATGGCTATGTAATATGAACAATGTATGAACAACATGTACAGATATGTGCAATGTAGCAGCAGTGACATTAGTAGTAAAATTAAGATATATGCAGTGTATTAATATAATATAATAAATATGGATATTCAGTATGAACCATATAGCCAGATATGAAAATGTAATGAAAAATGAGTTTACAGTCCATCATGTTGGCACGTTAAAAGATGCTTCTGTGTCAGAGTAGAAGCCAAAATCAATTATATTTGCTTGTAGGGCTCAGGAAAAAAAATTCCGATTCATTGAATGATCCAACATTGATTCTTAAAATCCAGAGATATATCTTTGCATTTATGGCTTTTTTAAGTCAACATGTACGTCTGTGTGGTGTAAAATTTCTACTTTGTAGAAATCGAGTTACGGTATTACAACATGCACAAAAGGCACAAAAGGCTATGCACTTTACGGTACAAATCCTTGGTTCACAGTTTTATAACAGGGATATTTGTGTATAATTTAGCCTCTAATGTGCACTTTACACAATTTTATATTCAAGGCTCATTTGTTATATGTAGACAAATGTAAAATCCCATCAATGGAATCTAACTGAAGTAACTGAATTTTCAAGGATTATGTCAAATTGAATCAAAACGGAATCAATACTGGACTTTAAGTAGAATCAGCAATACCGGTATCCAGCCCTATTTGCTTTAGGGCTTTTATTGTCAAGCAGTTGCAGAAAGTTTTGAGAAGCACTGACGTCATACTATCAGTAAATGCACCTGCTTTCTGTCAACAGTTGTCTGGTTAGATAGTGTTGTTTCCTTCCAGCCAAGTTAAAAAAAAAAAAAACATTGGTTGGAAAGCGTACCAGTAGTGATGTGAACAAAATAAAATGGTGGTTAGAGATGCTTATCCTCTACAGTATATCTTACTCTGTAAATTAGACAGCATATCGAGAATTGGCTCAAATAGTCTTACAAGCAATAACCAAACTCCTTAAAATAAGACTAAGAAACCACGAATGAGTATTTTTGACTAAAACTGGGACCTCAAAGGACTTGACAACTCTACAACTTGAAGTTGCCTGTTGGCTGTAGGAGTCAAAAGGTACATTATGGTCACATTCCAAGACATGCTCATATCTAATAAAATAGAGGCCCACCTTTTTGGCGTGCAGACTGTCCACTGACAAACTTCCCAGGCTATCAGCATTCTTAAGATTCTCCTGCCAGTCACACAGGACAATTTATTGACTGACCATCTAACAACCTTGATACAATGTTTCAACATGCAAAATTCAAGATTTATAGTTCCTAACATTACACAATGACATTCACATCAACAAAGTGTGTTGCACAGTAACAATATTTCATCAAAACCATAACACTGATACTTCTGGGGTATTGTCTGGAATAACTTAATTTCCATCACCCTGAAAGACTTAAGACCAGGACTCAAAGATCAAACGTCTAAGAAAGAAGCTTTAGCTACAAATTATAAAGCCCATGTCTAGGCATGTGCCCAGACATTGATTGCTCAAGCAATGCCCAAATGCAGTCCTCCAAAACAAGAGAAGCAGACGTTGTTTGCATGCTGTATCTTATCTTGTTTCGTCACCGTCTGACAAAGACCATGAATAATCATCAATAACGCTGATGGTTAAGCAGTTGTATTTTCTGAGATATAGTTATCAGATCAACGCCACATTTTGCAATGCAGCACAAGCTTTTGAACTATGGACATATTAGAGGTTTTTCATCATTCTCAGATTCTCAGACCATTTTATGTTCTACAAACTCCGGTCTCCTCTACTTACAGTACGTTAAAAATAGTTGTTTGATACAATCAAGGTTAGATTATATAAAAAGTTAAAAAGCTTTGAAGACCTCTAAACCTTTGATTTAGAAGAAAACCTTTTCTGTGAGCTTCATAGATTGTATCCTATCTGGAGATGGAAAGCAAATCCAAAAAAATGCTTTTCAAAAATGTGATATTTATCAAGATTATTATACCATACCAACTCCCGCACTCACCTATCCCTTTTAATGGCCCATCAGATCTTCATATTCACCATTCTACCTGTCTGTACTGGTCTATGATTTACCAAGACGCTAAAAACGCTGGCAAAGGTACAAGTGCATATGCACATCCTATCAGCATAAGCCAAACATGAATTTAGTTCCATTCCTGTTGTTACTCCTGAATGCATAAGTAAATACCATCCTCTGCTCAAGACGTGGGCTTCATGTGGAAAGAATGTGCATGCAGATCTCATTTGTGCATTAGCCAGGTTGTGCAAGGAGCAGATTGTTAGATCAGTCTGTTGGCTAGTCCCGTCTCTTTGTCCTTTTGCTGGTTCTTTGAACCCACTGGGCCTCACTCAAGTGTTGAGTTTCAGCTTTGCACAGCACTTCAAGAACGTGTCAATGCAGATCAACACTTTGACAGTAAATCCGAGCTTGAAAAGGGGCACAACACTTATTTTTTGTCACAAAGCTTCCTCTTTGTCTGGGAGGGAATCACAGGCCTAAACCCTTGACATTTGCAGCAGACAGATACAAATTCCACAGTATAGACACCACTACAATACATGAAAGCAAATAAAAGCAGGGGATGTGTGCGAGCCCACTTATCTACCCTGCACTGGACAATTACATATGTAAATGTATTTTAAGTAGAAAATCATTGAGTTGGTTGAATTGTGCTCAAAGTTGTCACCACATTTGAAACAAGCTCACCGCTGAGAGCCACTACCCATTTCTTAAGTCCTAATCCTTGTTACCTGGCTACCGAGTACCAATCACATCTAACATAAACCAGTTTCACATATGAACTCCGGACAATGTTCGAGGAATCAGGTCCCCACATAGTTCGGAGTTTGTCTTTCAAACATGTAGCACAACGGCGAAAGAAAAAAACAAACACTGTTTGCTTAAGACAATGTGTGGCGTCTGGGTAGATCATGCAACAGACATGATGCAGATTACACGCATCACAGAGCCAGTTCGTAATTTGGTCATACACAACCAAGTCTTTTGCCGTTCCTTGAATTTGTCTGATAAATCTTGTTGTTTCTCCAGTTAGAAATGTTCGTTGCCGTCTTTGTGTAAATCATCATCATTCATTTTTTTTTCAACCTTGCACGTTTGTTTTCTTCCGGTTTTGCGTAAGTCGACAGAAACATCATCAACACACCCACTCGCTTGCTGTAAATTCCCAAACTTTGGGCTCTGTTGGAGAAGACAAAAACTTTGTACTACGGAGATGTCAGAGTAAAGACTGTTTGATGTCTGATCAAATAGATTTTAACCATTGTGTTCACAAATACAGCACCACCGGGTAATGTCTAGATATGCAGTGCATGTGTGGAAGGGGCTATAGATTAATGAGAACATAGATGTTGACCTTTCCCTCAGATGATCCCCTCCAGTCCCCAAAAGGCAAAGTCTCATCCTCTACAGTATGAGTGGTGTTGACGGGGCACAAACCTTTAGCTTACGAGGCGTAACTCCTTCAAACACCCGTCATTGAAAAATGCTGGCTAGTTTATACTTCACCTTCGACTGACACTTTAATCCTCTGTAATGAATGGTGACAATGCCTGGAAGGGAATGACTTTATGCCCTGCTATATCAGAGGCCCGGGGGATACAGTAAATGAAGAAAAGTAAGTGGGACAAAGAGGGCTTTCATCGCAAGACAATATCAGCCTCAATTAGTACAGGCCAGACTAGGGTCCAGGGTGCCAGCGTTCATTGTTCCCCCCCCACTGGGCACTTTGGCACAAAAAGCCCACAGGTCATGCTCTTCCTCTGTTTCAGCTTAAGCTAAGCAATGGCATGTTATAATCCACGTGATGGGGCTTTGGTGAGCTGGTACACCAACTTGATCTAAAGCCAGTGAACTTAGTGAACCAGCTGAAAAATATGCTGAGCCTGCAGCCGAGATGTATGACTTTATTTAACTAGGTATTTTAAAAATGATAACCGACATAAGAGCTAGGACAGAATGGTCTTTATCATGCCTGTATACATATGATGTCTCTTGTCCAAAGTAAACATAGATATTGCTATGCCAAGCCTTCAGACAAGCAACAGGACACATTTAGTTTCAGGGCAGAATACAGCACATTCATGGCTCAGATAAGATCTCAAAATATAAACTAAGGTTAGAGAATTTATTCTCAAATACAACCTTTCCGTCTGATCTTATCGATGTATAGTGTACCAAACCAGAAATATAGTTACTCTCACCCGAAGGCTTTCCACGAACAGTGACCTTATGCTTTTATTGTTTCACTGAAGGAGAGAAAGAGAAGAAGGGAGGAAACAAGAGACTGAGAGAAAACAAGCACAAATGCAAAGGCCCAAGGCTAACGTGTGCCTGCTTAGGGGTCCAGACACTTTCAGATGACAGTGGGCTGCCAGGTTCAGTTGGGTCATGTACTGTATTGCTCACTCAGGTGCATAGTGTACTGCATGTGAATTTTGGCAGCCAGTATATGCTGTAGCCTTTACAATGCATTTAAGTGCTTTTTATATGATATACATATGGATTAGTATCTATCAAAAAATGTCTTTCATAAGGGGTCATTGCCTGAAAATAGATTGAGAACCTCTGTTTTAGTGCATAAAGTCTTCTCCGATAGGTAATTGTGACTGCTTGGTGATAGTTCGCCGAGCTTATTCTCATGCTGAGTTGGGCTCCCAACTTTTCTAACTTTTATGTATCACAAAATGTCTCCACAACCTGTGTAGTGAAAGCAGCATATAAGCAAAGCAGCAACTGAAACACCTGCTATGTAGACATGCCGTCAGTTAACAGAGAACAGAACCCATCAAAATGTGCCCAGGGATGAGTCCACAACAGCACAGTGCTGCCTGGATGGATACTGACACCTTTACTATTTTGAACTATGTGCCGTTATCCTAAATAAATATGTTTGTTTTTTATTATTATTATTATTATTATTATTATTATTATTATTATTATAACAGATTCTATTTTCTTGTTCATATACTTTATGTATATATTTTTTTCCTCCTATGTCTACTTAATGTGTATTTGTGTTATTATGATGTGTGTACATTGTTTTTCTTTTTTCTTTTGAGCTGCTGTAACACAGGAATTTCCCCAGTGTGGGATGAATAAAGTCTATTTATCTTATCTTCTATTGTGTTTTAAACTTGGGCGGACACATTCAAGACAGGAACCTCAAGGTTACAAAAACTTTACACAGTCCAGTACCACGGCCAAATAATAAGGTTATATACTGGACGTGTGAAACCACAGGGTTCTGTTGAACATGGCACTAACGGAGCTTCACGGCATGTTTCAGTGATTCAAGTGGCCACCGTGGGAGCAATGTGACAGCACACATTTTCAGCCCATTTCCCCGACTGATGCAGTGCTACTGTCTCAGCAGAGGAATGGCCCTGCAAATCTTTCACTGGACCTCTAAATATTTAAAGTCCCCATGGTTGGCCTATGTTCCTGCTCTCTAAACCGCTCAATGGATGGCACTGTGCCACCTGGCCCATAACAACCACAGAGTGAATGGAGGACACCCTTTATTGTCTGCGAGCTCATGATTCACACAACAATTAGCAGCTTCCAAGTTACAGGCAACTGAAGCATTCACTTTGTAAAAATCCCGACTCAGCACACGATCCGACAGGATCCTTAGTCTTCTGCAGTAAAGGAATGTAACTAAGTATAATTACTTACGTACTGTACTGTTTGACAGCTGTAGTTATTACTTATCAACTTTACATGTTAAATTAAAACATGATTATAAAATAAAATACATTGTTAAAAAAACCATAAACCAACCATTTTGACGGCTGGATCTAAATATTCGACTACTCGGATATTTGTTTGTTGGGTAGGTATTCGATTTTCACTTTCGGGATTCGAATATTTGTTTGTTTTTCCTTCAATACTATAAAAGTTGAGACGGATTCATCTTTAGAAGAAACGCAACCAAACGTCATGCTGCTGTGTCCAACCATGTAACCGCCCTTCAGAATTGTCAGTGTGTTTTGAGACCGTGCGATAGTCCCGTACAGTAAACAGGAAACATCCCTGCCTCTGCCACTCTGCTACAAGAAAGTCTTAAAACACCATGAGGGTAGAAAACCAAACACAAGCACTGAACTGCCCAGGAGATTGTGTAACAGCTCTGACTGTTTCCTGCAAAAACAAAGCATCTTTATCTTCAAATGCAACTCCACTACCTGAGATTACATCTAATACTGAGTGCACCTGGAAAGTCCACCTCTCAGTGTTGGACAGGTACAGTAAAGACAGGCCATGGCATCGAATTCCAAACCGCACCCAAAGACCTACTTCCGGCAAGACCATTCGAAAGTGGAGGACAGAGGTACAGGACTCAGCAAATCCTTCTTTTGTCACAGGAGCTCTAGGCTTGATGGTAATCTCGCCGTCCCATGGGATTCTCCTCAGTTCACACCCCCATGGTGTGAGATTAGTGAGGGGGGTGAAAAAGAGAAGTGCCTTCAGACATGGCAGCTCTTGAAGGACGGGTGAATGAGTGGAATTCAAGGATGCCCTGAAAAGCGGCCTGCACATCATGAGAGTCAATCAGAAGATAAGACGACGTGGAGAGTAAAAAGAGGGATATGACCACAAAGTGAGGGCCGAAACGCACAATGGCATTCCAGAGAGGGGCCTCATGAAATGCTGAATGGTCTATTCATTCATTTAAAAAAAACGCATTGGGTGGTAGCCGGTGCTTGTATTAACAGTGTTCACATCTGACGGTAAAAATATGCTTATTTCAGGTCTGAATCTGAAAGGTGCCTTCGAAATAATGTCAGAGGATCCCATTATAACTGTAGGCAATCCATATGGTCTCGGTCACTCGGGATCAGCCCTCGTTCATGGAGAGTGAAAAGCTTATGGTATAGATTTCTCAGGACAGGAGAATGTAAATGGGTGGAGGGTGGTGGGAGGGTGGTCTCTTGTTTCGTGCCTCCCTGTGTTCAGCAGGCTGTCAGTGAGTACAAGTGAACACTCCCTAAAGCTAGAGACAGGGACAAAGTGCCAGGTAGACAGATCTGGTTTCCTTTGCTACAGCCAAATACGGCTTTGTGGTGGAAAAATCTGCACCTGGTGGCCATGGAAACCAGTGTTCACCCAGGGTACAGCCTACAGTGCTGACAAACTGACCACAAGGAGTAGAAGTAAGCCTGAAATGTAATGGCCTCAAATGACGCTAAAAGCCCTTTGCCAGGGTAGTCTGGGTGTTTGACAAGTTTATGACAACATTACATTGTTTTACGCTCCAGTATACTACTGCATCTGCTGCTGTCTTCACCCATGACTTTTTTTCCTGTGGGGAATTTTGCTGAATGAAGTAGCTTGGTGGCTTGCTTCAACATGCTGTACATTATTGGTACTCCTGCAACAAAGTTAATGGAATCATAATCTCTTATCTTGTTGCAGCTCTTATCTCCATTTCGTCTTATGATGCATAATGAACCACACTTATTTTTGCTCAAATATCTAGAAATGTTTTCCTGAATCATATACATTTTCAAAATCATGCAGAGATGCAGCAAGGCTCAGTTTTACTTTTGCTGGTAAATTTGAAGCTTTTCCATCTTGCTCTATGTTCAGATGTTTAAAACAAAACCTGCATATACAGTAGAGTCCTGTTATTTGCAGAGCGTCACACCTTCCACTGACTGTTACCACCGATTACGGCTGGGAAAGACAAGCAAATAAGTGAGGGTTTCACCACAAACAGGAAAGAGGTGCTGAGAGGTAAGAGGGCACTCAGTGTGCCATTAGTGCTGGAGATAGTTGGGTGTACAGAGCAAGTGGCCCTACAAATCCTCTTCTCTTGGAACATAAGCAGTAATTATGGTGTCCCTCTGTATTTTGCCGTGGTCAACCTGGCATTTTGACATCAGGGACAGCATGAGAGAACAGCAGAGCGCACCTGAAATACCGAGTGGTGGGAGCACATAAAAATACAAATAACAGCTGTCTGCAACATTCAAAAGGATGCTCTGACCTAGAGAGCGAGATGATAGGGGATCACAAATACTGAGCAAAGCCCTGCAAGTGCAATGCTAACAAAACTATGTTGGCTACATAATCAAGTCACTCTCTTTACTGTGGCCAGTTGTTTTGTCTAAAATGTTTTACTTCTCCTGTAAAGTCCGATCCAGATCGACGGCGAACATTCACTTAGGTTTCTGATATCAGTACTTGCAAGGTAAAAACGATGTGCATAACTGAATCCAACAAGCATTTTAAATGAATGCAGCAAGCAGAAGCTTGCTTTACTCTATGATAAATAAATGAACTCTCAATGTTTTCCATCGATTTGAGCAGTTATCTGGCAGAGCAACGTTATCCTAGGACTCGGGCCACATTCACTCCCTCCCTGCTTTGATTATAAACTCATAGGTTGGGCATAAGGTTACCACAATGTTACTTTAAATTTTAGAATTTTAGGAAATACACAATATATAAGTAGTAGATGGAAATCACATAAAAGAGTATGAAAAACAAAGCGACAATCACATTTACTTTATGCTTCTGATGTGTACATCCACCTTAATTCAAACAAAGTGCCTGGTGACGCTGGGTTGATTCTCAAACTGGGCCGTGTGTTTTTCAATGTCCAACACGGATATACAAGTCTTCAGATTCACTACAGGATCCAGATGGGTTGAATTAAGTAATCAAAGCAGGATGTGACCACCGTGGTTCTCTTATAAAAACACATCCTCATTGAAGTAAACTACACCATATCTACATTTCCTTTTCAGTCTCCTTAGTAAGTGTTCAGACACTTTTATGTCCTGGTTTTGGACAGCTGTGCTGCATTAGAGTGTGGTCCTGTTACGCTGTACTAGTTTTAAGACACAGACAGAAATGACCTTATAAACATTGTTGTGTTCTTTATGAAACAAAAAAAAAACAGCTTCATATGGGGTCTCGAGTGTTTTTACAGCAAAGCATCAAATGGGATTTTAAAAAGGCCTGTTCGGTCCATTACTGAAGAATCCTGACTTGAGAGCTTGTACAGGTAGCTGTGTCTTGGTGAATGACTGACAAAAGACAGTTGCCATACAGGCATGAGTAAGAGCAGAAATGCATAAAGGAAGTGTCAATCCCTTGAGTCAAACTTTTTTAAAAAATGCTGAAAAAAAGGAGCCAGAAAGGGAAGTACACACACACACACACACACACACACACACACACACACACACACACACACACACACACACACACACACACACACACACACACACACACACACACACACACACACACACACACACACACACACACACACACACACACACACACACACACACACACACACACACACACACACACACACACACACGTCCTAGCAGAGGTTTAATGACCTTTTAAATGCTGGTGGCTGACACAATACAACCAAACAATGCTAGATGGAACTTCCGAGCCTTGAGGCACCACCAAAGAAGTCGATCATGAATAAGTAGGTTTACCGACTAGAAAATCCAGTGATTAGACATCACAAGGTTCAATGAGTCAGTCGAATCTGTGCACAGTCGGTCCATTTATTTCATTTGAGAGTTACAATGATCCTAACAGAGGCACCAATCTAATAGTTGTTTGCCACAGAAAACCTGACTTTGAAGGGGTAAACTCAGAGTAGTAGTAGTAGTAGGAGGTCTAGAGTTTACAATACCAATTGTGTCTTTTTTTAGGAATTCAGTGTTGGTCCATGTCCTGCATTGAAAACCTGTGTTTCTGTAATTTTTAGAATAAAACAAAGTGCAGAATTACATGCACTGTACGAATGACTGCACTTGCGGTGAATAAAAAAACATTTTATGATTCATTTAATTTTTTTTATTTCAGCAAATTGTCCATAAATGTCCTTTCATTTGCATATTTGAATACTTGTAGGCCTATGCCTTATAAAAGGGATGTCTGTTTGAAAAGTTTATCGTGTACTTTGTCCTGTACATATCCAGTGTGGCACCTTCGTTGTCTAAATCCATGAAAACGTAGCCTATGTAGCTAAAGTTGAGCATTGTATTAGTTTCGATGAAAATCATTAAGTACTTTGGTACATTTTCGAATTCTTTATCTCAGTACGGAGCTGGGTATTTTTGCCCAAAAGAAACTGGTTTTACACTTTCAGTTTGAAAACGTAATCACCTGCTCTTCACCTAACTTCCAGCTCTCTCCTTCTGCCTTGACAGAGATCACACCATGTAGACCTGAATTATCTTTGTTGGTATTATCATGCGGTTGTCAATGTTCTGTGTGTGTAGAAGTGCTGCACAAGGGTAATCACAAGCAGAATGGCATATTTTGTGCAATTGATTTATTGTTACATTTTCATTAAAATGCTGCTATTCATTGGCAGCCACCTGCACTATCACTAAAAATAATAATACGGCACAGGTGGGGCATTCTGTTGGCACAGTGGACCAAAGCACATGATGTCACCGCAACGTGACAGGTTTGAACTCAGTCAAGGACCGTCCCTTCCCTCTATATTTGTCCCAGAATTTCCTGCCAATCTCTCTGCTATCTAACAAAGGTAAAAATACCATTAGAATTGCAAATAAAAAGGAAGAAAGATGTGTTTCTTCAAGTAGTGCATTTACTTACTATACACTGATAATCATTTGAGTGTCTTGCCTTAACTGACTTCACTGGTCGTCACTGTGAAAGCTTTCAAAAATCCATTCACACAGCAAACGGAAATGTTGAAATGGATTGAATCATGACTAGTGTGGTAAAATGACAATCAGGAAAACAAAATCAAAAATTTCAATTATCCAAGAAACTGAACTTAAAAACTATCACCAAAACTGATTTTTGCAGCTACAGATAGAAAACTAGAATAAAATGCAAAAGTTCAGATCGTCATTCTCACGACACATCTGAGATATGGAAGCAGATGTTTTGCTGAAAATGCTGCAACTATACATGCATTACGTGACGCGTCAACCCCTGTACCTTCGGCCACCATGCACTGCACTGAAAAGGAGAGAACCCCAAACTAGCTGTGATTTCTAATGTGGTATCTAATTCAGTCATTAAATGGCACAGTGGGGTGTCTCCCTACAGCCGTTCCCCTCCCCCCAGCCTCTCTTAGGCAAAACCATGCTGGGTGCATGTCAAAGATCACATGACAATAGGGATTCCTGACCCAGCCAGGGACTGGGAATGAATCAGACCTAATTCAACCATGTCGCAGGCAGCCAAAGGCATTGCTCTTGAGACAAAGTGGCAGGCCTTTTCAACCTGGACACACACAGACGGGACAGCATTCCAGTGAAAATGTCACGTTGTTTGAGTGTTACTTGAAATACGTTTTAGGCTACCCTTTTGAAGTTTTTTTTTTTTACCTGTTCTGATCTCCAATGACGATAAAGATGGAGAATGTTAATATAAAAAGAGAACGAAAAAGAACGACCAACAGAAGGTAGATGAATGGCAAAATGCAAACAATGTTTGATCAAACCTGCTCATCATACTAGACGAGTTGGATTAGTTACAAAAGACAATACAATGAGTGCAGTCAAAGTGTGTCTGCTCCCAAAGCTCCTAAAATATCTAGCATCTAGCTGGTAGTGATCAAAGTCAATCAAATATTAATCAATGTCCTCTCAGTTTCCTCTCCCTATCATCTGACAGTGACTCAGTTCTCCAACTCCACGTTTACTAAATTAAATGAGGGACATCAGTGAGGTTCGAAGGATGAATTATTCAGAAGCAGAAGAGAGTTCTTTCATTCAGCAGCTCATTTAGCTCTTTAACACCATTTGCCATTGTGTGTAAAAGAAATGATCCTTTGTCGTTTCCCGATGGCTCAAATGTACTGACACTATAACTGCTGGCATGATACAAGTACGAATTGTGTTTGTGCTAACTCGTCGGGAGGAAAAGGGGGAACATAAACATCTTTCAATACTTAGATGCTGCCACGATGAGCAACAGTCTCTGGTTAGACACAGAGCAAGACACAGGGCAAACAGAGAAGGAATGTAGGGTTCTGAGCACTGCAGACTTTGGACTTGAGAAAAACCAGTAAACACTCCTAAAGCCACTTCTCCGAATGGACAACCTGCTGGGTTTTAATCACTACATCTTAATGTGTCATTGCAGCAAACATGCCAGTCAGTCTATTAGTGATACAGAAAAGGGTGCTGTTTAAAGAGCAAAGAATAAGTAGTAGACAAATGCAATCCCAGCCAAAGACAGTAGTGAGCAAACATGCAGTAGTGCCATAACTAAGTGTGGCTACAACTTTCCGGGATTTAGTTGTGTAAAACATAATTCTTGTGAGAACTGAGGGACACAGAGTACAGTAGCTTGCAGTTGTAACTATCTGAACTCACTTTTTAGTACAGGTTACAGACCTCCAGCAGCCTCCCACAAAGTATATGTCTCAGTGCAAGCAATTTACGTTTTTTAAACTTTTATTGTGAAGGAACCGTTAAGTGTATCAGGAGATTGATTGACCAAAAGCTATTAACAATGCACAGGATGTCGCTAGAAAAGACTGTAAATGTGGGCAAAGGTTTCTCAAGAAAGTAAAACTAACTAAGGTGTCAGCATGCCATCTGAGCCATTCCATTCATGTGCTCGGTATTAGCTCTTACCTGGCCATTGCGACGCAGCTGAGCTGACCAGAATTAGGACGCAGCCGAGAAGGCGCTCCAGCCATGGGGAACACCTGCAGAGGAAGTAAGCAATCACGTTCACAACTGTAGTGCTTTACTGCAATTAAGCTACAAAAAGATGGAATACAAACGCCAAAAAAAAAAATAAAGTACCTCATCTTCATCTTTGACTGGTATCGAGTGGGAAAGCTACATGGGGTGTAAAGTGTTCCCAGCTTCCCTGGTCCAGCACCGCTGCTGCTGCTGCTACACGCGGCTCCAACAGCTGATGGGGACTCAGCGCTCTGCTGGAGACAGAGGAGACGTGTGGAGAGGCCTGCACGGCTTCACATCAGGGACTTCCGCCAGGTCCTAAAAGGGAACAAATTCCACCAGTTGTCAAGTGGCAGTCGATTGTATAATCAGGGACCGGTATCATCCAAAAACATACTATAATAATAATAAAAAATTATAATATTAAGACAGAAGAAGAACAAGAAGATTGCTTTTGTTTTTATTACAAATAGGCTATTGGCCCATTGCACATATAATATATACGGGCCGTCCTTTGCACATACTGCACTCAATCCATTCAGCCTCTTTTTTTCTTTTTGCTTATGTTAAACAGCTATTTAGTGTAGGCCTATATTTGTTTCTGTAGGCCTATTTATTGCTTATTTCATAGAATAGAATACATGTTATTGTCCCCGAGTGGAAATTTGTCTTGGTATAGTGCTACAATCTGTTTCACAATACAAAGACAGAGACGACATGACATCAACAAAATTCAACATAAGATCATTCATATTCAATATTTTTGTTTTGTTCATGTATGCACCAACCTCCAAGGCAAATTCTTACTTGGACATAAACATTTTTTGATTCTGATTTTTATTTATTTTATTTATTTGGGGTGCAAAACTATTTTCCAGTTTTCTTCCTGCTTCTGACATTTTAACAATGAGGAGAGAACAGACAGCTTGTGTCTCTCGTGACAAACGTGTCAAGTTTAAGGTTATGTCCCTCTACTGACATTAGCTGGAGTGGATGTGTGAATAGGTGACAAACTACAGCCTGAGCTGTGTAAACCAAAGTTTTCCACCGGAAAATCTTCTGTCATTCATGCAAAGTTTACACTGTCACCACCTTCTCGAGTAGTGGGCTCACAAGACCGGACTTGACATGATAATGACCACATGCAGTTTCAGGGAAGGCTTATTTACTTTGCTTTATTTTGCTTAGAGGTTAAAGAAAGGTAAGAAGAGGAAGATATATTTTTTTAGCAATGTAAAAAGAAATGCAATTGTATAAAAAAAGAAAGAAAAGAAAAAGAATAACTGAGAGTCATCTCATAGGCCTACTGTAGCCTATAACTAAAATGCCCATGCTACAGAACATGCAATATGTTAGCAAAATAACAATATATGACAAGGGGTATAAATAGGCTATGCGCAAAAGAACACAGTTGCATAAGTGAGAAGTGGTAGAGTGTTATATTGTATGTAAAAATGCTTCCAAATCACTCAAAGATCACCATCTTTTAGTCCCACTTACATCTCTAGCTTCTGTTCGGATCAATGACAAAATAAAACCATCGAGTCATACTCGAATAAAACTAGTCTTGTTATCAGCCCTGAAAAGCTTGAACATGAGTTGAGTTGTGGCATGTTGCACCTACACAACATGGCCACCAGAGGACGAGGTTGGTGTTCTTTTCTGCAGAGGAAAGGTGATTCTGGTCCTGTACAAGTAATCTTTGCACTCACCCAAAAGTATACACAGTTGATTGTGTTTGGTTGGTTTTTCTTTTCTGTTTGTGTGTGTCCGTGTTAGATAACCCAGTCTTGTCTCCTGTGTGGAGCTTGTTGGAGTGAAGAAACAACAGCAATCATGATGTAAAAAGCTCTTGAAAAATACGGGACAAAGTCTTATATGTAATGTTGATTTTAATTGATATGAATGTTTATATTTTTGTCAAATACACCAAACGAACAACAAATAAAAAGAGGATGCAGCCAAATGTGAGCACTGCAATATATTAATGTCAGATTGGCTTTTGTCACCATTGCCACACGCATAAAAGAAGACTTTACCCATCAATGCAGCAGTTCCAGGCAGAAGTACAGATAGGCCTATGAACTGATGCATGTCTTGGATTGGACAGTTTTATAACATTAATAAAACATGCATGTAATGGTACTTCATTTACATGTACCAGGGTACCTGTAGAACCTTCTTTATGACTTCTTTCAGTATATAAGGTGCGTTTGTTATCACAGGAAAAAGGCATTGGGTTCAGTCCTCTGGCACTATGTATTAGACTATATTAGTGTCTCTATCTGTAGGCCTTCAGGCTACTGTCTGAACACGTCCACAGCTCTGTGAATGTCTGCTTTGCTCACATTCCAATGTCAGGGAAAAGAAAGGCAAAATTGTCTGTTAAATGCTATGTAGCAGTGTAACCTCACAGAGAGCAGGGCAGGACTCTTTTTCACAAAGAGTAATATGTAGTGCCAACTGCAGCTCTATAATGAAACTTCAATTACGGTATCATCATCTGACGAGCAATGTGTCACAGCTGTGCTCATGGTAATTGTTTTGGCCTTTTTAATATCTGGAACAACAATGGAAGACTTGCTACAGCAGGGGTGTCAAACTCTATTTCACTAAGGGCCACACTGGAAAAAGAGAATCGCACCAAGGGCCAGACATGTATAGTTTAGTGACATGCTTTTATTTCATTGAAAAAGTCAAATATCTTTGACTCAATTATTGCATGTCTCATATAGTCTTCTCACTTACAGTATGGTCCACATAAAGCCCTGGAAAAGTGAGCAAAAAAGTTCCAAAGCCATTCTAGAATTTAGCAAATCGAGCAAAACAATGATAACATTTTCTAAGTAGGCTACCACACAGCCGACTCAACAACAACCTGTTTCACAGCCTGAATATGCAAACTCTCTGCTTCTGTGGGAATGTCTGAGTCTCAAAGTCGGCAAATTTGCCAAATTCTGCTTTGAGTGTCGCGTAATTCCAAGTTGAAAAACAGTTTCCCATGTTTTTGGATTGGCGCACAACTAGGTGGGCCACAATTTATTGTGAACCTAAATTGATATGCGGGCCGGATCAGAATGTGCGAGGGGCCGGATTTGGGTTCTTGAGTTTGACACGTGTGCTACAGTATAGGATCATAGTGTATTCAAAGTAAAATGACAACTTATTCATTTAGAAATCCTATTATTATTATTTTAGAATAGAATTATTTTAATAATAGGGTCAAAATGCTTCATTATACAATGCTGACTCTAGGTGCAGTGCAGTGCACTCCATTCTGAGGTGTCCAATGGGAGACCTAAACTCACATAAATTCGACAAAGGACCCCCAAATTGGTTATGATTCTGTTCCGGTTCCTTATCCACGATGTTCCACTTCCAGGACTGCTCCGGTGCCACTGGAAATTCCGGCCTACTTTAAACACTACTACACTTACTTGTCTTTTAAATTCAAATCAGTTTTGTAAAGAAAATATACACGCTGAGGCAGAAATCAATAATATAAATAACATCAGTGTTTATTTGTGTAGAAGGGATGGTGAATTTTGAGACCTGTGACTGGGATAGAAGAGAGCTTTAATAGTATTTGCAGATTAATTTTAGCCTGCATGGAAAGAGAAGGAAATATTGAAATTTGCTCTTAGAACAACAACCAGAATATCATTATCAGCAAAGTGTGAAAACATTACTTGACAGTTTTTCTTGATTTGGTAAACCCAAACCCTTTTGTGTTCTTAGTATGGCGGCCAATATACATACACAAACACGTTTACCTTTATCTGATACAACATAGAGAAACAACACACAACATTTGACTTTTCAGTTCAGGACATGTGAGGTCTGATAACATTACAACCCTTTAAGTTGTTACTCAGGCGTAGGCCCAAAGCATTTCATAACCAGTTACAGGGGTCGGACTTATATCACATTACTTCCAACAGCTGAAATCATGGAGGAGGGAAAGTGTGGGGAGTGTGGGGCTGTGGAGCCACTAAACAGCTGAAGGGACACTGCAGCCTACGCTAAGACGGTCTCACTATCACACACTGAAAAACCCAGGCCCACGTGCTGTCCAATCCCCTCACTATTACAAGGCATAGTTTCAAATACTGCCCATTGGCTCCTGTAAAAGAAGGAAAAGTAAGGTCAAACTGCATAAACTGTTGGTACTGGATGGAGTAGCATCAAAGTTTTTTTTTGGCACTATGAGCTTATACAGTACATATTGTAAATAAACTCATTTGGTTGAATTAAAAACTCAGTGGTTTACTAACTTGACTGCAGCTTACTGAGAGGACAGAATATTATGTATAATATTACAAGGCCTAAACTAACTGCTATCCTTCCAAAATCACCCAGCAGAAATTAAACAATAAACAAGCTATTTCATTTTCATCTATGGTTTTGGTTAGACTTCCATTTTTGCCACTGAATCAATGATAGCATCAATACTGACACTTTTATGACACAGATATGTACATTTTAAATAAAATATAGCATAGTTACTAACTGGTAAGTCAGTACATTTACTTAAGGTGCAGTAGGTAAGCCTTATAAAACTAACTTTCTGTCATATTTGCGGAAACTGACCATATGTTCCAGTAGAATGTTCCTACATGAAGCAGGTCATTTTAAAAGAAATCTGGCTCCTCTGCCACCACCTACAGCCTGTAGTGTGATTTGCAAAAAGCCACCGCTCCCTGTTCAGATGCTCCAATCAGGGCCAGGGAGGGTGTCTAACTGCGTGTCACTGCTCATGCATACGCATTCATTCTCCCTTGTGGGGGGAGGGGCTTAGGAGAGTGTGTTGGGCTTTAGCAGAAAGGGGGGGAGGGACTGAGAAGTTGTCGATGTTCAATTTTTTTGGCTAAGTCTTGGCTCTTCACAATCCTACCTACAGCACCTTTAACTACTGTACTGTAAATTTGAGGTACTTGGTCTTACCTTTATACTTCTACTGCACTACATTTTAAACAAAATATTTGATACTCTATTGTAGATTCAAGTTATTGTGCATGTGTGTGTATTACTGGATATATTTAAAATATAAATGTAATAAAAAAATAAATGCAATTAAAAACATAGTTTGCCTAAAAAAACCAAATTGAGATAAGGCATTCATTTTGTATATTACATTTCTATTTTAAAAGCTGATTACATCATGATACAACCAAAATTTCTTATGTGCAAATTTTAAATTGCATTATTTTTTCACTATGTCAAAAGGGTTCAATGAACACCTTAATTTAAAAAAAAAAAACTCAGAAAATGACTTCATGTGTCAGGCTGCACAGGGTTGATTACAATTTGTTGCAGGACCTTTTACTCATAATTGAGTGTTTTTATAGTGTGGTATTGCTACTTTTACTAAAGTCCTGGTTGACAATGCTGAAAAGGTAGATCTTTGTGCTCAAGATACCTGGTCACTGAATAACACTCTGATGGGCTGAATACTAGCAGGTGAGATAATGTAAGCACAACACTCTGCTGTGTGGAAGCCTACTGGTATCAACTTTGACCCAACGATCCTCGCTTCAGGACCACACATGGACTTGAAGTCGCACGCATCAAGCAGGTACAATCTAGTAAGTGAACAGGGCATTGACTAAAACAAATCTATACACATCGTAATGCACATATTCCACTGAATTTGGCTTTTGTTGTTGCAACACTTCAAGAAGAGTGCGTTTGAATATCCATGGGTTGGGTCCTGTCCACCAAAAAACATAAAAGCCACTAATCAAGCCTCTGCTTGGTGTTCTCATATGAGTTAGGAGATAGTTTTGCATTCTTCTTCCTCATCAAAAACTGGTGCCTACATTACCCACAAAAACCTGACCGCCAAGGCTACAAAGGTCTGTTAACCTCACTTCTATCTAACTCCACCCACCCTAGTAATAGAGAGAAGTTATAATGATACAGTGAGCGGCAGCAGCAAAGGCTTTCCCCTCTTCTATCCCTTGTAATTAATAAATGTTGTGAGGCTGGACTGTTTTCAGAATTGTACATGCTGATAAATATAGACCTGTTGAGGTTAACCGTTTTTAAGAACCATAAAACATCAGCTTATAATTTTGTTATGTTTTGCTTTTTGTTCTTAGATTTGTAGTCTGTAGATCTGTTCATACCATCCTAATGAGAATGCATTATAAGGTGGAACTTTCAGTGTCATGTTTAACTAATTTATGATTCCTGTTACAAGTAACACTTGTTATGTCTACTTTCTACTGTTTTCTAATAGTTATAACGTGTGAATTAAACAAATGCTGGAGATTTAGAGAAGGCGAGCTTTAAAATATTTGGAGACCAGAAGCTTTCTCTTCTCTTTAGATTTTTATTGCAAGGCCTCAAGGAAGCTCAGCAGTCTGCATGCATTGGCCACCTGAACTATCTTTAGCCCCTGCTGGCAAGTGAATGGAAGTGCCTGACTTATCTTCACTGCTGTCATCGAGGCAGACAGTATTTTTAGGGGACAGCAGCAGCTGCAAAATCATTTAACGGTATTCCACGAACAATGACACTTGGGTTGTCTAAGGTCTGAACGACACAGAGATTGGGGGACCACTCTGTAGTTGTTAAACGGGAAGCTTGTGTGGACACTGAAGATCTGTTTTCTATTCCCCCTATGGGAAAAAAGGTCTTTAGAGATGTACTGGAGTAGAACTTGGGACCTTCGATGAAGAGCATGTGTCTGAATCTGAAGTCAACTTGGGACATTACTCAGCCTTCAGGAGACGGTTGGCATTGCTTCTTACCTCAAAGAGAGATTGCAAGTGCGGAATGTATGTTGCCGGTCGTTCCCGGCGACTGAAGCGAGGTAGGTCATGTGAGGGGGGGGAGGGGGGGGTACACAGCACAGCTTCACGAGGGGCAGAGGTCATTCCAATTAAATCAGACAAGTAAACACAGGGGTTAATCTCCTCTCTTTAAACCTCCAGAGGGAATATTGAAGACTTTCAACGCAATGTCCAAACTGCGTTAATCAAACATCTTGCAATGTGAAACAGTTTTGCAACTTATACAATTCATGTAAGCACCCAATTATATCAAATAATATATTCAAGGGTTATACAAAATGTACAAAAATAGATTTCTATCAACATGCAGTTCAATTTTAAGGAAAAAAAATATATTAATTGTTAAGCAACGAAAACTCTTGCGTTAAACTTTGTCTTTTACATCAATATTTAAATGCAATTCAATTTAACCTACGATGTTTATGGTCAGCTGGAAAAACTATCATCAAATAGATGCTTTATTTCTGTTTTAGTCAGCATGCGTCTCACATAAAGAGTGACAATACACTGAAAGGAGTGTACTGTATTGTTCAGTTATCCAGTATTTGACCAGGGGTTGTGTTTTGTGTTTGTCATTGTGAATATGATCATTAATATAGTATTACATGTTTCAGTAAAAACTCTCCTTCAGAAGAAATCCTATGTGATATTATGATGGACAAAAAGGTGGCTTTAAAAACACTATCCTGATATTACCTTCCTTGAGACGTGAGACCTATATCAAATAGGACTAAGTTACAACACTATTTGGAAGCTGTCCCAAAACACATAAACTCAGTTTACCGATACATATATTCTTTCAGAGGCTCTCAAGTTCAGAGGGTTTAAAACGAAAATGTTAGGCAAAGAACAAGATTATACAAATTGTAAAAAGGGGAGCATCATTTTCAGTGGGAGAGAAAGAATTAAAAATGGTGGTACAAACAAAATTTCTAGGATTGCCTAACTGAGATTTATTTATGAATATGAGTACAGACAGAGCTGCCAACAAAGTGTGTGATGGCAGCTCTGTTAGGGTAGTCTTTCTTTGAATGTCACTGTTAAAATTATTTTTTATTTTAACAGTGACATATGCTCAGCATATTTTGACTGTAGACTGTGATTTCGGCCTGTGTTTGTGTGAGCACACCGGTTTCAGAGCCTTCTTTGTGATACCTGACACACACTCCCTCGCAGTTCTTTATTTAGGCCATACTATATTAAGCACTTTCCCATTGAAATACAGCACCAGCTGTACTGGCTATGTGTTGTGGCTGCTGTTGCAATAGGACTAGGCTGTCCCCCCTCTCGCTGCTGTTTTTCTCTCATGCAGACAGATCTAATTCAATTAGCCCTAATAATCATACCATCCGTTTGCGCTGAAACACATGCACGTAAAGGAGGCGGAGGCTGCGTGCATGAATGACAGAAGTTATATTTTCACTTTCAAATTATGAGGGTTAATTTACTTATAACATGAAGGCTAAGTATAATGTTATGACATGTACAGTTATTACATACAATGTTGAACGATCTGGCAAATTAGCTATTTTTATGTACAACATTTTTTTCAATCTCACAACTGTTTTTTTCTCTTGTAGAAATTTGCAGTGCAGAAGTTGGACTGTCTTCCCCCAGTGAATAACTGCCACTTATAACTATCCTGGACTGCTTAAGGTGAAGTGAGGCTCACAACAAAGCAGAAATGGATGTGTTTGGTGGTGCACCACGTTTCTTGGCCTATCCGAGACCCGTGGTGGTACAAAGTGGAACTGATGCAGTCCTGAAGTGTCAAATTGGTGGTGATCCAAGGCCTGCAGTTATCTGGGAGCGAAACAATGAAAAGATTGACCCACACGGACGATACAGGGTCTTCGAGGATGGAAATGTTTACAATCTTATCATTTCAGCTGTGACCACAGAGGATAGTGGCCAGTACATATGCAAAGCAAAGAATAGCATTGGGGAAACATATGCAGCGGCCACACTAAAGGTGGAAGGTGAAGCACAAGAGATGGAGTTCCGAGAGGAAAATAAGCCACGATTCCTCATCAAGCCCCTCTCCACTCGCGCCGGTCGAGGGGATGATGCGGTCTTCTCTTGTAAGCTCTGGGGAAACCCACGACCAGAGGTTGTCTGGGAAAAGGATGGCAGGAAACTCAATGAAATATTTGAAAGTACACATTTCACTGTGGGCTTCCAGGACGGTGGATGGTTCCAGCTCAAGATCTTTAAGACTCGTGCTCCAGATGGTGGTGTATATACATGCAAAGCCAGGAATGAGTTTGGGGAAGCGTTGGCAGGAGCTGTGTTGCTGGTTGATGCAGGCCCAGGACATGAGGAAGAGGGAAATCGTAATGGCTACACCAATGGCCACTGGAAAGCCCATCAGGGAAAACAGAGGAGCGGTAGGCAAGTGCTAAACCGGCTCAAAGACGACACCATGACCAAGTCAACTAAAGTGAAAATGTTTGCAGTGACAGAGGGTAAACATGCCAAATTCCGCTGCTTTGTGACTGGGAAACCCAAACCAGAAATCATTTGGAGGAAAGATGGCAGGCTGATACTGTCCGGAAGGCGTTATTTGTTATACGAGGACAGAGAAGGATACTTCACACTTAAAGTTCTGTACTGTAAGCAGAAGGATAATGGAGTTTATGTTTGTGCTGCGTCAAATACTGCCGGGCAAACCCTCAGTGCTGTACACCTCTCCGTAAAGGGTGAGTTGAGATACTTTTTGGAAATTTTATGAAAATGTAAAAAATGTAGGTACACTTTAAAGAGTAAAGGCAGATAGTTGCAGCCTGTGATGCTTTTTGCGGCGAGTAAAGGAGTGAGTGAGGGTGTGGTGGGCTCTTGGATCAGATTTCTGTCCATTTGACATGATGATGTCAATGAGATATTTCCAAAGAGGTACTCTGAGATCATTTATTGGGGTAGGGCCAGAGAGGGAAGGCAAAATTAAACTTTAAAATGTTTTATGGCAGTATAATAAACAGTGATATTGTGTCAGAGATGGTGAAATAATATGATTCGATATACAGTAATCTTACAAACATGTTGTTATCATTAAGGAGATATTTTGACTATTGTTTAAACAAAAATTCCGTATTGTTAACAATCTTCCCTATGTTCCAAAAACCTAATTTGACAATCAAAGTATATACCTGAGTAGTACTATAAAGAATGTTATCCCAATATTCAATATAGAAGATAGTGAAAGAAATGACCACTGCTTTTGCAAAGCAAATAACAGCACAAACTGTACAATAACACACTGATGCTTAGGGTGTGACGCATGTTGCTGCTCACAAATGCCTACATAAAAGGTCACATATGCTTTTCTGCGTTTTATGTCATATCTACAATGTTATAATGTTGGATTTTCATGTTAAACGTGGTTCAAATAATGAGGTAAACGTATTTTAGACAAATCCCTGTGTGCTAAAATGTTCAGATTTCCAACTATTCTGAACACTCCGGTTTCAACAGTTTTTATACTCTCGGCCAAGTGTTACACAACTCTAAGCCGGCCTGCTATGATTGGTCATCTGCTCCAAGTAGGCAGGACTGGAGTGTTTTTTTTTTTTAAAGCCACTGCGGTGTTAATATTGTCCCATGTAACTACATGCTAACGGCAGTAAACAATGTCACCTTGGCTGCTAGCATCATTAAATTCTCCCCAATTCCGGGTCACATTACTCCTGAAACATTTTCTGTTAGTAGTATTTGGTTTAAAAGCCTTTATTTGCAATTTTTGATTGTAGAAATTGTTAGCATAGCTGTAATCTTGGCCAATGCTGGTCATTTCTCCCCAAATTCCAGTCACTTTACTGCTGGTCTGGTTGTGTAATATTTGGTTTAGACTACTTTATTGGTGATTTTTCACGGTACAAAGTCCTGCTATATACTCCGTTGCAGTAGCTCCAGCTTCAACTAGCTAGTGAAAAACTGCTCCGGACATTCCAGGAAGCGCGCTGGCCAATCAGAGCAGAATGGGCTTTTTTGGGAGGAGATTAAAGAGACATGAAGAGGATACACGTGTATGAGAAAAATAAAGTTTTTTTTTTAACATTAAAGCATGTAAATATGTTCTAGTACAAACACAAAATGAAAGTAGCACCCTGAAAATGCTCTATAACAGTTGCCCTTTAAGGAACTCATTGACGTAAACATCAAGTATATGGCTTTGTATCATCATTCAGTTGAATTCATAAAAGGGCTGGTCAGCAGGCCAGTGAGCTGCAAATATAATCTAATGATTCGACACCAGCTGCATTAAAAGCAATTCAATCCTGGTCCACTGGAGGATTAATGCAATTAAATAATGATCTGAAATTCAACCCGAGAGATATCTAAACAGGAAAAGTTCATCAGCTTGAGGTGGATTCCAACAGCAATACGATGTCTGCAAAGTCACTCAGCTTGTGAAAGGTCTTGTGGGGGGGACGTCCATGTGATCGAAGTCTTTGGGGCTCAGATTTCTCACATGGCCCAGAGAAGTCCAAACTCATGGCACCAACCGACAGTATAGCACTGTGTCAGTCAGACATTAAGACAGTAACATTGAGGTAGGATTAATGGTCAGTGGGAAGATTTAAAGGCGATTTAAATGGAATATGGTGAATGTATTTCATTAGTTGTCTGTGTTTAATTGGACTTAAAACATTAGTAAGTTAAGAAAATTAAGAGCTTTGCAAACAGACTACTACATACAGTCCACATTCTTTTGTTTACAACTGTCTGGTACTGTCTGATGGTGTCAGTTACAAACAGTTTATTTCACTGTGTGTTAATGACCCTTCCATTCCTCAACTAAATGAGCCACTTGTCTCATGTCGCATTGGTTTAATCAAACTGGTGTGTTTCCTCCTCTTCTCTCCAGAGCCGCCTGTGCAGTTCAAGCAGCCTCTCATTGATCTAGAAGTATGGGAACGAGATTTGGCTGTTCTCGAGTGTGAAGTTCCAGAGGACTCTGTTGCCATCACATGGTATCTGGAGGATAGACGACTGCAGCCAGGGGCCAAATATGGAATGGAGGAGTGGGGAACAAAACGGCGACTAACTATCCGTGACATTGGAGTTGACGATGATGGGATTTACCTCTGCGAGATGCCCGACGGGGGCAGAAGCATTGCAGAGGTAGCTGTGAAAGGTAAAACAGGATAAAATGATCAAAGTGCAACAATTCCTTTTAAACCCCTAGGGGGTCCTCAGACTCACTGCAGGGGGGCCGCCAAATTATTGTTTAATACTTTTTTGAAAGTTAATTAAAATATGTCTGAAAATATACATTAACATGAATCCAACATATCGTAAAAACAACAACGACAACCTCAACACATTGATGATACGCTTACTGGCCTATAGGTAAGGTAGCCACTATGGTAGCCATCCACAGATACAGTTAAGCTTATTCACTGTGCCTTCCACATGTATGTTTGACATTAAAATATAATATATGAATATGTAAATTATTATTATTTGAATAGCTTAGGGCCTAAAAAACGTTGAAGACCCCTGCTCTAAATCATATGACATTATAGCTTGTTTATTCCACGCCCCAGGAAATACAACCCACAGGAGCGTTTTCCGTCTTCATCTAAACCAGAGAATTGACATTGCCGTTTTAAACACGGCATTAACATTGTGAAACAGTCAGTTTGGTTACATTTAGGCAACAAGACTACTTGATTAAGTTTAGAAAAAGATCATAGTTTGGGTTCATATCAGTACATCTGTTACATTACTTCACTTCCGGTTACAGGTGACCCAGAACGTGACACAAACGCCTGGTCTGGCTGCGCCGCTGGTTAATAGAGTGACTATACTTTAAAACCTGAAAGTGGGTGGACAAAAATACTCATTGTCCGCCCTATTCCGGACCCAGTGTCTGGAACTACAACACAATGGACAGATAAGAATATCGCTGGTTACTTCTACAGGCAATTCAATTTAAGGTCATTTTATTGCCTAAGGCTAACCAAACCTTAGCATACCACAGCAGTGTCAGATCAGATAAGGGTTTTATTTTTACAACGCTGATTTGTAAAGATTTTGGAAGGCACTGACAAATTATGCTGTCCTAATGAGGGTTAGATCAGAAACTACTTGTGTTACATATGTGTTGTTCTGGCAGGCAATTACAATTTTTTCGTTTGTAGGGTCCTTGTTTTCCATTAGATAATCAAAATCCTTGTCCTTTCAATGTGCTAAGGAGTGCTTTTCTTCCAGGGACAATTTTGCGGAAGCTTCCAAGAAAAGTGGATGTATTGGAAGGTGAAAATGCTGCTTTTTGTGTTGAAGTTGAAAAAGAAGAAATGGACATACATTGGTATAAAGATGCAATAGAGCTGCGTGAAACACATCAGACCATCCTTAAGTCTTTCGGTCGGACTCACATCCTTGTCTTCGTCAACACAATGCCCCAAGACTCTGGCCTTGTGACTTTCCTTGTAGGCAGATCCAAGACTTCCTCTATGCTAAGAGTGAAAGGTAGGGTCCCTCATCTGTAGATTGAAGCATTCCAAATACAATATTTGCACAAAAAGTCTATTGAGATCAATTACTTTTAGAGTTGATCAACTGATCAGTTATTCCGGTCCAAAGAGAAATTGATGCATAATAGGTTTCTCCTGTTTCAGCGGCCAGACATTGTCCTCCCAGTTGTCCAGTGGGTGTGCAGATTAACACAGAGCGTGCTAATGCAGCTCTTCTTTCATGGGTTCCTGCTCAGGACTCACGAAAGAACCCTCCATCTGGATATGTGCTTGAGCGACAGGAAGTGGGCACTGGCTCACAGGAGTGGCTACAGTGCCTGACCACTGACTCCGCAACCTCTGTGGAGATCCTTGGTGACAGCGTACCATGTGAAGCCGATTATCGATTTCGCATCTGCAGTGTAAACAAATATGGAAAGAGCAACAATGTTGAGTTCCCTAGAGCTGTTCACTTAGGTAAGTTCAGTTATACTAAAACAACTGTGCTAAATCAATTGTTTTTTTGTTCTTGATTAATGAAATCACAACATGGTTGAGGATATTGCTTGCTAAATCATGTATAAATTCTCTTTTCCAGTTCCAGTTGCCAGAATTCAAGCTCCCTTACAGGATGCCTTGGTACCCGAGGGGCAAGATGCCCAGTTCTCTATTGAGCTTTCTGCTTCAGTTATAGGTACATGGTTCTTAAATGGTACTCAGCTTCAGGAAGATGAACATTATTCCATGCGTCGGTCACGAACACACCAATCTCTTCGCATTCGAGGAGTACGTGATACAGACAATGGAGCCGAGATAACATTTATTGCCTATGGCATCCGGGATTCTGCAGCACTGTACATTCAAGGTATGTATGGGTTACTGTCATAATTTGCTTGAATATGTGTCTTGGTAGGCCTAAGATGTATTGTTTGTTTCTTTATTTGTTTTAACTGGAATTTGAAAATGTGCAAACATTGTTGGCATCAACAATGCAAGAGGACGCTAATGTACTGTATCCTTCAGTTCATTATCCTAAAAGACAAGATTTAATTATGTAAAACATTATTGTTTTTCTAAACATTGCAGCTCCTCTTGTCAAGTTTTCACCAATGTCAGAAATGGATCGAAACAAATTTGTAGAAATTGGAAACCCCATAGTGCTCTACTGTGAGCTGTCAGACCCTGCAGCTCCAGTGCACTGGTACAAGAATGGGGTTGGATTACAGACAATGGAGGGTCTGCATATCCAATCAGAAGGCACCATGAGAAGAATTGTCATACAATCAGCAGAGTTCTCACATTCGGGAGTGTATTGCTGTGATGCCATTGATGACGTCATCAGGTTCAATGTGGAAGTAGAGGGTGAGTGGAGTGAGTTTCTGACAATGCTGGTGTCTTTTACTAACCATCTTTATTGTCACGTATTACCCCCTTATTCTTTTCTTATTTCAAAATGCATTTAGTCTTCTCTTAAAGTCTGACTTATCAAAACATAAAATTCACATTTTAACGATCCATTAAAATATCTAAACATCTATAGCCCCACCTGTGAGGTTTTCAGCAATTCCAGATGCGGAGAGGAACAAAACCATCGAAACCGGCTACCCCATTGTTTTATGCTGTGAGCTCTCAGATCCTTCTGCCCAGGTGCACTGGTACAAAGATGGGTCAAAGCTCAATCCTCAAACTGAAGTAGAAATTCTAACTGATGGCTTGGCGAGAAAATTGATTGTCCATTCAGCAGAATTTTTCCACGCTGGGTTATACTGCTGCAAGACAAAGGGTGACACCATCACGTTCACTGTGGACATCAAAGGTGATTTGTTTTACCCTACGCGATTAACAAGCTCCTCCTCAGCAAAGCAACTAACTCTGATGACACTTTTGTATGTTGTCTGTTGCCTTTGTTCTTAGCACTCATAAGAAGTGCAGCTAAACTGTCACCTTTTCTTTGACTGCAATACAGCATGTTAGCAATTTAGTTGTATTTTGTTAAATAGATTATGATGAATAATCTTAAGGGCTGACATGAGGTTGATTTAAAGTTGACATAAGATCTAAACATATCTATAGCTCCACCTGTGAAGTTCTCAGCAATGCCTGAAGAAATGAGGACCAAGTCGATCGAAGCAGGCGGCACTATTGTACTCCAGTGTGTGGTGTCGGATCCTGAGGCCCACGTTTGCTGGTACAAGGATGAAATGCAGCTCAATTCAAACTCTGGATTAGAAATCAACTCAGAGGGCAACATAAGGACGTTAGTTGTTCAGTCTGCAGAGCTGTGCCACTCTGGTGTGTACAGATGCACTACACAGGATGATACCATGGAGTTTCAAGTGGAGATCAAAGGTGACTTTACACTTTTTATCTTGTGCGTTAATTTTGTAACCACCAACTCTTTCTAGATGCCACTAATAATTCCTGCTTGTACTGTATGGTTTGAAGGACTGTTTCGTGCACATAACCTTAAAGAACTGTTAATACACTAGGTCATTATTTGTTTTAATCATTTGTTTTGCGACTGCTGTGACCTAAATTGAAAGTCCCCATCATGTGCTGCTCAGCATTTACATTTTTGCAAGGTGTCCAGTCTTGATTTTATTTAGCTGTCCTGAATTTCCAATGCTAGCTATACCAGTGACGTACTCTACTATCTTTGACGTTGAGAGAACCAAGTCACTTGAAGCGGGCAAACTTTTGGAGCTGAAATGTGAGGTTGCAGACTCCACTGTGCCTGCCTGCGGGTATAAAGATGCTGTAAAGCTCTGCCCGCAGAATGATTGGGATATACAGAGTAATGGCACGTTGAAGAGACTCATAATCCCATCTGATGAGGTCTTGCCCTCAGAGCTATACAGCTGTGAAACCTCTGATGACACTATTCACTTCACTGTGGATATTAAAGGTGATTTTTTTTTTTATTTGTTGAATCTTAGAGCAAATCCTAGAGCTTTCTGGTAACTAAATGCAACTAACACTTACAATATGCGTATCTGTCTGTCTGTTTTCAAGTGGTGTTTTGTGTGAAGTTTTAACAGTTTCTTAAATCATGGTAAAAAATAATCTCTACAGAATCCATGTAATGAATCTATGTAATCCTTGAAAATGTGTTTTTCTCATTGAATTTGGTCTGAGATAGAACAGATTGGTTTCCCGTTTGGGAAAGCTGAAACTATAATCCCTTTCTTAATCAAGAGTGTAAATATGCACTGTTAAGTCCGCAATTATAATATGAATCATCATCTTTAGCTCCGATGCTGCCGTTGTCACCCTCACCAGAGGTTGTGGAGACGCAGTCACTTGAAGCAGCCTGCCCAACTGAACCAACAAGTGAAACCTCAGACCCTGCTTTCCAGGTGTCATGGCAGAGGGATAAAGAACATGATTCTAACAAAGAGCCTGATTTTGAAATGGGAGGTATCAAGAAGACTCTTGTAATTGAACCAACTCATCCTTCAAACTCTGGAGCATACTATTGTGCAACAGCAGATGATGTTGCCCAATTAATAGTAAACAATCAAGGTGATTTTGCAAATGTGTTTTCAATCTAGTTATGACTAACTCTTTGTGTAGCTTTTGGTCTGTCTTCTTATTTGTTGTTACAATGCAGAGCTAATATCTGTGACAGTTTTGACAATATCTCTTTGAAGTCACTTGTCCTAACATCAAGGATGATGTACACTAAAATTATCCCCCCAATGATTGTCTGTAGTGCCAGCTCCGACCTATCTGCTTGGTCCTGGTGTCGCGAAGACTGAGTCTGCGGAAGCGGACTGCCAAATTGTTCAGCAATTTGAGATTTCAGATCCCATTGCCAAAGCCTGTTGGTACAAAGATGGAACCCAGATCTACCCAAAAAGGGAAGCTGACTGTGAATCACAGAGCAGCAGCCAAACCGTGCCCCTCCAGTTACATGAATTGTCTGATGATGGGAGTTTGGGCTGTGAAACATCTGGTGATGCACAGTTAAATGTGGACATAAAAGGTGGTGCTCCACATTGTACCTGCACAATTAAGAACCAAGTATTTAGTGACATACATGAAGCAATCACCCAGCTCATTGTTTTCTCTTTGGCTTTGTCCAAACAGCAGAACAGTGTCACTGTGGTGACGAGATTGGTGAGATAGCTGATGCATCTGCCCAATACACTGTGGATGTCAAAGGTGATTTGATATATTTCAACATCAGTCATCCATCTTAACCCAGCACATACATGCCACTAACAAAAGTGGTGTATTTTCTGTTAAATCCATCATCTGAGGCATCTGCATCTTTTTTTTCTTCCCTTTAGACAATTGCTTTTTGTCATATTGAATCCTGGTCTCATGTAATTTCCTGCAGTGATTGGCTCTTAATCAAACATGTGGGTGTTCAGTACCTGAGTAGCTGCTCCTCATACTAACATCTATGTTGTTTGTCAATTAATTTTTCATTTTAACAGCCATCTTTGCTTGTAACAAGCAGCTTACCACTCTTTAAGTCCATCTTATGTCTTATTCATCACCAGACCCTTTCATTCACATTGCTGCCCCGAACCTTTCACCGTTGCAATGACAAGGAACTCTTATTAAAGAGAAGAAAATTGATATGCTTTTTAGGGTTTTAAGGTGTTAGTATATATACTGGTGGTACAACAGTATTAGGAATCAGTTGAAGGGGGAAATATAGGAGCTCAATCTCAGACCAAACCTGGTCGATCTTCTTGTTTGTCTTTGCAATGAATTATCCCATAACTCCATGCTAACCCACACTGATGCAAAATTCTGTTATAAGAGGAAGTATTGAGACCAACAACCACCTAAAACCTTTCTTTGTGTACATCACAATGCTTATAGCTACATCGCCAAGACTCTCTTCTGAACAAGAAAAGAAGTCTGCTGAAGAGGCTTTTCCTGTTGAAGTTGACTGCATGTCCTCAAAATGCAATTCTGGCACCTTCTGTGGCGAGAGAGGAGATGCACAGACATACGAAGAACATTCCATTCATATGCCAACTTCCCAGTCAACATATGAATATATGACTGAATGGATTACATCTAAACAGCCAACGGAGCTCTCTGACAATCAACAAACAACAAATTCCCAATCTCCTGTTTACTGTAACTCTGTAAAGCCATCAATGATGCAATCTGACACACACCATCACACTAATAAGCTCACAGAATCACATGGTGAGGAATTCATTTACTATCTACAGCATGCAAAAGCCCCATCTGAAGAGGTTGATAATTCCCCGCAGACAGTTGTCCAGACAGATGAGATCTGTAATGTTCAACAAACTGCAGCTGTTGAATCAGAGGAAGCCACTCTCAAGACTCTAACTGTCCAATCAGAAGAGCTACATAGCTCAAAACAGATGTGGACTGTCCAGTCAGAGCTAGGTAACCCCTTACAGACTTCAAGTGCCCAATCAAAACACCTTACTAACCACTTACAGATTTCATCAGTCAAATCAGACAAGTTCTGTAACTCCTTAAAAACGGCAACTCTGCAGTCAGAGGAGCCCTTTAAATCCTCAAACACTGTCCAACCAGAGGAGTCCTTTAAATCCTCACACACTGCAACTGTCCAACCAGAGGAGCCCTTTAAATCTTCACCCACTGCAACTGTCCAACCAGAGGAGCCCTTTAAATCTTCACCCACTGCAACTGTCCAAGCAGAAGAGTCCTTTAAATGCTCACACACTGAAACTGTCCGACCAGAGGAGCCCTTACAATCCACACATACTGGAACTCTCCAATTAGAGGAGCCTTTTAAAATCTTACAAACTGCAATTGTCAAATCAGAGGAGCTATGTAGCTCCATACAGCTGCCGGCTGCCCTGTCAGAGAAGCTTTTTGATGGCTTACAAACTGAAACTGTCCATTCAGAGGGACCCTATAACTCCTTATGGACTGCAACTGACCAATCAGAGGAGTTAAACAGACCTCTACAGATTTCAACTGTCCAACTGTCCACGGCATCTCCTCAATTATTGGACTTATATAACTCTAAAGAGGCAGAAACGGTCCAACCAAGAAAGCATTTCAACTTGCGAAAGTCTGCGCATGTCAGATTGGATGACCACACAGGCCAAGCAGTAACTAACCACTCGAAGGTGCTGTATCAGTCAAAGGCCACAACAGTCCCAGCAGAGTGGCATCACACCATGAAGGCATCAGAAGACCAAGTAGACCGCATAATTAACTCTGGGCAGAGATCATCTACCCAGTTTGCAGAGCCTCAATATGTCAAGCAGACATCTACTGTCCAATCAGAGGAGATCTATCTATCAAAGACATATGACAGTCACTGGAGTGACAGTGTCACTGCAAATAAGGTGGCTGTTGAAGGTGATTTAAATGGTTAGCATTATCAAACAAAAATGGACGGGCACAATGTTGCCATTGTGTAAAATGAATAGATTGCTTTTTGCGATCCTTGAGACTTTGACAATTTCTACATTTACTTACATGATTTTGTTCATACTAAAACTACTTTAGTAGTCAATGTAAAACTTTGAGCTTGGGTGGTCTGTGAGGAATATTAAAGATAGGGAAAAGAGTAAATAAATTAGCTTCAAATCCTAACTTGAATGCCTAGTTATCTCAAGTCTAACCAAATATACCTTGTTAGATTACTAATAGCATAAAGACATATATTTTATTATTACTTATTTTAACTCTTAAGATGTATTGGCATGACTAATCTTGATTTGAGATTTTGCTCTTCTGTTGTTTGAAAGCATCATTTTTGATGTAGTCAGTAATAGTGATGCAATTTTCTCTTGATGTTACCTCAAACATCCCCAGCTCCACCCGTGAGAATTACAACATGTTGTGAGGCTGAAAGGAACAAGTCTGTTGAAGTTGGTGAACCCATAGTGCTGCGATGTGAGATATCAGATCCTAACGCTCAAGTTAACTGGTACAAGGATGGAATTAATATACGTGAAGCAGCTGGGCAAGACATTCTGGCAGAGGGCTCCATAAGAACACTGGCTATCCAGTCAGCGATGCTGTCTCATGCAGGGATTTACAGCTGCAAGACAACAGATGATGCAATGCAGTTTCATGTGGATGTTGAAGGTGAAAAAAGTTGTTTTCATCTATTCTGCAAATAGATTTTAGTCAGGGTCAAGTGCATCCAAATGCTTTTGCTTCGCTTATAAAAAGCAAGTGCTCTTTTTAATTACTTTTGGATGAATACAATCAACCTCTTTCAAGCAACAGAACACCAGCAAAATGAAGACACTACCATGACATTTGTACAGATTAAGAGCTCTTAGCTACATGCTGCTTATTTGTGCAATTTGCACACTAACATCACAATGCACTGTATAAGTGTTATAATAACATTAATAATTAGCTATAAGTGGCCACTTGGGAGTATGTAAAAGATGGCAGAACCTCTGCTCTCTAGCTTCATTCTAGCTACCTACCCACCTACTAAAGTAAAGATGTTCTAAATTAAGCTAATCACTTAGCCATGGTAAAACCTACCAGAACAGACAGCAGAAGCAAACAGTTTTGGTGCATTTAGATGACCCTAACTTCTTGGGAGGTTAAAAGAAAAGAAAGGACGGGTGGAGTCAAGCAGCCGGGGTTTCATTAGTCCATTTCATGTGCTGCTCTACCAGGTTAGCCACTGGAGTGACTCCAACTTTGCGACGTCCTGCTGGAAGTGCCAAGAAACTCTCTGTGCTGAATAATCCTACAAGCACATAAGCAATGCCAAATGAGTTGATTTTTCTTAAATTTACTGAAGAAAAAAGGCTCAAGATAGATTAATTAATTAATTAATTAATTAAAATAACATTAATTTTGGCCTGATTCTTCATTTACCATTTCCCCATAAAAGCTGACTGCGTCATTACATTCAGTTATTTTTTAAGTTATATTATTTAAGTTTTACTTTAGGTTACCTGTACAAAATAGGATTCAAAAGCTACACATTCTTCTAGAAATACTGAATCAAAGTTGTTGGGCATAGATTTAAAAAAATGTAATGGTTGAATACCCTGCTGAAGCCTTTAGTTTCACGGTTTGTGCTTTGCTTTCTTTGGTTAACAACAGGATCTGTTTTATTGACCAATTCTATTTTACATTTAATCCTGTAGCTCCACTTCTGAAGTTTTCAGCTTTATCTGAGGGGGACCAGAAAAAGACGGTCATGACGGGCTTTCCCATTGCTCTACAATGTGAGCTGTCAGACCCCACTGGACAAGTCAGTTGGTACAAGGATGGAACAAAGCTCTTACCTCAAAATGGTGTAGCCATCCAGTCAGAGGGAAATTTGAGGAGTCTAGTTGTCCCATCAGCCGAGCGGGCTCACACTGGCGTTTACCGCTGTGAGTCAAAGGATGATGACATCCAGTTTGCTGTGGAAGTAAAAGGTGATGCTCAGAAACTCTGTAGCGCTTTCACTGTCTTGCACGGCCAACTAACTGCAGCAGGTGATTAGGTCACGTTTGTCCAATCCCCCAACAGAAAATAGTAAATTTTTCTGCTTCTCCAATTTGGTCACCTACTTTTCTAAAAATGTACAGAAAAAGATTTCCTCTGAAATAATTGAAGTTCAATTCGTTATGGTAAATTGTTATTGCATGATTTGTTGTCATTCTAATACAAATAATTTCCTATCACATCTAATCATGAGCCCAATTTTTATCTAATTGAAATTAGGTAATTTAGGACATCCTCTCTCCATATCTTATTAAAACATGCAGCTTCTCAACACAGCTTCTTATTATGCATTTCATGTGTCTTGTTCTTTTTCACTGATCACACTTACTGAATACTTTACCATAAACAAACACTGTTACTTTCTTGTTTGTCTCTTACCTGTGATTTTGTCTGTGCTTTAAATGTCAGTATACAATAACTGCAGAAATTACAGAACTTGGTTCTTGTTCTTTTAGCCCTTTGAATATTTTTTCTCATTGTTCTTGTTAAGCAAGTTGTGTTTATGTTGTATGTTATGTTGTCCTGTCCTGAAATTCTTTGTAATTGAATAGGTTGGATATTTAATTACTTCAAGAAATGACATTTATGAAGTTTATTAAGACACTCTTTTTGCAATATCTGAAACCTATAGCACTACCTGTGAAGTTCTCAGAGCTTCAAGAGACTGACAGGACCAAGTCCGTCCAAGAAGGTTCTCCCATTGTCCTCAGCTGTGATCTTTCTCATGATCCTTCTGCTCATGTCGACTGGTACAAGGATGGGTTGAAACTCCTACCGCAAAACAATATGGAAATACAGTCAGACGGTCTAACAAGGACACTACTCATTCACTCAGCTGAAAACATACATGGCGGCACCTATGAATGTTCAACATCAGACGACACCATTGCATTTAAAGTGGACGTAGAAGGTGATTTATTTTCATCCTTACTATCTTCTTATGATACCTACCATGTGCGTCTCATTCTATGATGTGAGTGCTAAACAATTTGCTTTGTTTTGAATGTTCATGAGAATATGGTACAGTATGAGTGGCTGAACATTGTGTTTTGTCCACTGTTGGTGAATCCATCTCTTATCCAAAACCCTTGTTATTCCCTTCTCTTAGGCCGATCGCCACAGATCATGCCAATCCCACTGTCAGAAAAATACAAGATGATTGCAATTGGTTGTCCAATTATCCTCCAGTGTAAGGTCTCAGACCCTCTCGCCCAGGTTTCCTGGTTTAAAGATGAGTTGGAGCTTTTTTGCAAAACTGGCCTTGATATGAAAAGAGATGGCACCCTGAGAAAATTAATTATCCATTCTGCTAAGGTCTCTGATTCTGGCCTCTACAGTTGTAGCCTGGCTGATGATGTTGTGGCATTCCATGTGGACGTCGAAGGTGATTTTCTTTTCAAGATGAACATTTTAGCATTTCCTTAATTACCCTTAACTGTACACTTCTTTGCCTAATTACATCTACATGTATTTAGAGTTGTTGTAACACTGTCTGGAATCACAGAGCTTCATATGTTGTATATACTGTGCTCAAATAACCAAACCAAAAGGTTTGATGAACTTTACTTGTTAAATGATGTTCTGGCAGCTTAACAACAGTGTTCTGCAAATCTTATAATACCATCCAGCCTCTCCGGTGAGGTTTTCAGCACTTCCAGAGGTCGCAAGAAACAAATTTGTTGAAGCAGGCTGCCCAATTAAGCTGCAGTGTGAAGTATCAGAGCCAACTGCCCAAGTCTATTGGCACAAGGATGGAGAGCAGCTATTTCCAAAGAGTGAATGTGAAATCCAAACAAAAGAAAATTTGAGAGCGTTGGTTATTCCATCAGCAGAAGTCAGACACTCTGGGTTGTACAGCTGTGAGGCCGCAGATGACCGTATAGAATTCAAGGTGGATGTTGCAGGTGATCTAAGTATTTTCAGCTTTGTCAGAAACACTAACTTCTTTCAGTGAATGTTTGGCTATTGGATCAACTTTTTTTTTATTTTGTTCTGAGATATGGTGTACTGATAATTGTGTACTTTAATTTTGGCAGAAATATACACCCTGATAGAAAATGTAATGCTGTCACAGCTTACTTAAATTTGACCACGGATTAATATGTAAATGAATAGATATTTTTCAATATTGCTATTTTTTAAGAAGCAGTATTGATATGTAGGTTTAATGTAGGTCTATGTCATTCTTGCTTTAACAAGCAAATACTGGTACGTAAAGGCCCATTCAGACTGCACTTAAGAGCATTGTGGTACAACTGCATCTTAAAACTCAGAATTTTCATTTTAACAGTTGATCAGATGTCTATGTGTAATGTGAAAGGGGTTGCTTGTAGTAACAAACCACAGCGAGTGTTCACTGGACTGCAGCTCCACAGAGCGTTTCATTGTTATTCGGCACATTGTTCTAGTTTTATAGCCAGCTACTTTACTGTTTGGTTCAGTCTCACTCCCCTCATTAACCCCGTTTCCAAATGCAGCAGGCTACTGCTTTATCTGATACACAGGCTGTGTGCTTCCTGCCTAGCATGGGAGACTGACAAAGTTGACAACTAGCTGTTGAACATAGTTGACCATTTAGTAGCTAAAGAGCCAGATATTTTCATCAGGAGTTGATGGAGAACAAACTAGAGCTAAAAAGGACAAACGGCCACAAACAAAACAAATGATACATTTGCTCTGTGTCTGCTAGGTGTGTAAATAGGCATCTGTTTGCTAACATGTTTGCCGCAATTTTTTATTCAAACTAAAAGAGTTTATGCTGATTTAACTGCTCTGTTCATTGGTAATGATAGTGGCCCACATGATCGGGTCAAACTTGTTGCAGGATGCAGAACAGACTATTGTTCTTGCCACGGTGTGACTCTGGCGAGACTTATGAAGGATGAGTTGCAGATACCGCAGACCCCCTGGTCTAAAAGGCAATTAAGCTGTACATGTTCTGTAACAACAAAGATTTAATGAACAAATAGACAAAAAAAAGAAAAAAAGAGAGATTCATGTTCCATTTTGCTGTATCACTGATTGCATGCGAGTCCATGACTCTAGCACTGTTGACGTGAGTGATCTCACTGTTACATAGCATAGCTTAGCAAATCTGATTTATATCTACTGTTCAATGGATTGAAATTCCTATAGCACCAGTTTGATTCTCAGCTGTTCCAGAGGCTGAGAGGAGCAAATCTGTTGAAGCAGGCAGCCCGATCAATCTTCAGTGTGAGATCTCAGACCCTACAAGCCAGACCTGTTGGTGTGACGATGGAACAAAACTCGTGCCAAAATCAGGAATAAACATCGTTTCAGGGGGCAAAGAAAGGGCACTGGTTATGAAGTCGGCCACGTCTTCATGCTCTGTGGTATACAGTTGTAAAACTGATGATGATTCAGATTTCAACGATTTCTATGCAGAGGTGAAAGGTGATATGCTAACCTTTTTTTCGGAAAGTTGTCGTCATTGTAGCGTCTGATACAACTTCATGACCTCTAATATCTAAGAAGGAAGCAAAACCTGATCATCATCATATTCATCATAGCCGATTCCCTTCTAAATGTCCTAATTTCATTAAACGTTAGTTGGTTTTCATATACGTGCTTCACATTTAATAGCATGCATTTTAATGAGTCTGCTGGGTTTTCCAACACAACTACTGTAATTGCATTACATCAGTGCACTGCTTCAAAAACTGTTTTTCACTTTTCTTTAAAAGTGGATTAACACCCACTGATCATTATGATGTCTATGAAGAGTTGTTAGCTAGATAGCAAGGCTTTAAATCAGCATGTATATGCATGGGCATAAACAATTAATTCCATGTTCAAGCAACAACTCACTTCTTTTGTGTACTGTTTTCTGCAGCGCCACCGGTAACATTTGTTGATATCCCGGAGGAGGACCTTTTCAAGAGTGTTGTGGAAAAAGAACAGCTTGTCCTGTCATGTGAAGTATCAAGGGCTGATGGTGTTGTCCAGTGGTACAAAGATGGAACTGAAATGCAACCATGCAACAATATCACAATGCAAGCAGAGGGCACCACGAGGAATCTGACAGTACATTCAGCCCAACTGTCCGACACAGGCACATACACATGCCGTGCAGGAGACAACGTTCTAATGTATAAGGTTAACATACGAGGTAATAAAATAGCTTATAAAAACTGCACACAAAAAAAAAATCACTTATATTGACTTACGTGGACAATGTTTCAATTTCATGTATTCTTCTTTCTAAGAACCCCCGGTGGTGATAATCTACCCCAAGGAGGATGTCCATCTTGACCGTCATGTCCCTGAGGAAATTATTCTGAGCTGCGAATTGTCTCGTTCAAATGGTGTCGTCAGTTGGTACAAAGATGGCCAAAAGCTGCAAGAGAGTGAGAACATCAAGCTCAAGATTGAAGGCCCTTATCGACGACTGAAGATTATTTCTAGTGGAGTCGAAGATTCTGGAGAATATGTCTGTGATACAGCTGACGCTTCAATATTCTTTCACCTTAGTATTACAGGTAAAATCACAGAGTCTACTTACAGTATGTTTGAATGTATGCAAGTATCTCAGTATTGTATTAGCAAAAAGGAGTAGATCGCGGTATGAGTGTGCTTCAAACGAACAAGCTCGTCTAGAGGGAAGTGCGTTAATACCCATTTTGGAGAGCCATCATAGAAAGGGTGTAAGAGTGACACGTATAAATTAAGTTTAAATCCTGCTGGTTTATTACCCCTACACACACCTGTCCAATCGCTATGTGATGGAGGCATGTTTGTTGAGTTATCAAGTTTAGAAAGAAAATAACAATTTTAACATTCAAAAGGTGGGGAGGAGGGTTCAGACGCTGTTCGATGACCTAAGAAGCACTTTGTTTGAAGCATACTAACGCCTTTACCATTGCCAAAGTTAGGGGTTAACTGACTCATCTAGGATCAAGATGCATCATAGACAGTTCTGCAGGCAATATATGCATCAACTTGACACCTCGAAAACAATGTAGACTATCTTGTACCATTCATTAAACTAATGACTGATGGCTAAACTAGATGATAACGCCCCTTTCCAGAACCTCCGGTGCGGATTGTGTCCCCAAGTCAATCCCAAATGGAACTGTGCCAGCAGACCTCTGAGAGGATGGTACTCAGCTGCGAGATTTCACGGCCCAATGCAGTGGTGCGCTGGTATCGAGACGGACTCGAAGTGGAGGAGAATGACAACCTTATCTTAGAGGTGGATGGTGTCTACAGAAGACTTATTATACCAGAAACTACCGTCAAAGATTCAGCTGAATATGTCTGTGATACTGCAGATGAGTCTGTGACATTCTTTGTAAACATAGCAGGTAAAGGATACTAAAGAAAGAAAAAAGTAGGTCCTCTAAATATGTTGCTCTGTCAGTGTTTCTCCATTTCTGATAACATTTTCTAAATGCACAGAGCCTCCTGTTCGCTTCGTACGTGCAAGGAAGATGGCAGGAAGAGTGGACAAAGTGGTTGGGGAGACTCTGGTTCTAGACTGTGAGGTTTCAAGATCAAATGCCGAGGTCACCTGGAAGAAGAATGGGGAAGAAGTAGAAGACTCCAAAAATATCACCATCCTTGAGGATGGTGTCATGCGTCAATTAACCGTTCACTCACTAACAAAGGAAGATGCTGGGCAATATGTCTGCGATGCAAAGGATGATGTGATGGATTTTAATGTAAACGTGCAAGGTAGGTTATCGTACTTAAAAACTACAACTTCAAAATGATATGGAGCCCCCCAAAGTCCCGAAAGATGACAATCTTTACGAGTTCTTTATATTGTGTACTCGAGATCCAGATTATGGAAGACTAGAAAATCTATGCTAATTTAGACCACATCATTGACTTCATCCAGATACTAAGATAATAACTCATGAGAAGTTAAAACAATCTTTTGGGGATTTCGGTGCACTTTACTCGGTGCTTAGAGGATTTTCTGTTCTAATAGAGATTTTATTCATTTTCAGAGTTGCCTGTAAAAATTCTTGGAAAAACCGATGCAAAGACAGAAAAGCAGTTCTTAGTATCAGATGACATCATTCTTGTGTGTGAACTATCAAGATCCAATGCCTCAGTCAGCTGGTACAAAGATAATCAGGTAATTGATGATACTGAGCGATACTGTATCGAGGAGCAAGGCGTTTTCCGATCACTGGTTGTCTTAAATGCTGGGCTCGAAGATTCGGCAGAGTACACCTGTGATGCAGTGGATGATAAGATGGTCTTCTATATCACTGTCAAAGGTAATCATTTTATTAAGCAATGCTAATTTTATCTGTATTTCCTTTACTCAGTACAATAATGATACATCTTTTATGTTCAGAGCCTCAAGTACAAATCATTGGAAACTCAGGCCACCCAGAGCATCATATGCTGGTAGAAGGAGATGACCTTATTTTGGAGTGTGAGGTGTCTCGGTCAAACGCCACCGTTCAGTGGTTATGCAATGGCGTGATACTGAAACCAGACACTCGTATTAAAATTGACAGCTACGACGTTGTGAGGAAGCTTGTCATCTCTGGACTCCAGCCCTCCGACTCTGGAAAATACATTTGTGATGCCATCGATGACAAACTGACAACAATTGTTGAAGTCCAAGGTAAGATTTAAATTACTTTGAAACATGTATAGATTGCATTTCTGTAGGTTCTGCAGGATTTTGGAAACCTATTGTTTCATGTTTAAACATGGAATTTACAAGCAATCTTTTTGTAAATCTAATTTTTCTCAGAGCTGCCAGTCAAGTTTGAGAATAAAAAAGCAAAAAATAACGTCTCAGCCTATGAAAATGAGAGTGTTACGCTGTGTGCCGTTGTGAGCCAAGAAAGAGCTAATGTTCGGTGGCTGAAAGATGGCCAACTATTGAATGGGGACAACATTCACATCTCCAGTGAGGGTAATACCCACAAGCTCACCATTAATCCCCTGCAGCTGTCAGATTCTGGGGAATATGTCTGTGACGTAAACACAGATGAGATGTATTTCAGTCTTTTAGTCAAAGGTAAGAATTTGGCACTCCTAAACTTAATGTGCCCAATATTTCCAAGTAAACATACTTGATTGTATTCCTTTATTCTACTCATCAGAAATGAAGGTGAAATTTATCCGACCACTGGAGAACGCTGTGTCTCTGAAGGGGAGTAGCCTTATATTACGATGTGAGATAAACAAGGCCAAAGGAGATGTCCAGTGGCTAAAAGATGGCCAAGAGATCTCTCCAAGCCGTCGGCACACAATAAGGGCACAAGGCCGCGAACGAAGCTTTACCATCCACCAACTAGTGGAAGAAGATGCTGGAGAATATGCCTGTGAATCCACAGATGACAGGACCTCAGCTACTGTCACTGTAGAAAGTAAGTTTAAATAATTCAACGTTAAGGCAGGTCAGAGAAAAATAACATATTGAAAATAGTTCTTAGAATCTAATTCAGCTGACTGCTTTGCCTTCAGCTCCCCGTGTTGTTGAGTTCATAGCGGAGCTTCGTAACATCACGGTCTGTGAAGGAGAAGATGCAGTATTTAAGTGTGTGGTCTCACCAGAGGACAGTCGGTTGGTGTGGCGCTTAAATGGCAAGCAAGTAGCTCTAAATGAGCGCACTGTCACTTCAAGTAACGGACTATGCCACATGCTCTGCATCCACAACTGCATGGTTTCAGATAGCGGCAGAGTAACAGCTGACGCAGAGGGGTTGGTATCAGCGGCAGAACTCCACGTTCAAGGTGAGAGTTGTTCTCCCATTCATTAACACTAAGTATACATTTGTGTAAATGTATCACAGAAGCTACATTTAACAACCATTTTACTGTTCAATAACCTCAGATCTCTGGTAGCTGTGACCATATTTTTGAATTATTTTCAGCAACACTGGAGTAATAAACATAAAAGTTCTGTAAGAGAGTGTAAATGCCTGTGTACCATTGATATCACACACACACACACACACACACACACACACACACACACACACACACACACACACACACACAAACACACACACACACACACACACACACACACACGACCCTTTCGGACAAGTTGAAATTGTTGCACAGGCGCCTTTGACGGCTAGTGCTTAGCAGTTTCTCCTGTTAGAATTCCTCTGGTAACTGAGAGACACAGTGGCTCAGTGGTCATGGTGTATGTGACACTGCAGGGGGCTCCTTTAAGCTTTATACTTGTTGTGTGCTTGAACTTTTAATGTAACCTTGCTGATTTTTTGATGGTCTACATTATAATTTCCTTTGTCTAGAAATGGCTTTAGAGCATCGTAGAATTAACAAAGAAATTAAACATAAATCATTGACATGATAAATGCTGCTATGTAGTAATTCCTTAAATTCATTTTAGAGCAACAGGTGTTGTTTACCAAGAAGATGACACCAGTTGTAGCTGAAGAGTACAGCGAGGCAACTCTAGAGGTGGAGGTGAGTCTGGATTCGGGAGAGGTGCAGTGGATGAGGCAAGGGGTGCTGATCCACCCTGGAACCAAGAATTCCCTGAAACACAAGGGCCGAAAACACACTCTCACCATCTACAATCTGGCCATGTCTGACCGGGGCACCTACAGCTGTGAAACCCTCCATGACCGCACGCAAGCCCAGCTCACAGTGGAACGTAAGTGTGCACGTGTTCTCACTATGCCCTGTTGTTGTTTGTTTACCACCGTTGCCGATGACCCAGCCTCCTGCACACACACCCCCCCCCATCACTGCTTCTTGTAAAGGCAAAGCTTAATTAACTGAGTAAGAGTAATTTGAGTGACTGGGGACCAGGGTGGCTCTTGTACTGGAGCATGATGGCGGCCAACAGGTGATAGCCTTACAGCCCAAGCCGACTGTGGTTATTAACACAGTATCAACCAAGCTCTGATGATTTCATTATCTATGTCAAAGGCAAATCAGATTACATTTTAAGGGGAGTTCTTGATAGATAACAAGTTAAGATTCTGCTGTTCAATGACTAGAATTCCTTTTTGCAAAGTTAAATTTGACCTATGAACAAGCACCACTTGACAAGCTCGACACACCATAAAACATCTTGTAGTGATTAAGACGTACTTATGCTTGTTTTTCTTTGAGCATGCTTCTTATATTTCTTAGCTCTATGATCCACAGGCCAGTCAGTGAATTAAAAGCTGTTCTTTCAACACTATTGTGGGTGGGAAGGGGAAAGTCAGGACTTCAGGCTGCTGTTGGCACCCCCTATGAATTTGGATCTCCTCTCATTGCATCTAAATTTACACCCTGGCCTTCAAAACTAAGGTTGCTGTCATCAGGTCTCCAAAATAAACACTCCTTTTTTCCACAGGGAATGCTCGTCTGTTAGAATAAGTGAAAAATGTTGGCAGTTTCAAAGCTGGCTTTTGTGTAAAGCCCCATACTCAAATGACTAAACTATCGGCTTGTCAATATGTGCCAGCTTGTATTAGTTAACTGCAGACTGTACAGAACAGACTCCAAGCCTATTCTGTAACACACACACACAATGGACACCATATCTGCTCAATGTTAAAAGTGGAATGAAAATACTTGTTACGGTGGCCCTATCTTTCAAACATAACCTTTGTTTAACTATTATTCAGGTTACATTATACAAAAAAAAAGTACCAACACAAACAACGGCCACAAAGCTAAATATACTTGCACTTGTTAAGAGTACTGTGATGCCTTATACACAGCTCTGCAATTTTCTTTACAGCTCGAAAAATCACAATCAAGAAAGGGCTGACTGACATTAAAACCACAGAGAGAGAAACAGCATCTTTTGAGGTGGAGCTCTCCCATCCCGATGTCCAAGGCACCTGGATGAGAAACGCAATCCAGCTTAAGCCGACAAATCACTTCCGTATGAGTGCCAAAGGACAAGTCCACAGTCTCACCATCTCCAACCTATCAGTAGAAGACACTGGCACCTTTATGTTCTGTGTAGAGAATCTGAAGACGACTGCAAGGCTTGTTGTGAAGGGTAGGTCATTTAGGAAGAGGTTTTGCCAATGTTTCAACAAGAAGATACCAATGTTAGATTTCACTATAGCAGATATATGACAGCATAATGCTATGTGGTCAAATTTAAAAACTAGTAAAAGTCATTTTGAGGAGATGTACTTATTACTAGGCCGTAGTGTTGTCATCAGTCTAATGAACTAATCTACAATATCTACTTTTCAACACGCAAACCATGTACACTACACTGCTGTACTACCAAATCAAAAAGTGACTGAAACATTTTACCGTTACCTCAAGACTGGTAGCTAAAGTGGTCCACTCAGAGTAGTCCAGATGCCAACCAGTTGAGGCATGATAATAAAATAGAGTAACGGCTCTACTTCTGTTGGCTTTATCCAGGCTCACGTTACAAACACAAAGAAGCCTAGCATGACCCAGTGAAAAGCGGTAGCTCTGTTCACTCTTATCTGTCAGGTGCTAGTTTAACAGCATGCTATATAATAATCCCCTCAATGCCAAGTCACTATGTATGCATTATCCCTTTGAGCTGCGGCGATGACAATTGGATGAAAATGTCATCGCGGTAAATTAGTCCACATTACTGAACCATATTGCTACTTTAATTTTGAGCAGCAACACATACACTTGGTGCATTGTTTAGAGAGATTTAAGAAAACCTTTTTGCTTGCCTAACTAAGCATGCTTTTTCTCCAGAGCCTCCAGTGACCATTTTCAGAAAACTGGAAGACCAGAAATTCCCTGACGGTGCAGTAATCTCTATTGAGTGTGAGCTGTCAAGACACAACGTTGATGTGAAATGGATGAAGGCAAGTTGTTGGATTCCTTGTTTTTCAACATAAAATTATTTTGCAAAACTTGGGAGCCAAAAAACGTTATATCCAAAAAAATATATCCAATGTGAATCATCCCCGGCAGAATGATGGTCTAATAGGCCTCTCAGACCAAATGCGGCAACGACACCACTGCCCTCTGAAACCCATTTTTTCCAATGGCTTGCACTGCACGACGGCGGCTTTTTGCTGCGTCAAGCAAAGCGCGGGCTCAGTATACTGCTGCAGCTCAAACTGTTTGGTCTGAAAAGGCCTATAACTCTTCACCTGATGGTTCACAATAGCGTTGTTAGTAATTCTGTAGCCCTCCCAATTTAAAGTGTATCGCTCGCCAAAATGCAACCTAGGGTCTTTTTGTGAATGTACCCAAGTCAAACTTTTGTTTAAAAGCATATTTAGGATGGAAGCGCCACTTTTAAGATGTACGGTATTTTCGTTTTTCGGTCAAATGGCCTTTTGAATGGGAGTGCTAGGGACACTTTTATGCTAGAGTCAAAATAGCTATTTTTAAAACAAGAAGGCTCGACACAACATTAAACTTTGCTCCAAGTATCACGGGGGGCTCTACACTTTAATGAAAGCATTGACAACATTGTTTGTGTACTCAGAGTTTACTAAAAAGAAAGGTTTTGAGCAACTCACCGTAGCTCTTGTTGTTTCCGGCTGCTACCACTGGTTTTCACCGGCAGTCAAAACCAGTCGATATCAAAACAAGTAGCCACAGATTTAGGATATACCTTGTGCACTGGTGTAGTTCAGGTGTAGAGCCCCTGGTGATACTTCAATCAAAGTCTCATGTTGTGTCAAGCCATCTTAGTGTTTTAAAAATAGCTATTTTGAGGCTAGCATAAAAGTGTCCCTAGCACTCCCATTCAAAAGGCCATTTGACCGAAAAACTAAAATACGCTACATCTTAAAAGTGGCGCTTGCGTCCTACATATGCTTTTAAACTTAAGTTTGACTCGGGTACATTCACAAAAAGACCCTAGGTTGCATTTTGGCTTGAGTTACACTTTAAGCATGCTTCGAAACATAATACTGTAGTTACTGCAATACACAGCACGTCTTAGATGTAGGGTAGCAAACCAAGGAATGCTAATTGCTTGTTAACATGGCTGAAATTACAGTACATTGAGCCAACATAGCATTCTTGTTAGCACATTCCTTCTCCAACTAAGCAAAACTACAAAAATAAATAATAAAGTCAATCATTATCAATTACAAAAGGAAACAAAATATTGACAAACCTTGTGCCCTTATCAGCCAGGTGCTAAACAAAAATAAACTTTTTTTGCAAGACACACCTGACCGTGCATCTTGTTCTTTTACCGACATTACTTCTTCAAAATAAAAGCACCGGCCTTTATAAAGTCGCTAACGGACACAGTTAACACAGCATCAGGAACATTGAACAAACATTAAAACAACAGATTGCATGATAGTAAGACACTATCTGATTTAGCCAAAATATTTGTGAACAAAGCATTTAAATATTTTTGACCAACTTTTGGTCTTAAAGTAGCCTAAAATACATTTCTGCTCCGTTGTATTTTGTCAACTTTGTGTTGATCAATTTGGAACAATATATTTTAAAAAAAACTCAATCAGACAATGCATGACATAGGCTGCAGTTTTAATTGTTTTGAGATGATTAGGCCTAATTGTACTTGAAATTAAATCTTTTTTTTAATGTTTTTTTTTTTTTAAATCATTTTCAGAATGGGGTTGAGCTGAAGCCAAGCAAGGACTTGCGCATTTATGCAATGGGAAGGAAACGGTTTCTTCAGATCATGAAATGCCATGTCAGTGATTCTGGAATGTACACCTGCGATGTTGGAGATGCTACTACATCCTGCACTGTGGAGGTCTATGGTAAAGTCTGCTGTCTTTTAAACTACAGAAAAGGGCCTCTAGTTTTACAGTGGTATACTACTACAGTGGTAAGGGTTGCCTGAAGATGTGTAATATTATTTAAGAGAACTGCACAAACAATTTAACAATATATGGTTGGGAAAGAGTACTAAAACACCAGAAGCCCAGACTACCAAAATTAATGCTGTGAAACTAGAGGCCATAGAGAGGTATTGGCTGAGTAAGCTCCACAAGCTGTGGGTTACATTTGTTTTACAACACATTGTATCAGTTATTTGTCCAAAATAAATGTGGCTAACTCAGTTACAGGGCAAATCCATACATGGGTTAGCTATGGTTCAGTCATTTACTTGAAACAATGAGTCTCCTCATTCCCTCACCAACTTTATGGGTCATTCCTACTATTTAGTGCCATTTCAGCTTTGTTTACAGTCTATTAAAAAAATATCCATCATCAATATTTCATCTGAAGGAGGGCTTGTTAAACTATATTATAAGAAAACTATATTGGTCCAAGTCAGGATATTATGGTCTAATAATTTTGACCAAATTCTAAGCATGTGACATTGGCAAAAATGTCCACCCTGTTACCGAACAGTCTCCTCTCTATTAATAAAGGGTTTTGAATGCAAAGTTATTGTAATATTTATATTTTCTATGCGCTAAAATGTTCAAATTCAAACAATCATTATCTTGAAAAAAGACTTGTTCTATTTTAAGGCACAATGTAATTTCAACACATTTCTTTTAAATGGAATTTGGCCCAATTTCAATTGATTTCATTTGCCAATTCATTCCCTGGAAGTTACTACAAATACATTAACCATTAACCATTTGAAAAAAGGTTGAATAAAGAGTGATACTTCCTCTGCTTCTTGTAGAGGACTTTCCTGCCAAAAATAAACTTAGCACAAAAAGTAAGTAAATAGATTATTTCTCTGTGGTAACAATGCTTTTTGGCAATAACTCTTATACCGTTGGAAATCCTGTTTAGTTCCCTTACAAATGGGGCATACATTTGTGGGATGAGCAGCAGCGCTGAGTATGTGGATTGCGCCCATGAAAAATTTGCGAAATCTTCTCTGCCATTGCCCTTCCCCGTCAGGCCCGTTTGTGCTGGTGTCGGCAACACGTGCACTGGAACCTGAACATGTGGAGGAACATTATGTTCAGTGATGAGTCCAGATTCTGCCTACGGCAGTTAGATCATAGGGTCAAAGTGTGGAGAAGACGCGGAGAACGCTATGCTGATTGCTGCACCGATAGAGTAACACCTTTTGGTGGAGGCAGTGTGATGGTGTGGGGCGGCATCTCCCTCACTGGAAAAACAAGGCTCGTCATCATTGGAGGCAATCTCAATGCAGAGAGATATAGAGATGAGATTCTGCAACCAGTGGCAATCCCATATCTCCACAGTCTGAGACCAAACTCTAGCCTCCAAGATGACAACGCTCGCCCCCACAGGGCGGGGTTTATCAGAGACTACCTCCAGAATGTGGGAGTGGAGAGGATGGAATGGCCTGCCAGTAGTCCTGACCTCAACCCCACTGAACACTTGTGGGATCAGCTTGGGCGTGCTGTTCGTTCCAGAGTGACCAACACAACCACGTTGGGTGACTTGCGAAAAATGCTGGTTGAAGAATGGGATGCCATCCCACAGCAGTGTGTGACCAGGCTGGTGACCAGCATGAGGAGGAGGTGCCAGGCTGTTGTGGCTGTGTATGGTTCTTCCACACGCTACTGAGGCTCCTGTTTGTGAAGTGAATAAATTGTTCAATTGCCGATATGTCTTGTTTCTTCAAACTTCAATCATCCAATCCACCAAACACTAAACGAGTCAATGGCAGAATAAGCTGTTTGGCATTGGCAGAGAAGATTTGGCATCCCACAAATGCATGTTCCTTACAAATGGGGCACCATTTGAAAGGGAACTAAACAGGCTTTCCAACGGTATAACATTTCTTGCCAAAAAGCATTGTTACCACAGAGAAATAATCTACCAAACACAAATTCCCTTACTTTTTCTGCTAAGTTTATATTATACTTCCTGAGTCATGTGACTAAAGGAATAGTCATGAGCCTTGTTCAGGGGGATTTAGATCAGAGTAACAGAGGGGACATTAAAAATGTATTAATAACAAAAAATAACACTTGCTGAGAAATACTAATACATAAGGCTATACAACAATAATGAAAAATTAAAAAAAAAATTAATTTCTCTTTATATTTGTGTCTGATTGTCATGACAGTTTAGCCTACTTGTGCTAAAATTAGAGTACTTCTTTCATTTTTAATTAATCCTGGATACATATATTGTGTTTTATAGCAGAGGTGGGTTAACCGTGTAAGACAAGCTTTAGAAACAAGTATTAGCCCAGTATTTCACAACATACAATATATTATATCATGGGGACTCAAATGGCACTGAATGCTAGAAATGACCCTTATAACTAATAGCACACATAAGCTGTTCTACCTAATCAACAATATAGCTGCTCAAAAATTAAAAATTAGACTCAGCACTAAGCTAAATCCACGCAGATACACATTCTTTAATGGTGCCTAGAAATTAACAACAGGAACAGTGAGATATTATGTCATTGTGTCAGGAACACATAGGTGTACTTAATGAAATAAAGAATGTATTCCCTTTACCATTGTCCTGCACGATAGCTCACTGTGAAGCTTCAATAGAACTGTGGCTTTAATGTTATTAGTTCCACTTGTGTTACACTCCTTTGACAACTCAAAATGTCTGCTGTGAAAAAGATCTATGAAAGTGTAAATTATGTCAAAGAAAAAAGTGTTAAATGCTTTCAGACTATGTTGGACCACTTTTAGCATTCAGTATGACCATAACATGAGAGAAACACACAGACATAGCTATGTTTCCACTCATACTGCTAGCAAGTGAAGTAGGCTAAAAGTGAAGTAGGCTAATGTTTAGCATTGTCACAGCTATTCAAAGTAGCTATAAATATATATATATATATATATATATATATATATATATATATTTATTTGAGCAACAAAAAAAGCACTTACCATGCCCTCACAATGCCAGATAAGCGCTGCCATCTTTGTTGCTGTTAGCCACTTCTTTGTTAGCTGCTATAATGTTAGCTGCTTCTCTTTAATGCTGGGGACTTTATTATTTTCTCTGGGCAAATGCTATTTACATTTAGCCAACAATTAGCTTCTCTTACCCATTCATCAACAAAAGTTCAAACAAATAATGTACCAACCCAATCTTTAGGGAGGCTGCTAGCTTGAGAAGTGCATACCAAGATGGTGCACATTGGTCTTAGTTCACTCCATGGATGTATTAAGAGAACTCGTCTCGCACAGCCCAAATCAGTTATGGCTGATTAGACTTTTATTAGTACTTCATGTAATTTAAAGCACCTGTGTGGGTGTGCAAGGTTTCACAGTGTTGATACATATTGCATTTCTTTTTTCAAAATACCTGTAGGTTAACATTTGAAAAAGTGTGCAATTGTGAATACTTTTTTTTTTTTGACAAAATAAATAGCTTATATACACTCAGGAAATGCACTCAGGTGAACAGTTAGAAGCTGGTAGAATAATGTTCATAGATCCAATATTACTAAGACAAAACAAATTACAAAGGTACATATGTTTGAGTAGGAATTAATTGTAAGGACATATTATTCCAATTCTCTCACCAAGCATATATACTACAAGTAGAAGTACATTACAAGTCCAATTTTGTCAAATTAGTATCATTAACTATCATTAATTAGTATTAGGCCTATTATTAGTATTAAGACCTATTAATAGTAGGTAGGCCTACTGCTATTACTATAGTACCACTAGTGGCTATGTAAATTACTGTAATGACAATTCTGTTATAGTATGAAAAAATAAATAAAGTAAAATAAAAAGTTTTTTGTAAGTATTCCTTTAGTTATACCATAGGAGGGGATGCTGCCTGGTAAACCAGGGCCTGCCTTTGAGTTAATGACAGTGCAGCATCACAGCCTGATATTTACTGTATAACACATATATGTCTGAGCAGTACAGTTAGCTCTCTATGTACAGTTGTAGGCTGTATTACAAAAACAAAAGAAAAGTAGGATTTATTACATGTACAGTATGTTAGAAAAGGGAAAGAGGAATCATATACTGTAGCACAGACGTCCTGTTCCTTCCTGCTCAATGAAAAAGAAGGATGTTGTTTGTTTCCTCTTTACTTATTTTTACTTTGATATATTAAAAGATGGCCATTTCCTAAGCATCCTTTACTGTATTCTGTCGGCAGAGCGTGAGCTGCTGATCCTGCAGTGCCTGGAGGACGTGGACATCCAGGAAGATCAGAACGCGGTGTTTGTTTGTGAGGTCTCAGTGGAGGATGTGCCAGGAGAATGGTACAAAAATGGGGAGAGGATAAAACCCACCAGCACCATCAAGATACGGCAGGAAGGTCAGCTTTAAAATCACAAGCACGCACACAATTCATAGTGCCTGCACAGCTCTGCTGATGATGTTATGCTTATAAATACTCTAAACGAGATTTACAATGGTCTGATAATCTACAAAAAAAAAAAAAATGTAATAGAACACCTCAAATTAAGACATTTGTAAATCTGTAAATAATATCTGGAATTGCCTAGAACTAATTATTATCAGGCTTATTATTTATCTTGACAATTGTATTCTTATTTCAGGGACCAAACACTTTCTTCTTATGTGCAATGTGAGAGCAGAGGACTCTGGAGAGATCAAGTTTGTCACCAGACATGTTGAATCTGTCGCTTCCCTGGAGGTGGAAGGTATAATGAATATGTATTAGCCTACTAGGTGTTCCAAAGGAAGTACGTATACATTTATGATAAATATGAAACAATTAGGTTTGGCTTATAGAGCAGGAATGTTTTTTGTCCCAACTGGGGCTGGGCAATATATTGATATGATATCGTGATATGAGACTATGAGAATATTGACAATCGTCTTAGATGTTGGATATCGTAACATCGTAATATGATATAAGTGTGGCCTCTTCCTGATTTTACAGGCTGCAATACAGTAAAGTGATGTAATTTTCTGAACTTACCAGACTGTTCTATTATTTGCCTACCCACTTAGTAATTATATCCACATTACTAATGATTATTTAACACAAATGTCATTGTGTAAATATTTTGTGAAAGCACCAATTGTCAACCCTACAATATCGTCGCAATAGCGACATCAAGGTTATTTGATCATAAATATCCTATTTGATATTCTTCATATCATCCAGCCCCAACTCCATTAAGTATGAGCTTTGAGTTCGCTCATTAGATTTTCAATTAGCTTTACGCACAGAATTTAAGATTTACACCGAAAACAATGTATGTGCTTTACATACCGTAAGCACTCAAAGCTGTGCAGTTATTATTCTGTTCAAATTAAATTGAGGTCAAATAAGGTTAAAAAAGTGTGTTGAATTGTGAAGCTCTTGATCTTATCTTGCTCATCTTGTTGTTGTTAGAATTTAGACATATATTAAGTATTTTATTAAGTCACAGTTTAGTTTGACAAATCTAAATTGCACTTTGTCCTTTTCAGAGATTCCTGTCAACATTGTGAAGCCTCTGCAGGATACGACCGCCCTGGAGGAGAGCCGCGTGCTCCTCGACTGCACCGTGTCCAACCCCAGATGTAGTATCCGCTGGTACAAAGGCTGCAATGTCGTGCTGCCCTCGGAACGCTTTGAGATCTGCAGTGAAGGCTGTTATCGTAAACTGATCATCCAGCAGGTGGTGCTGGATGATGAGGGCACGTACAGCGTGCAGGTTGGAGAGTATACATGCTCTGCAAAACTGACAGTGGAGGGTAAGAGAGTTCATGATTAATTCCAAGGACTGTGTAATTTACACCCAAAGCTTTTCATTCATTTTCAAGCTAATTATACAATATAATCAGTGTGATACAATACAATACAGTGCAGAACAAGCTGCAAAGATTTTTTTTTTTATACTTTATTTTTTAAGTTTTTGTACAAAGCATGGGCAGCAGCAATACAATGAATACCAGTAAGTATGGTTACAATATGATGTGACAATATAAATCAAATGCTAGCCACGTAGTGCCCTTATTGAAACAAAAGAAACTACAAAAAAGGGAAAAAACGAGAAACAAAAACAGAAGAAATGCACACATATGCCTGCGCACCTTAACACATACATGCACGTGTTCTCTTACTCCCATATGTCCAAAAAGTCGAAACATACTCATATGTACATAATTGCACATACACACACTTGCGCACATTTAGCTGCAAAGATTAACTGATTAATCGATAAGTTGTCAACTACTAAATAATGGATTAATCGGTTAAATCCTTTTTTATGAAAAAATATCTGATTCCAGCTTCTTAAATGTCAATATTTTTGAATAATAATCCTATACCAAGTATAGATAGTAGTGACAAATCCCAGAACTTTAGTTGTCTTAGCTCAACAGCAATCCCAAAGAGTGTTATAAAGCAGAGATGGGAAGTAACTAAGTACAAATACTTCGTAAGTGTACTCAAGTAGATTTCTCAGATATTTTTACTTTACTTTACTAGTTATTTTTGGCTCGTTACTTTAGTTTCAAATAATTTCAGTTATACCATTATTATTTTCCACGTCATCAATACCAAATGCAATTTAATTGGATGGGAATATACGTTGCACTTGATGCACCACTACAAGACGACTCGACAGATTCGGCGGCATTCATTCGCGGCAAATCAAGGCGGCTTGATGGCGCTAACATTAGCACATACAGTGAGGAAAATAAGTATTTGAACACCCTGCTATTTTGCAGGTTCTCCCACTTAGAAATCATGGAGGGGTCTGAAATTGTCATCGTAGGTGCATGTCCACTGTGAGAGACATAATCTAAAAAAAAAAATCCAGAAATCACAATGTATGATTTTTTAACTATTTATTTGTATGATACAGCTGCAAATAAGTATTTGAACACCTGAGAAAATCAATGTTAATATTTGGTACAGTAGCCTTTGTTTGCAATTACAGAGGTCAAACGTTTCCTGTAGTTTTTCAGGGAGTTTGGCCCACTCCTCCACACAGATCTTCTCTAGATCAGTCAGGTTTCTGGGCTGTCGCTGAGAAACACGGAGTTTGAGCTCCCTCCAAAGATTCTCTTTTGGGTTTAGGTCTGGAGACTGGCTAGGCCACGCCAGAACCTTGATATGCTTCTTACAGAGCCACTCCTTGGTTATCCTGGCTGTGTGCTTCGGGTCATTGTCATGTTGGAAGACCCAGCCTCGACCCATCTTCAATGCTCTAACTGAGGGAAGGAGGTTGTTCCCCAAAATCTCGCAATACATGGCCCCGGTCATCCTCTCCTTAATACAGTGCAGTCGCCCTGTCCCATGTGCAGAAAAACACCCCCAAAGCATGATGCTACCACCCCCATGCTTCACAGTAGGGATGGTGTTCTTGGGATGGTACTCATCATTCTTCTTCCTCCAAACACGGTTAGTGGACTTATGACCAAAAAGTTCTATTTTGGTCTCATCTGACCACATGACTTTCTCCCATGACTCCTCTGGATCATCCAAATGGTCATTGGCAAACTTAAGACGGGCCTTGACATGTGCTGGTTTAAGCAGGGGAACCTTCCGTGCCATGCATGATTTCAAACCATGACGTCTTAGTGTATTACCAACAGTAACCTTGGAAACGGTGGTCCCAGCTCTTTTCAGGTCATTGACCAGCTCCTCCCGTGTAGTCCTGGGCTGATTTCTTACCTTTCTTAGGATCATTGAGACCCCACGAGGTGAGATCTTGCATGGAGCCCCAGTCCGAGGGAGATTGACAGTCATGTTTAGCTTCTTCCATTTTCTAATGATTGCTCCAACAGTGGACCTTTTTTTACCAAGCTGCTTGGCAATTTCCCCGTAGCCCTTTCCAGCCTTGTGGAGGTGTACAATTTTGACTCTAGTGTCTTTGGACAGCTCTTTGGTCTTGGCCATGTTAGTAGTTGGATTCTTACTGATTGTATGGGGTGGACAGGTGTCTTTATGCAGCTAACAACCTCAAACAGGTACATCTAATTTAGGATAATAAATGGAGTGGAGCTGGACATTTTAAAGGCAGACTAACAGGTCTTTGAGGGTCAGAATTCTAGCTGATAGACAGGTGTTCAAATACTTATTTGCAGCTGTATCATACAAATAAATAGTTAAAAAATCATACATTGTGATTTCTGGATTTTTGTTTTTAGATTATGTCTCTCACAGTGGACATGCACCTACGATGAAAATTTCAGACCCCTCCATGATTTCCAAGTGGGAGAACTTGCAAAATAGCAGGGTGTTCAAATACTTATTTTCCTCACTGTAGTAGTATGGACGGCAACATGATTGAAAATGAAGAAAACGGAGATCCCAGAGATTTGGCAGACAAGCAGCAAGACATTCCCAATCATCCTTGGCCTTATCTGACATTTGTGTGGTCCAGGTAGCTTTGCATAAAACAATTATTTATTCGCAAGGCTACTTTTACTTTTATACTTTAAGTAAATTTCTAAGCCTGTACTTTGTTACTTTTACTTGAGTAAAGAAGTTAAATCAGTACTTCTACTTTTACCAGAGTATTTTTTAACACAAGTATATGTACTTCTACTTAAGTACAGGAAGCGAGTACTTTTGCCATCTCTGTTATAAAGTAAGAACAGTATGACATCTTACTATTATGGCAGTGCAACAGAGGATCTCATACAGTACTTGACCTCATAGCTCCACCTACTGTCAGAGCAAATCTAACACATGGATTTCATCTTATTGTAATGAACACAACATTTACCCCCATTTTTTTAACATAGCTGTTTTTCTTTCACTCTTGCCTTGTTTAAATTTAATGTGGCCTTTTTTTTTTTTTTTTTTTTTTTTTTAGCTGTTTATGTTTTTGTGGTTAAAGAACACTTGTTGGGTTGAATGGTTGAGAGGTGGCTGTTCATGGTAGGTAGCCTCTTACACAGATGTTGTCGTCAACTTGAATTTATATATGTTACAATGGCTTTCTAATGGCAGGCCTAATCCAACCCTCTGGACACAAACTGAGTCATAATAATCATTTTTTTATATAAAAAGTGTCCCGTGAACATGCCAAATGATGACATTTCTGAGTGACCTTAAAAATAACAACCTTTTTCACATGGAAAATATAAACAGAGTAAGAAATATAAGGCTGATTTAGTGTTGTGCATGCTGGCTCACTGTCCCACTTATTGGGACACTTGAATAGAGAAGAGCCATATAATAATAATAATAATAATAATAATATTTAAGAAACATAAATATAATAAGAAAACAAGAAAATAAGAAACATCTGTGCTTTTCCTACTAGTCAAAATGTCTCCTGTGAAAAAGGCGGATCACCTATACTGCATGCCCAAGTTGGATGAGACATGTAGTGATACCATGAGCACACACAACAGTCATACTCTGTGAAAGACCTATCACTCACCACTTAGTATAATTGATTAAAAAGCTTATAATAATTGGATAAAGGCTAACTAAAAGACTCATCAGACTATTTGCTAAAAAATATGTGTTGTAAGCTAACAGCTTTCCCTCTCTATTGTGCACTGACTCAGCCAAGTCAGTGTTAATGGTGAGTGAGCTGAAGGATGTGGAAGTCACGGCCCCTGGCGAAGCCTGCTTTGAGTGTGAGGTCTCAGTCCCTGTCCTCAAAGCTCCTGTGTGGAGTCTGAATGGGGAGCCGCTACAGCCCAGCTCTCGGGTACGCCTGGAGAAGATGGGCACGGTCCACAGGCTGACCCTCAGACAAACCTCCCCGGACATGAGCGGAGTGGTGGAGTTCACCTCTGGGAAAGCAAACAGCAGAGCCCAGCTTCGGGTACTGAGTAAGTAAAAGAAGTAGCTGTTTGTAATGGACATTTTGTATTCCAATGTACTTAGATTTGAACTGTATTTACATTGTCAGTAAAAGGCTAGGTATGTATGGATTTATGTATATATCTACACACATGTAAGATCATAAAAGACTGTAGAGATGAAATATGACACTGCGTTTGTGTGACATGATTAAAAATTGTTCACAAATATGTTTAAACAATCTCTTGAGTTTACAAAAATGAAGGAATTTTGTTATATGAAAGAAGTCCTTTAATATAACAAAATACCACACATCTAATATGAAAAAAAAAAAAAAAAAAAACGATAACAGCACACAATATACAGGTAATAATACCCAACTTTTAATAGTAAAAGCCAATATTTTTTGGTTTTTGTCCTTGGACATTCCACCAGCAGTGGAATGAGTACTAGAATACTGTACTCAAGTAAAGTACTGTTACTTTAAAGAAAAGTACTTAGGGTTACACATTATTCTGAAATGGACCATTCTGCATAATGAATACTTTTACTTTTCACTTTAAGTGTATATAGTGCTAAGTATTTATTTTAAAAGTTCGAAAACATGATTTTTACTTGTAACAGAGTATTATCTACACTGTAGATCTACTTTTACTCGTGATCTGAGTACTACTTCCAGCACAGCGTCAGACTGAATTTAACTGACCAACTGGTGAGACAGTGAATGTATGACCCAGTATTGTAATGTAAACAATAACCACTAGAGGGAGATGATAAGCTGGTGTTAAGTCTGCTCTTTGACTACAGCAGCGGTCTGCAACCTGCGGCTCTTTAACCCCTCTCCAGTGACTTTTGCAAAAAATGATATGGAAATGAATTACAGTTATTTTTTTTACATTTTAAATTCCATTCATCATTGTTGTAGACCTAAGGTGATACTAACATAATCAATCCACATAACATTTCATTCTAAACCTAACCTTTCATACTATAATGTGTGTCATAGCCTATGTACCTCTAAGGCCGGGCACCTTATGCTCTAAATTTTACCCCTCTCTGCAAAGACAGGGTGAAAATCATGTCAACAAACATCACCATATAAATGAATGCTCATTTAGAACAATTTGAAATGTTGATAAGCTAATTTAGACTTAGTAGACTGTGCTACCTTCATTATAAGGCTCAAATATGCTTTGCCACTCCAGACAGATTTGTAAAAACTGATGCAGAATATGGCTCTTCTGATATTAAAGCTTGTTGACCCCTAGTAGTGGATCGATACAAGTGATGGAAGGCAATGTTTTGATGACAAGGTTTTTATTCAATATACTGATCTACTAAAAAGCCATATTTGCATTAGAAGCACCACAAAAAAAATAAACATAAATCCATAAGACTGATTCTGAATTGTCATGATGGCGTCTTAAAGTGCGTTGCCTGACTTGGCACAGCGCATGCATCAATAAATACAGCAAATGTTTTGGCTCTTAGAGTGCTACATTCTGTAAATAATATAGGGTGTTTATGGCCCCACTCAAGCTGCAAGCATGTAGGTCAAGTAATATAAAGCACATAGCTGCAGGACCATCTCAAGCTATTGAAATGCGTAGGAGAGTAAACTATTTTTTACTTTATTATGTTGGCTTTAAATGAAAGAGTATTATGTTCAGTGATCTGTCGTAAACCTGTCATGAATTCAGAGGGTTATAAATGGGCCATGTGCAGCACAACCAGGACTCACGCTCACATTAGAACAGTAAAAAGGAAATGCTTAGACACTTTAGAAGGAATATGGTATAATCATAGGTAGTAGTGGAAACTATTTAAGGAGCCTACATTTACTCAGCTACTGTTCTGAGGTACTTGTACTTTAGTTAAGTATTTTCATTTTCTGCTACTTTTTAGATCTACTTTACCAAATTTTGTACTTTGTTTATTCTACATTTATTTGCCGACTTTAGTTAGTTACTTAGCGGGTTCAGATCAATGTATTTTAGATTAAGAGATGGTCAAACTTGAATGCAGGACTTTGTGCACACAGTGCTACTTTTACCTGAGTGAGCAATAAGGCCATATGATGTACGTACATTTGAGGATTATAATTTGTTGATTTGGTTTCAGGTCTTTGGCTTAGTCAAAAAGTCAATTTCAGGATGGCCACAAGTTTGGGGATTTGCAAAAGTCGGCATCTATTAAGCCTAAAGCAGTAGGTCCCAATCTGGGGGGTTGGAAAGGGTCTCAGTATAAATCTGAGAGGGCATAAGATATTTAAAAGGTAGAGAAAAAAAAGGTCAAATATTGAATAATTTCATCTCTTTGGGCCTTTAAACAATCTGAGAAGGAAAAATCACTCTTAGGTCAAACTACTGACAGCTATGTCCACACCAGAGCTATTAATTATAGTTTGGTATTTTCCATTAGTTTTTATTTTGTTTTCAATTTTTGTTTTTCAACTCAGTTAGTTTACAAAGTGGGTTTCCTCATTTCAGTTTAGTTTGTATTGTAAAAAAGGTTAAGTTTAAGTTACGTTTTTATTAGTTTCAGTTGATTTCTTTTAATAGAGGTATTTGTCGAGGCCAAGATTTAAAAAGTTCAGAACAGGTATTACAATACGAACAAAGAGTTCAAAAAAGTGCAGTTTCAATGAAATAATTGTTATTTTCTGAAGTTTTTTACATATATGTTTAGTAAAAACTAGCTATTGTGTAATGGACAGATTACACAAGACATGTTTACATTTTGACAGAATATGGTCCAATGATGAATGACTGTCTTGACCTATGCTCTCTGGGCCTCAGTCTCATTTCTATCTCTGCTCATATTTCCCAGGTGATCCGTGAGTGACATCTTCTGTCTGTCATCACCTAGTTGACACGGACTGATTTAATATATTGATGCTTTTTAAGTTGTAACATTGACATTGCTTATATATTTACAAACAGTATGTCTATAAAAAGTGGTTTAAACAGGGTTGTGATGGATTTTCATGCAGTTGAGTTAATTCAGGGAGTGGATTTTCTTATAGTAGAATATAGTATAGTAACTTGCCTTTAAGAATTGTCTTTATGAAATTTCTGTTTATGTAAAATGAGTCATAGTCAGCGTGTGAATACATATAAACAGTTCCATTATCACAATCCAAACTGCAGTTTGGATGTAAACGATGTCCTGTATGTAAGTGGTCTGACTGTAATCATGTTCAGGTTTAAGCTGAATGTGTATTTGTGCCAATAAATATGATTTAAATACAAGTATATGGTTAGAATGATACAGGGATGGAAGGTCTATGTCAAGAGTTCCACATAGTTTGATTGCACCGACATTACGTGTAAAGAGACATTTCACTTTATAGGGTCATTTCTGAAGCCAAATGCTAATGTAGAACAAAAACTAAATCTCCAAAATGTTTTATCATATCTGATTTTCTTCAGGCTGCATACACACACTTAATGTGTATCTGGTCGTGGCTTTTTAAGATATTTGCCAGTTCAAAAAATTACTTTTTTGTTCCAGACACAGTTGTCTGCTTTGACACATATTTTCAACCACAGCTGACTTACGGACTACAGGTGCAGTTGTGCCACTTATTATGCAATATAATCTGATTTGCACTCTGTAATTTTCCCATATATCAAAGCATGGTTTTGTGTGGCTGTTGTGTGACAGTAATTTTTGTCTTAGTATTATCACATAAAAAAAACAGTGTTAAGTTTCCAGTTGACTACAGCCATGTATCGAGATCAAATTTAGATTTTAAAATGGATCATCCAAACGTCTCTTTTCATCATTTGTCTATTGTATAGATTTTTTTTTTTTTTTTTTTATGTTTCGATGACAAGTTTGAATAAAGACAGTTCTGTCTTGCAGCAAAGGGCTTGTAATGTAAATACATTGGGCCAAAAATCAGGTAATTTAGGAAAGAAATAGATTATAGGAAATTACTTGATCACCTTGACTGATAATCAGGGCATGCTAGTTTTAATGTGTGTGTATTATGTTTGAACTTAACGGAGAATGATAGTTGTTTTCATATGAAATCTGTTCCATATTCCATTTTTCCATTTGACTTGTTTCCACCTCTGCCATGCCATGTTGTGTTGAGCGTTACATATGTGAAAAAAAGTACTGTTGTGAAATGACCCGTTTCAATAAAACATGCTTTATTGATGCCAGGTAAAAATATCTCTAGTTGTCTTTTTTTATTTTTTTTCAACCTAAACAGTTATCAGCAGCAATTTAAAAACTCACTTGTTGGAACCAGTTTTTTTACTTGAGTCATGTTAATACTCTCGTTGCATTCAGTAAAAAAAAAAAAAAAAAGTTAAATCATGATTTAAAGACAGGTTATGGTTTTTCAGGTATTGTCAAAGTATCGGTTTTAAATCTTAAACCAATGTAAATACTCACACTGATGTAATATCTTACACACACACACACACACACACATACACGCGCACACACACACACACACACACACTTAAATTAGAGCGTGAACACATCTGGCACACGTTTCCCCAAAGGAACTGTATTTACAGCTCGATACAGCACAACATTTGACTTCCATTAACGTCTTACACAAAAAAAGGTTTACAGATCAACGTGTGCTTTAAAATCAAACGTCAAACTTACTTCAGTCGCCGTAGCAGGTTAGCGCCTCTTCCTGCACACATGAACAATACTGCATTATTGATGGGGCCGCACACTGTGGTGGCCAATTCAACAACAACAAAAACTCAAAAGATAAAATAACATTCGGTAAAATAACATTAAAACCAATTCAAAACGATTGCCTAAAATCATGATATATTGTATTTACAAAAATAATCTCACCATTTCTGCAGTGGTAAGTCTCTTTGTGTGAAAGGTCCGATCAGTGTGAAGTCAACTTGTTTTCTTAATCCAGAACTGTCCAAAAGATCCAGATCTCATGTCTTAAATTAATCTTTTTCGAGATGTGTTGGTATGCAAGTATGAGGTAAACTAATGAAGAACAAGATGAGGGTGTTTTGTAGGGTTGGGTATCGTTTGGGTTTTTTCCAATAACGGTGATAAATCAATACTATTAAAACGGTGCCGGTGCCTAACCGGTGCCTGAACCGAAATATATAGAATACATTTATAATGTATATAATATAAAATATAAAAAAGGAGCACAAAACGACAGTTGGCAACATTAAAGAACGACTTGTTTATTGCTATGGCCATATGGTCAAAATTAAATGACTGATTAATAATGTAATAACAATAACTTATAACAATGACTTATTTCACCAGTAAATTGCTTGTAAACGACAAAAACAACCACCAGATGGGAAAAGGATATTTTACAATAACTTAAAATGCACCACAAGGCTGGCGAGGCGAGTTTCAAGTGAACACACCGTCGGCAGCTGCAGTCAGACTGTTACGTCCTGGTGTTGGAATCCTCTACAGGGAAATACAGTCACACGTTACACCGTTTAGCTGTCAGCATTTTAACCCCGTTTACTCCAGCTGCTAGCTAACGGTAACGTAGTGTCCCGTGCAGCGATGCTTCTGAAAAAAAATAAATAAAAAAAAACACAACAACTCTGGAACCAAAATGTTCACTCTTAGTCGGTCTCGTTACTACCGTTTATGTCGGAACCGGTGCCCTAGTGGCACCGCGTTTCGGTACCCAACCCTAGTGTTTGGTGACTGGACTGGGCATAAGACAACATATAAAAGGGTTATTACACATTCATATATAGATTCCAGTAATATTATAATTTAGTGATTAATCTTCGTCAGTCATCTGTAGTATAGTAGTGATAGTAGTGAATAAAGACTACATTCAATGGCAGTGGATTGCCATAAATATTGTTCTTTTTAAATCTAAATGCAATTTTGGAGCCAAATTCCTACCACAAACTGCTTTCAGAAGACATTAGGTAAATGCACAGTACTTGGAGCACACCACAAATGTGTGTTTCGTAGTGAAATGTGCCGTAACACGTTTAAAATATTAAACCACAATTCTCTAAAGTTAATGATTGTCTTTTCCTACATACACATTCTGCCACTTGAGCAAACAATAGTAAGTTAATGGGGTTTAAGGAACAGTCTCCAATGACTCCAAAGAGATTCAAATACTATTAAAAATGCTACAATAAACTGAAATGAAAACGAATGGCACTGAACAACTGTTCAAACTATCTAGGTTTACAGCTTACTTAAATAGGTCACTGCTGTCACATAACGACAACAACAACAAACTAGCTGCACTGCAAAAGATATCTACAGAAGTCATTGAATCTCATATTCAGTCTTTATCTAGCGTTACTACAACAAAAAAATAATCTTTGGATTAGATTACTTTCAATGCTGAAGCACCAAACCCAGCTGGAAAGATTTCTTTCACTTTTTTTCATGCAATACACCGTTAAGAATACGAGATTAAATGAGACATTTTTTGCAGTGTGGTCCTTGTAGTCGGATGCAGCGTGGAGCCTGCGGCCCACCAGCCTCCGTGGCCCCGTGACGACAGCTGCTGGGGATTATTTTCATCCTAGTTTCCTGCCTCTGTTAACTTGAAGTCCTCTGCTGCTGGAGAACTTCATAGATGTCGTCCACTTTGCTTAGTCTCTCAAAGAAAGGGATAAGATCGAGGAGCTCGGTGTCTGACATGTCGTCAAACCAGGACGCCACTGGAACCTGGAGGTTTCAGGAAGTGAGATATGGAGGGATTAGAAGACCTTTTTAATATTCCACAGTACCTAGTATTTTATCATTATTATCCAAAAAAAGATTTGTAGTGAATGACACGAATGTAGGTTAGTGTATTGCAGAGAAAGATATATATAGATGGCCTACTGCGTTGTCGGGATGGAAGACGTAGGAGGCTGGGGAGTTATCAATGATGATGACCTTGTTGAGGTCTCTTCCTAAACGGCTCAGGTCCTTTACGTAGTTCCCTTTGTGGAAGACACAGGACTCCCGGAAGAGACGGCTCCGGAAGGCCCCCCATTTGTCCAACAGGTCGGACACAGGATCTGCGTACTACAGCAACAGGAGAAAACCAGGGGCTATAGGGTTACCCAATTCTGTGCTAGGTTTGTATGTTATTCTGTGGTTGTACAGCAATGATGCAGTAGTACAGTATGTACATTCAAATTGTACTGTACATGACTTATGTAAGGAGCCGCTAAGGGAACATATGGGGGAGAAAAGAAATAAGATGGCGAAAAAAACAACAAACGATAAATACTTTTGCATTCTCTTGCTAAACTTTTGCAGGCCGAAAAAAAAAAGGAAATATATTTTCAGGTCAGTTCGGCACCATGGAAACAACCACAACAATGGAGCGCACGCACCTGTGGAAGACGGTTATGACATTTTATTTTGAGATTGACCTGAAGTAATCAGGGCTTGGCAGTAAGCAGAGAGATATGAGAGACCGCTGAAGAGAATACTTGCAAGGGGACACTTGTCAAATAAAAAGAATCGCGCATTGCACACTCAGTTTAATATTTTGCACCCTCAGTTGAAATTGGAATAATAAATGCCAATCTCAAGGTGGTAGGTCTTAGGCACACAGACTGTGTGGGCATCTCCGTGCACACCTTCTATTTTGGTTTATGTATGTGCAGCAGCACAAAGTGCAAAAGGGCTGGGTGAAGGTGAATATAGATCTACAGCTGTGGTGATTATTAAATAGTCCCTTAGCCAGTCACATAACTGGTGATATAGCTCTGAAACCCCAGCGCTGGGGGTCATAGTGGGCTGGTGGCCAGCGCCAGCGTAAAAGATAGACAAAGAACCACACACATTTTTCAATCAAAAATCAAGAAAACAAACACAGACTACTGAACTAAATGGCAGAAACTAAGTGGCAATAGCTGTAGGATTTCCTCACAAGTCCTAACAAGGCAAAAATAACAGCTTTTTTAATTAAGAAGTAAAAGGTTTTTTTTTTTTTTACCACTTGGGGGCAACAAAAAACAGTTGTAAACACATCATTGAAATATTAGTACAAGTTACAAGTTGAAATGGTGAACCTATTAGCAAACTTCCTTATTTACACCGGCAGACACATATAGCAACATTAGCATTCAATCAGATTCATGCTTATAGCCACAAGATGAATGTTTAAAAAAGTAACTATGTGCAGATCCCACCTTCTGGCAGGTGCAGGACAATGACAAATACTAAAGTGAAAAAAATGTAATGTCTGCAATACTGCTTTAAGCTCCCATATTTAATACAAAGGCAACGTTTCAACCCTGCTGGGTCTTCTTCAGGCAAAAGAAGGGAGCTTAAAGCAGTGTTGCAGACACTACATTTTTTTCACAAGATGAATGTCCAATAATCACACTTTTTAGCAATGCTGTTGGTCTCCAACTCCTCCTGAGAGCAACATCTGTCTCTTAAGCTGCTAAATGCTCCACTATGTTTACTAGCTAGTCACTAACTTTGCTTGTTGTTTTAACTGGTTGATGTTTTACGTGTATTATTTGTAATAGTAAGCCTGTTCAAGTGGCCATGTTATGCTCATTTTCAGGTTCATAATTGTCATTTGAGGTTGTATCAGAATAGGTTTACATGGTTAAATTTTCAAAAAACACCATATTTTTGTTGTACTGCTCATTGCTGCAGCTCCTCTTTTCACCCTGTGTTCAGGTCTCTGTTTTAGCTACAGAGTGAGGCCTCTCACTACTGTAACATCTTCGTTGGCAGTCACACATGCAGTAGCTAGGTAAGGATTACATCATCTAGCTAGCTGTTTGTTTCTACAACTTCAGTAGTACAAGGCAGGATTAGCCGGGAGACTTCTTCTAAACGAGGGCACACATAGATTAGGGTGAATTTGTGTGAGTTGTAGCAGTGTTTTGCCATTGAGAATGAGCTAGCGCTAGAATGCTAACGGTTAGCCCCCTGGGCCCCTCGTCTCGGCTAGTGACGTAGAAAGCCGTGCAGATTTTCAACAGCTCACCCGGAGACTGAAGGCAGGACACATTTATAAACCCGTATCTCACTCAAAACAGCATGGATGTTTCTTTTTCCAAGTTTGTATGCGTGTGGAAGCACCAGAGACACAAAATAACACCCCAAATCCCAGAAAAAGTGATTTTTTCATAATATGGGCACTTTAAAGTAGATCACCATGGCCTACACAGATTTACAACCAATCTGCATCACATGTCAATGCACAGTTTGAGCATGACCGAAAGAGAAGTGGTATCTGCAACATTTAAGTCTTAGACATTTTCGAAACATGAAAGGCGGCAGATCAGCATTTAATTTTAGCACCTGTAAGTGCTGTAGACAAACATGGCAACTGACCCAAATAACAGTATGTTCTGTATAAAAAATTGTTAGGACACTACATACTTTGAACCTGTATTGCTATCACAGAAACTTTGTCATTTTTGGTTTTGAATCAATATACTGTATAATTTCGCAGGACCATTTCATGGAATACATGTGAACGGAAAATTGTCTGGCTATTGAATGTGTGACCCTGTTATTAAAATTAAAATAACTATTTGAAAGCTCAAACATGGCAACTAAAACCAGATGAATCAAGTCATGTGAGGGAGTCACTGAGTCACGACCAAATGCTTCCCAAAGTTAAGCTGAGGCTAACACAGTTGAAGTAAATGTGAAAGGTTAATCGCCTGACAGGTATCATAAATATATCTTTATGTGCGAGGGCATACGTAGACGGTCACCTACAAATCAAACACAAAAAAATGACGAGGGGTTTCCAGTAATTCTACAACAGGTGTCCCTTTTCACATTTGGTGTGTCCATCTGATAAACGCCAGTCTGCCTGCTATAATAAGTCCCATTTGAACCATTCGTTACACAGAAGAAGAGCAGCAGTCTGACCTTGGATAAGCTGGCGGTGAACAGGACACACTCGAACAATTCTCCCATCCTCTTGAGGAATTCGTCAACGTGGGGTCTCTTTAACACATACACCTGGTTGGAGACACAAAAGCATTGGAGTATGAAATGCACAGTTGGTCTGCCACATGCTTCACTTTATTATGGATATGATCAGGAAGAAAACTACTCATGGGGAAATATATAAAGAAAGAAAAGGGTAATCCTACTTCTGACCGGTGTGTCCAGATATTCTGAAGACACACATATATTGGCATGTAGTAGTTTATTCAAACATAACAGAGCAACCTACCTGTCCACATTTAGGCTTTTTAATATCTTATATAATTTCAGTCTCCAAACATTACAGTTCTGTGATTATCAAGACGTCATATTGGATGACGAGGAATAATATCCATTTCATGGCGTTACCCACTGTACACACTCATTTTCTCTACCATTAACATTAGTTTCTTTTGTCTGTTGATTATCCTATGCTGCTATAATGACATAAAATACTGCAAAAGAAAACATAAAGCTGCAACATTTCTTGAAAACACCCCAACAGGACTTTATACTGTATCTACTTCCACTAAGATGCTGGCGGCCTTGTTTCTGAACCAAGTCATCCTGAATAGGCTTTCCCCACTTTAAACAAGCCTATCCTGGATTACTTGAAACAGACCCAGGCCCTTCGGACAACAAAGCTCCTCTGTCTGCTGGGAGGCCCAGCACAACAGATTGGGTTTACCATTGAGCGCCTGCAGGGAATAGTCACTGCCATTCCCCAGCACCAATGAGCAGGACATAATATGCCCCACAGAGTGAGATTGATGGGCAGTGATTTCTGAGAAGCCTGCCAGGGTTTTCTCATTTCGTCAGGCCACGTAAATAGCCGCCTGCTGCTTGGAGCCATCAACAGAGCGAGCTACAGCACTGTCAGGGAGCTAGCAAAGTGTTTCCAGTGCAAATCAGGGAGGATTTCGGAGTTTTACCCTCTTACTTTTGAATGTTCATAATAAGGCTTTCAAAAGTATCAATACTTGTTTATGTGTTTCAAATCATATGATCTTAATTATACATTAAATAGTATTGAATATACTGAAGCTATAAAAAAAAAAAAAAAAGATCTACAATCAGATTTTCAACCCAAGGCTACACGGATCAAACAACATGTCAGAAAATCAGCTGTTCCTCAACCTGTGGCTGAAACAACATTCTCTCCAGCAATTAACCCACCACTGACTTTTTCTGTACCAGCACAATAGAAAAAGAAGAGAAAAAAAAAATCCTTGCCTAGGACTTTTTTTTGTCGTTATCCGAATCAAGTCATCATTTTAAAGGTTTTATTTTCTTTATAATTAATATCTTTTTAGTTTTTTTTAGGTTTTTTTTAAAACTTTTTTAGATTTTGCTTTACATTTGACTTATTTCAGCCCAGTTGATGGTTTAAGGTTGATTTGTTTGAGTGTAACCCAAACCATCCAGTAACTGCTTTTACATTTTCTTTTTTTTTTTTTATGGGCCGGAAGAGTCAAAAGCATTTCCATTGAGTGTTGTCTTCCCATCCATCCAAAGATGCACTTTATGGTTTCCTCAGTAGCTCATCATTGGCTAAATATCTTGAAAACAAGCTTAGTAATAGTGTTGGATTTCAATTCAAACCTGATTTTTTATTTTAGTTTACAGGGTATGATTTAAATGTTTCATATTTATTCTTATCCATTCAAGATCTTGAAATGTTAAAAGTTTAAGAACAGAGGTAAAAATGAATGGCATGGTGTACATGTTGTACTCCCTTGTAATCTACAATTGCATTCATTATTTTAATTGTAAAATTGTTTTTTATACAAGTATCGTATACAAGTTTAAAATTCTGGTATTGTGACAACCTTAGTTCATAAAGCATGCTACTGTTCAGGTCAGATGGTTAATAGCACAGATTGTGGTTCCTGGTGGCTGGTACATACAGTGCAATAATGGGCAGTGCACATAAAATCGTTCTCTGTATTAATCCTGCTTGCACAATTGTCTACACAAATCTTCGGGGCTTTTATCATGAAGTCTATCAAGCTTGTAGAAACTTCCATGATGGCTGCTTTTAACATGGTGGTGATGTAGCAAATGGTCACTTAAGCATATCAAGTGCCTACCTGGTGAACTGTTCCATCAATTTCCACTGGAATGATAAAATCAGCATTGTTCACTGGCTGTTGAAAAAGGAGCAGAAGTGTTAAACACACAAAAAGAATCATTTCATTTTATCTTCAAAGGAAATCTACACTTTACCATTCGGGCTGGGCGTTATGAAGATGTACAGTATATCGTCAAAATGCTATGAAACTCTAATGTACATACTTTTCTATATTGCTTCTACAAAAAAACAGCTGGCAGACTGCGTTACAGCAATATTTACATCATTTGGACGCTGTTTTACGTTCTGATCCTTTCACGTTATGTTCATTTCACACTAAAGTTCTTAATAAAATGAGAAAATACTCAGTACTTTTCATTTGTCAAGTATTTATACATAGAGTATACAAAAATAGACTTTGCCATGTGGTTATTTAATGTATTTATATTTATTTATTGAATGATTAGAAAACATGCTATATCCTGATACATATCGTTATCAAGATATGAAATGACATATCGGGACAGAAGATTTTGGCTATATTGCCCAGCCCTGTTTTCCAGAGAGATGTGAGTGATAGCAATAAATCTGAAGTGAGGATGTGTCAGACACACAGACACAAAGATGCCGCCTCAGCGTCTTTTAAATAACACAATACTGTAAATAACTCCTCTCACTTCCATCATGGAAATATGGGCACTACAGAAAGTGATAACGGTCATTACTTTTCTGATTTATTTAGGCAGTTCTCACATCTGAAATATGCTTCTCAAATGTTAGTATCACCCCAAGCATTTTCTATATAAGGCATTACAGCATGGCCTAAACATATACTATGAGGTAATGCAAGTGAGACCGAGCGAGTTTAACATCAACCATGAACAGAAAGTGTGTGTACACTTTGAGAATTAATGCACAGTATTTTTCTCAATGTTGCATGCTGGTTTATGTTCTGTCCTGTATCTGCTGTTTGAAATGTTTTGCATTTAAAAAAATGTATTTATCTAATTGCATGTGTCCTTATACTTGTCATTGATTTGTCTAATGATCAATTACCAAAGGTTTAAAACATTACTATTTTTTAAATCACTCAGGAGTCTAAATGTCAAGCTCTGCTATTATACTATATCCTATTTGTCATATTTGCATTGTGGCCTATGATGACACCATTCGAAAGCAGTACTGAAATATATGAGATTATGATTCTTTATTAGGGGTGCTGAAATGAATCATTGCACCGATGCATCGTGATGCGGACGTAGATGCTTTTGCATCGATGCAGTGACAGGCCATAATCGATTACTGCCTACTGATGTTACTTATTGATTTTATGGTTGCTGCATTTTTTTGTTTTAGCCTTTTCTCTGTTGTGTTGAGACTCCGCTACATTCAGGAATTGTCTTTTTTTAAGAGCAGATACAATAAAAAAAAGGGAGTTCATATATATCTGACTGCTTGAATTGGTTGGTGAAAACCATGTGTAGCAATATATAACAATATTGAGGAGGTGACGCATCGTGATATGGAATCGATTCAAACCGTTGACAGGATAATGGAAATCGAATCGTGAGACAAGTAAAGATTCACACCCCTATTTTTTATCGGGACAACATTTGCATGACAAGGCACAGGGCCTAGTGTCTAATTTGCAAATTGTGTATTCTTTTGTATGTTTAGCATTTATGGTGTGGTTACATTTCTGAATGGTAGTTACAATACAGGCTATACAAATATAATATCAAGTGACATATTTGGTCTATTTTTACAAGAAAGTGGTATTAGTAATGTGACCGGCTTGCTTCTCGTTGAAATGGAGCCTTTATTTCCTTAACCACTCGAAATTGGTAATCTTAAACTTTTAAAAAAAGGCAACTGGGTCACCTTTCAAATGTGGTGGTCTGGCTAACCTGCTACAGAACCACGCAGGGTTTGAATAAGTTGGGATGACTTAAAGCAACACTATGTAACTTGTCCCGCTTTGGCCCCCCTACAGGTTGGAAGTGGAATTGTCTATTACATTACATTATGCAAGTTTGCCAGATCGGGTAGCGGATCTGTAGTTTGAATGAACTGGACCATGTAATGTAACGGACAATTCCTCTTTCAACCTGTAGGGGGACAGAAGCGGGAAAAGTTCTCTAGTGTTGCTTTAAAAAGGGACAATTCACCCATACATCAAAATACTTATTTTTCCTCTGACTTGTAGTGCTATTTATCAATCTAGATTATTTTGGTACGGGATTCCCAGTGTTGGAGATATCGGGAGTAGAGATGTCTGCCTTCTCTCCAATATAATGGAACAGAGAGAGGGAGAGCACTAAGAAAATGAGTCATACACTGGCTTTACTCTTCACTTACAACCAACTCCAAAACGGTTACCTATAATGCTATTTTTAATATGTGTGTCAAAGTAATAATGAGTTTTATTATCCACCTTGTGTTAAACATGAAGTTAACAGAGTCTGACCCTGTTTACACATAGCTAGTTGCAATATCCAGTGACATCCTTTAGGGCAGTCTGTGACCTGAGACGGACTAAACACCACATGGTATTCATTGCATGATTTGTCTTGACACAGGAGCCTGGGCTTTTGCCGTTGACTACTTTCTTCACTAAATGCTACCTTAAAAGGTATCAAACTGATCAAAAGGAAGCCAGTTATTTGTAGGAACAATCAAAAACTCAATACGTTATTTGAAAGCATCTTTACTCACAGTATATTAACACTGATTGATTTACAGATTCTATTTAGAAAGATGTGTAGTTGTAATGTCCTTTTAGAAACAGTGTATTTATATATAAATGACTCAAGTCACAAGAAAGAATTGTTGATAATCTTTTTATCATATTTACAATACTCTGACCTAATGGTACATTGCCGTTAACAGCTGCACGTATACTTGTCCTTTGCAATTTACTTTTCTGATTTTAATTATTATTAGGGGTCCAAGCCCAAGGGGGTGGGATCGCGATTAAAACGGTTTTTATTATTATTTTTCTTCCGCAGTGCTCGACAATAGCGGTTGCTTGGTTTCGTGGCCTCTGGTTGCTCCCTTTGGCCTCCACCTGTTCAGTATTTGTTTTGTTTTTTTAATATACAAAAACAAATCAAAACTTACAAAACTGGAAAATCTTGTTTCAAAAGAAGTCAATATTTTATTTAGTTAAAGTTTAAACTAGGGCTGTCAGCGTTAACCGCGATGCGATTAAAGGGCCGACTCAATGCGATACATTTTTTTTTAATCGCATGCCGGCATTTATTAATTTATTTTACACTTCACTCGGCTTTGTGTCGTGCCTAACAGGCTACTATTTTGACCCTTTGCAGCACCGTTACTTATCATCAAGCTGCCACTTCCTCGTAACACATCCTGCTGCTGCAGGCTGCAGGCATGATGGAGAAAGACAGCAGCAATGAAATCCTGAATGGAGCTTTTTATTTTCCAAAATTCCCGGACGGCTCGTAGACAAGTCGAAAGCCATATGCACATTGTGTAAAGCCGAATTAAAATATCACCGAAGCACGTCAAGCTTGAGCTACCACCTATTTAGAGACGGCCGAAAAGGATGCCTCATATGCCAGGAGGTAGCCGTGGGGGACGCGCGACAATAACGGGATGGCGGAGGTTGGGTTTAGGAAAAACACTACAGGGAAAGGACGCCTCACACGCTGGGAGACGGCCATGGGGGACGGCCGCTGGGGACGCGCCACAATAATGGGACGGTTGTGATTAGGAAGACTACGGGAAACAAAACGCCACACACGGGACGCGATCCCTGCTCGCCCGGGTGAAAGTCCTGTGTTTTTTTCCCACATAATGAGTAATCAACATTATTTAGGAGTTACTAAACACTATATTGACTCTGGTAAGGATAAGGATTTTTAGTTTTTTTAGTTAGGTACTTGGAGGAATTGTGCAATAATGACATATTCACACATTTTTCTTTTGTTTAGAGTAAATAAATAATTAAAATAATTAAAATCAAGTTCATAAAGTATCATTCATTTGATTCCCAATCAAGATACACTGGTAAAAATTGCTTTTGATTGTTAATATGTACTTAAAAACTGTTCTGAAAGGCAAAATAATAGTATTTTAATCATGTGATAAAATATGTGATTAATCGGGATTAACTATAGAAATTCAGCGATTAAAAAAAATAATCGTTTGACAGGCCTAGTTTAAACACTACGTTTGTGCGCAACACAACATTTTAGCTGATGTGCGACTGCTTTCCACACACGCTTGCCGTGAAAAGATACAGGCAACACAATTTTCTGTTCACGTTAATGGCACGTTAAAATCCGGTGCTAATATGGCACCGGTGCCCGGTATCTACCGAATGGAATAGCACTGCGGATTTCAGTGCCTCATCACGGTGCCACCTAGCTAAAAGTCTGCGCTGCTCTCCGATGCTCTGAAACAGACGTTAAAGGCAACGGAAGCATTGCATTTTTAGATAAATGCGCAACATACTTTTGTGAACTCCTCCTAGGTCGTAAAGGGTCATCTGCACGAAAATGTGCAGGTAGACTCTGAACCCTCATGACCAAAAGATTTTTAATCACACCTGCAGGTGGCGCTATAAAATGTGTTTGGCCCTATAACTCCCACACCGTTCAACGCACATTCAAAAACCTTATATCTACGCGTTCCCTGAATGGAATTGAATCTTGTGACATAGTCCACACCCATTTCTGACTTTTATCACAGTAAAATCGTGATTTACGATTAACTCCTTCTAGGCCGTGCATCCGATCTGCATGAAACTCAGCACATAGGATCTGCAGACCGACTTGACAAAATGTTAGCAAACTAATTTTGGTACGTTTAGAAATGCAGATATTACGTACAAACAAATTTGGGTAGCTAGCTACAAAAATACACTTTTGCATATCACAGCCAAAGTGATTGCTATCAATGCAAAACTTTAGATTATTGTTAGACATGCCACTCCGAGGCTCTGTACCAAATCTGGCGAAGATCGGCCATTAGGGGCCGCTATTATCAACTTAGATGCATTTTGCCCAATAACAATGAATGTAAATAGGAAATTTGCAATTTCAATTTCTCTGCCACAGTAATTGGTATCAGTACAGAACTTTAGATTATTGTTCTATATGCCACTCCGAGGCTTTGTACTAATTTTGGTGTAGACTGGCCATTAGGGGGCGCTACAATCAACTTAGATGCATTTTACGCCAATAACTCCATGCATGTAAATAGGACATTTGCGATTGAAATTTACTACAGACCTTCCAGCTCACTCGTGCAATTTCCTGGTCGTTGCCTCACCGACGTGCTTTGGGTTCCACTTTGGCGAGCTCCGCGGTTTGCCTGGGGATGACCTGCACCGGGGGGCTTGGACCCCGTTCACAACTGCCTGCAGTTCTAGTTATTTTTACATCTTATGTGGGTTTTAGGGTGCAGGAGGGTTCTGCATCGTGAAACCAGAGCACCCGTAAAATAAATGGTTCATGTTTAGGTGGCACATGAGCCAAGTCGTTTATGGTCAAAATATATAATCCTCCTCCTAAAAATATGTGAAATGATGTAGCGCTAATCCGGTTTTTGCCTTGGCAAGCAGATTATTTGTTTTAACAGTCAGCATGGAAGCCTACCAGCAGACACCCTAATGAGACGGTCCTATGTAGGTTTTAATACCTGACGACTTTGATGACTAATTAAAGGCCAAATTATATAAAGAAGCCATTTAAGTCCAAATTAAACCAATGGAGAAAGACCGCTCTAATTTGGATGGAAGTGAGTTATTTTACATTTATTTTATTTAATTATAAAAATGTATAAATTATTTTCTAAATAAAGCATTTGTAATAAAGATTTTTCAGTGACTGCTTCGTCTCTAAATAGGCAAAACAATTATAGTTACCCAGCATGCCACAGTGTATACCCATTCACGTAGTTATGATGCGATTTCCAATTACTGTGGACTTTTTTGCTGTTAAGACACCTATCACATCAATACGGTGCAGCTAAAAGGCATTTTGTTAGATCTTGGTATTAAAACTGCCAGCAGATTTCAATACATACAAACAAAACAAAAAAAACACAGCAACACCTTCTTAAATCATGTCAATGTTACTCATTATATTCCACAAATTTGGTCTAATATGGTTTCAGTGAGACCTATTTTTTATTCCAATGAGTCCATGAACATCTCTGCAAAAACTACTTTAGGATGACAGTTATATGATACGTTTTGGAGGACAATGAGGGCATAAACTCAAAGCGTTCTTGGTTTATAACCTTCCAGCATCTCTAAAGCTGACTAATTAACTCATTTTATAATATGTATTTGTTTTTTCAGTACAACCATGGTGCTATAAAAACGATTATATATATATAGTTTTATGGGGAATTGTGTGCTGGATTATTTCTTATTCTGCAACACTAACTTCCTGGAGTCTCCGCAGGTTGCCTTGGTAACCACACGGTGACTACAAAACTCCAGGATGTTACTACTCCTGTTCAAGAAATAAGTGTGCCATTTTTGTGTTGAAATGGAGTGGAAACCACACTCAATGGGCACAAACCAGCACTATGCCCATGAACAATGTACGCCGTGATAAGCTTGTGTCAGCTCCGTACAAATGGTCATAAATTGTTATACAAGAATTTGTATTTATTTATACCGGTGACATAATGTTTTTAAAGCATGGGAAAACCTTCAAACGTAGACAAAATTGCTCGATTCTACCCCCGCACACACACACACGGATCCAACCCTGGGACACCGAGATGAACGGACGGAACGCAACACAGGCTCAGTCTCATTTTTCCACAAACAAAAGCTTATACCATCAGAATACTTTGAGTAAACTATAACCATCTGGATGGACATGATACTTATTTGTTTTGGATAAGCTGATCCATTTAATGATCTCTTTTGAGTTAAGTGTCTGCTAGTGGTTGTTCATCTGTCAACTTTCCCAGGAGAGTGTATAGTATACATACGAGAGAAAGTAGGTCACACAGGCCAGCTTACCTTAAATGAACTATGCACTAGTGTTTCATCCAAATCAATGACCACACAGATCTTTCCTGCATCATTCGATTTCATCCGGGGAAGCAGCGGTTTTGCTGGAACCTGAAGACAAAAAAAGAGTTTAGACCTAATGCTCCTTGCTTACTGCATTTAAGTTTAATTGAGCCTTCAAGCTCCCAACATGAGCAGCAGTGACAAATAAGTAATTACTTTAAATATATATATATATATATATATATATATATATATATATATATATATATATATATATATATACACATACATATACACACATATATATATATATATATATATATATATATATATATATATATATATACATATATATATACATACATACATACATACATATACACACATATATACATACATATACACACATATATACATACATATATATACATACACACATATATATATATACACATATATATATATACATATATATATATACACATATATATATATACATATATATATATACACATATATATATATACATATATATATATACACATATATATATATACACATATATATATATATATATACACATATATATATATATATATATATATATATATATATATATATATATATATATATATATATATATATATATATATATATATATATATATACACACACACACATACGTTTGTTTCACTCTTTGTGGGGACCCGTCATTGACATAATGCATTCCCTAGCCCCACACACACACACACACACACACACACACACACACACACACACACACTAGGTGTAGGACTTAAGGCACATTCTGTGTGTGTCTTGTCCCTTAAGAGACTGAATTGTGTTCTTGTGTTTGTGTGAGGGGTTACAGGAAACCTTGGATGCTACAGCTGCTGCCCCGTTGACGGAGCATGTAAATATCACCATACTGTGGCCCGTCCTTCAACAAGTGGCCGGAGATTGGCGTTTGTTAATGTGATTCTGATGCTAAAAACAAGCTGGTGTGACAAGACTTGCTGCCTCTAACACTGATGCATGCGTTTGTCCGTGTAGAGTGAAATGCCACATGAGGATAATGTAGTTTGACACACATACCACACAGTCTGCTAAGCTTAGATATCTTGTAACTTATTCCACAGTTGCTGGTACAGTCTTAATGATTTAAAAATAGACCAACAGCATTGATGACAGATTTGCCTTGATTCTGGCATAATTTATGGTTTCTCCCACAGTTCTGAAAACTGAATTGTATCTACTCCAACACTTCACAGTTAAGGTGCAAAGACGTATTATACCTCTATTGGTGGAATGCAGTACTCGCATTCACAAGGCTCAGAGGATATCTCGTCACGCCACTCGTCCTCGTCTGAAGCCGTTCTTTCGGAGGCCTCGTTTTCCTCAGTTCTTCCTTCATTTTTTGTAAGTTGTGTGACAACACTGTGAATAACATCTAAAGTAGGTTTTATTTCTCTTGCCTTTTCACCTAATCCACAGTCCCCTTCTGATTCCGGAGTTTGTTTGTTGGTTGTTTTTTCCGCAACAGAGCAGTTGGCAAAATTCTCACTAAGTTCAATAACTTCAGTAATTTCAAATCGAACTGCTTTCAGGGATAAAAGAGCATCTTCCCTTTCATTCCTTGAAGCATCCCCATTAATCATCCGATCATATGATCTCCCTTCCATGATAAATCCATTCAGGGCTTGTTTAACAGACGACTGAATGCTTTTTATCTGATGTACATAGTATTCCTCAACACCTGGCTCACACATCTCTTCATTTTCCTCGTGATCTACAAGTGACCAATATGGCTCCATTTCTGAACATGCCATAAATACTTTGTCTTCAGGCTCAGTAACAATGACAGTTGTCTGTAAATGTCCAAAGGCAGAGGCATTGTCACAAAGCGATTCATATTTCTCAGCGACAAAGATTTCATCTTCATAAGCATCACCTTCAACAGAGATGTCATCTGCACATGGCGCACTCATACTCTCCTTATTACCAGAGGACAGGCAGACCTCAGCTTCGTCTTCATTGTAGATTTCAGGAACACGGCCGTCAAGCGCAGTGTCCTCATCTTCCTCACAATTCTCTGCATAAAGGGCATAGACTTCTGATTCCTCATCTTCAACTTCATCCCCTGATAAACTTGATCCGGATTCTTTAATCCAGTCTTCGGCTTGTTCCTCTGACTCACAAGACCCAGTACAGGCATCACCTCTCTGACTTGCATCTTCCTCATAAGTATCTTCACATGCCTCTTCAGGAGCATCCAAACATGTATCAGTTTCCCGGACATCAATTGTTTTTGTGATTTCTTTAAATTTGTATACATTTGTGGCACATTTCTGAGCCTCAGCTTGGACTTCCTCAAGATGCAGGCGGTCATGGATATCTCCCCCGTCGAAGCAGGAGATGTAACGTTGCTTTTGTGCAAACGTGTTTCCGCAATAGTCAGCTCTGTCAAATAGATCAAAGTAATCCTCAATAACACCATCAACAGTAGGTGTTATCTTTTGATCCTCATTACTGCAGTTAATATTGCTTTGCTCCATTTCGTCATCTTCTTCAAAAGATTCCCAGTGCGTATGCTCATCACTTGAATATTCTTGAGCGTTTTTTTGGGATTCCCCAGATGAATCATAGCAGAGGTCTGAAGGAATGCTGCAATCAGGACAAGTCTTAAAGGATTTGGTTTCAATAGAAGAGCAATCAGAGGAACAATCTTCTTCAATTCCAAACTCGGAGGTCTTATCAAAACACTGATTCGAAGTAGCACATTGTTGATCGTACTCTTGGCTCGTTTCAGAGTAATCCGTTTCGCACATTTCACAGTGATCTGTGGACATGTTCAATGCAGTGTCATGTGGAGAGTTTTCCTCAACGAGCTGCTGTGTCTCACAGCATTCACTTGCAAAGTAAACATCTTCATGGTCATCGAAATAAACATGAACAGGTGTGTCGAAATGTGAGGAATTGACATCCTCTGATAACGTGCAGGACTCTTCATCAATAGGCTCGGCTTCAGTTTGCTCATCTTCTTGTTCAGGTTGACAGCTCTTTTCATCATCATCACCATCATCGGTGCATTCATCATACTCAAAAAGTTCCGTGCCACAGTCCAGTATGTCCACTGAGTCAGAGACATTAGGTTTGAAACCAGTCATTACACATTGCTTAGAGTCCTCTGTTGATGTGTCTGGTTCAAAGCACTCACACTGCTGATCAGAAGGCTCGTAATGTTGCAGAAAGTCGAGGTGGTCTGTGCATTCAGGTATGAAATCAGACATTTCACACTGCCCAAAACCATCACGGTTCACTGCCAATGTATCTGGCTCAAAGTCAGAAGACTCAAACTGTTGATCAGAGGGCTTGCATTGCTGAAATAATTGGAGGTGTTCTGCACAGTGTTCACAGCAAGGACTACATTCGGAAGCTAAGCTATGATTAGCACAGTGCTCAGAGGACTTGCAAGGTTTAAAACACTCACAGTGTTGAGCACATTCTTCAAATAGTTGGCTTAACCCCAAAGTCTCACACTCATCAGCAATCTGGTCGGATTCAAAAAATCTGTCGCTTTCTGAGCATTGCTCAAAGCTCTCAGAGTGTCCATTGCAATATGTGCAGGGTTCCGTCTCCTCTCTGTTCATGTTGCAGTGTTCCACACAAAGGATAGAAGGGTCCATTTCTTTGCTGACAACAGTCTGTTCAGTATATTCCACAAGGACCTGTATGCCAAGTTCAGCACTTCCCTTTGAAGGGCTGGTTAAATCGCCCGCTTCTGTTAATTTGGGAACCTGGCATTGTTCAGCAAGCATGGCCTCAGTAGGCAGCTGCCCTTCCCCGGAGACTTTACCTTGCTCAGAGTTTTCCAAATACATCAGGAAATGATTTCTTAGTCTGGATTTAGTTTGTTCAAAGTTTTTACTCCATGCTTTGGTTCCGGATCAGGCAGAGTCCAAGTCCAAATGACTGGCAGGTAACTTGAGGGTCCATTGAGAGTGGATAGTCACATGACTGCTGAGGGGGCGAGGGGAGTCACTGCGAGCACAGCCCCCAGAGAGAGTAACAGCAACAGGAGCAGCATGCATGTTGATATGACAGTTTGTCCCAACCAAAACTGAGCCTAGCACTTGACTCGACCCACCCCTTTGCCAGACACCAAGCAATTTATTTTAGGGACTTGGAAAGACGTGACAAATAACTTCTGGAATATCAAATCTCTATAAAAGGCTGAACTAAGGCATAAATCTGAAACAGACACCTGAGAACGTCTTGACCACTTCAGACCATAACAGCCAAAAACCATGCTGTTTTCCAAGAATACATTTTCCACAGGAAGTATTGTCAATTGCCCAAAAATGTTAGGCAACGTGATAGCGGTCAATCATTGATGGACTATCAGGCACTGTTTTAGCATACTGTATGTAAAGATCCTAATCATTAACATTTTTCCTATTCAAAACAAGCTTTACACAGGAATTCTCTATTTATTAATACAGTATTTAATAATTAATTGATAATTATTAATTTCTAAAATTAAACCCTTATGAATTCAGGAAAGACCATATGCCCTCATTCACTTCAGATGATTAGTGGAATGTGCCTTGCTCGTGGCACATCTACAGTAGCTGTTTGACGATTTTTGCAACGCCGTGATCTTCAGGTCACACGTCTGTAATATTTACACCATGTCCGCCCTTCTGACCATGATGCCCAGTCATCTTGATAGATGTCTTAACATGGAGTATTTTTCAACACTGCTGTACTACTTCCCAGTACGAGAGGTGCTCTTGTAAACATGAAAAGCTTTGAGCCACTAAAACATGTTTCACGCTTCACACGGCTGTCAATCATGCTGAACACACGCTGCTCAAAAACGATAAGGGGGAGAGAGAGTTGATATCACAAGAGAGTAAGAAAGGGATGTTAAGAGATGAACTTACTTTTGACAGAGTCCCATTTTCTTCTACCAAGCGGGGGGAATTGTTTTTTAGCGGAGGCGGCTCTGATTCTTTGCGACATAGACAGCAGAAGAGACTGTCGAGAAGGCCTCTGCGGCGAGGCTTCTTGGAGGTGGAAACTTCATTGGCACCTGGAACAGAGCGGGACAGAGAGGAAACATAAGGCATGGTGCTCATACGGTATCAACATGACAGAGAAGCATAGATCCCACTTATTCTTTCCCGGTACTGATTTCTGTACTTGAATAACTGTGTGTAAATAGGCTGATATCAACCCATAAACCTCGCTAAGTGGAACTGATTAGGATTATTCTTCAGTGTGTAACATCAATAACTACTCATTAGCACGCTCTTTGGATTTAATTCATGTTTACTGTATTGTTCTTTATGTTTTATTGTGTTGCTACAGTTTAATTTCTTCAAATAGTATCTATTGTGTTTAGACCCTGTTCACACTTGGTTTTAAAATGCATCTTGGCCGATCGGAAGTGGACAGCGCTAACACAAGTTTGAACGACTACCAAGACGCATTGTGATCCGATCACTCAAACCACTTGCCGAGGTGGTCTGGGACGCATTTGACCACATATCTTTTGTAGTGTAAACGCTAATGCAACATCATCAATGCAGGACAGGGTGGTGGTTTTGGTGACAGCATGCTAATGCTCTATAACTTGCCCATTTTACAATGAGTTGCGAAGTGAAGTGTTGCATGACCAGTCATCATTTTGCAGTAATGAAATCTAAACACAATTGGTTAGGTGGAGACGCATGGGTAATCAACGATGTCTCGGCAGTCCTCTTTCGATCATCAATCAACACATTTTAAAACCAAGTGTAAACAGGGTCTCAGTCACATCTGGCCAGGGCTCAGGAACCATTTTATGATGTTAGTATTAGAAGCAATGCTGATCTAGAATATCTGATCTGTGCATCCCTCAGGCTGGTGTGTCAGCAGGACCCCGACTGTGCTCTGTCATTCTGTGCATTGCTTGACTATGGTTATTTTAGCTGTGCAGCAAAAGGTTAAAATACATTGCATAACCATGTATAGGTGTACATTTCAGCCCCAAAATAGTCAGATGAAAACATCCTGGATCAATTTCATTTCCAGTGTATGTTTTGTTGTTTGAGTACCAAGAAGTTGCTTAAATAAATAACATAATGACTAACATTGAATTAGGGATGGGCAATATGGCAAAAACATCATGTCCCGATTTTTCTCAGGCAGGATCACGATCCACGATCTTATCAAGATTCTTTTTCATGAACATTTTCCAAGTTACTGAACAGTACTTCCAAACTAATTTCAAATAAAAAAAAAAAAAAAAAAAATCCCTACAAGATAACAAAACACCACCCCAAAGTCTGTTCTCAAAGTAACACTTCAAATATTCTTTAAATGCTTAACAGTTACTTTTCAAAATCCACGATTAGATCCACCACTCACTTACTGTTAGACCCGTTATTTCCTTATTCCAAAACAGGGGTGAGCAAATTACAGGAGTTCAGTTATCATTAAAACAAAATTAAGACTGGTGTTGTTACCTGCGTGCCAAATGAATCAGAGCACACAAGGCCAAATGAACATATGACCAGCTACTGGCCAACAATGTAGCATTTAAAAGGCTATTTTTTTTTTCCGGTGAACACCAGCAAAGTGCTCACTCAACAGGTCTTATGACTTCATTTTCATTTGATCTACCTTAACTTCACACAAGTGGTACCAAACATCCTATCAACTGGGTTCAGAGTGATGAGAGCGTTTCCAAAAGAACTGAAAAATTAGCTGGGCGGTGATGAGCAGTCAGAGCTGTCAGCTAAGTCATTAGGATGCAACTCACACAGGATTAAATCTGTTGCCTCAGTAGAGAGTATCAACGATCTGTCATCTTGATTTGGGTTTAAATGAGTAATGATTGCAGAGTAGCACAGATGGGCAATGGTCTTGTTTAGCAGACAACAAATGGAGTCTGTGCACAAATGTTGTTATACTGACTGTCCGGATAACGACACACTTTCTCTAATGTGGGAATATTGAAAACAGAAATGCATTATTAAAAAAGAAGCATTGATTTTAAATTGTTTCAATTTCACTCAAATTAGCAGGTTCTTAACTTTCTACTGATTGACACAAAACTAATATATTTTTACTTAAGAAGTCTGTTCACTGCAGCACTATTATTCATAACAATGCTGCCTATTTTCATCACTGCATTATGATATAATTATTCTAACAATCCGATAATAATTAAGGATAGAGCTGAACAATTTAAATACAAAACACAAACCCAGAAATATAAAACCAAAAAACCTGAAAATACAGAGTAAAAAACATGAAATATGGACAAAATGACTCAAGAGTGATCAAATTCGACAACTATCTTAACACAGCACACAAAAGGAAATGCCACAGCTAATTCTAAATTTACAGTTTTTCCCCAATCAATTGGGAACATTTACTGAAACAAACTTACAATTGTCAAAACTCGAAGTACAATCCTCACACCACGTAGTACATTCATCACATCACTCTGTGTGACCTGCAAAAGGTGATTACTCAATGAAAAATAATTAACTCGTTTCAAATGTATATACAGCCATCGATGAAGAAATCATTGCCATCAAAACAAAAAGGTTCCTTTAGCATTGCTTAGAACTAGACAGTCACAATGCAAAGACATCTTGTCAAATGACAGTGTACTCTAAAAGTGTGAAAGTTACCCTCTAGTAATACTGTCCAGTTGCTAACATTGTATATTTAGGCAGCTGAATAGTATTGATGTCAGCCATGGCACACACACACTTTACTTGCTCAATGTATGCACACACCAGCCAAACACTAAAGGAAGCTTGTACAGAAAATAGATATACAAACAGCAAAATTATCAGGAACTGTTATACAATATGCGCAAGAAAAAAGAAAATATGCAGCAAATGTATCAACCTCAAGGGTCATTCAATCTCTCCTCTCTGTCTGGCTACAACATTTTATCCACATCACACCTGATATCCTCCCTTGCAGTGCAACAAGGGAAAAACATTTGGCATGACGCAGTCACCCCCCCACCCCCTACAATCTGCTGTGATATCCTCACCTGTCACCTGTTTGCGTTTGGTTGCTCTAAATTGTGAGAAAACTGTATTGTTCCCCATCTAGCTTAAGTCTATTCATCTGGAAACTTTTACAACAATACCACACAACTATTATGTATCTAATACATGTATATATGTGACAGGTTATTGTGATTGTTGGTTGCTCTATTTTGCATGTAGGGATTTACACAATGAACATGTGTATAATTGCATTTCAGAATAATAGGATTCAATAGCAAATGAATGCAAACTATTTTGACCTGCAAGGCAACTCAATGCATTTTGTGCCAGAGCAACTATAAATGACGATAGTCATGTGAACAACTGCCCAAATGTTCATATAAATGGTCATATAGTTTGACGAAGCTTAATAGTCATTTGATGGTTGTGCCAAAGCGATTAAGAAAAACCGTAAAAAAACAAACAGCCTTTACAAAAACCTTTATGAACCACGCTATTCGGCTGAGCTTCATCCCTCAACAAGCCTGACCTGCTTTAAAGTTTTCACTATGTCGCTGGCCTGTTGACTACTTCATTCAACCGGTGCTGAAAGTGGACAAAGCCACTGGAGAGCTGTCGTTATGTCGTGGGCATGCTTGTTGAGACATAGCTCTCTTGGTCCCAGGATGAAAGGATTGTGTGCACACAAGTGAGGGGACTGGGCAGGTGAAGCTTGTTGTGTTAGAAAACATCACGCTGCTCAGTGCATTACCGCTACTGATATTACACATCAGAGTGCTTAAAATAGCCTGCCAGAGCAGCTGCTGACAGCGGTTAACGACGATATTCTCTGTGTGTGTGTGTGTGTGTGTGTGTGTGTGTATATATGTATATATCTCCGCTTACTACCACCAGGCCACAAACAAAACCTTGTGTCACCTACAATCCACAGCAGGAAATGCTGTGTGTTTACGCTGCACAGAAATGCTTCATAATGATGACTACATTATAAATCTGGCCCTGTAAACTCTGTAGTATTATGTAATTCCCGACTCTTTCCATTGATAATGTCTACGTTGCAAATGTCAACTGAATCCTAGGCTGTACAGACGACACCGGCTCCTGACAGAATGAGTTAAGGTCCAAAATTAGAGAGGTCACAAAGTACACACCACAAGCCACTTGAACTGGTTTCATTTCAATCCCCTTTGGTTTCTAGCGTGCCGTTTAGGATAGAAAATGCTCTGATAGATTATATATATATATATATATATATATATATATATATATATATATATATATATATATATATATATATATATATATATATATATATATATAATGTACTGTGACGATGATCGGTAAAACAATACAATAGGAACATTCCTATTTAACCATTTGATATCCAGACAAGTCATTTGCATGAGAACCATGTGAGAAATTGCAAATAAAGCAGAGCTCAATGGGAAATATGTTCAAGAGTGTCAAAGAAATGCCAAGTTCAGGTTTTTTTCTTTTTTTTAAATTGACCAGGTTAGCATCTCAAACCCCCAGGCCACCAGGTTGCCTGATTGTTTAAACTTTAACTCACATTTTCAGTTAGGAATTGTAGCACACCCTCCATTTGAGTAGGTGTTGAGTGCATCACTTGCATTTCATCATATGAAATAAATCATTTCTTTTGTTGTGGGGACATTAAAAAAAACAAGGATCAGCCATAAGAAACAAGGGACAACTACATTCACCCATTGTCTTTATCTTGGAAAGTAAGTCCTGTGTTATGGCCATACCTATAGTTGCAGAGGTGAGAGAGACTGGCAGGTGGAAATGGCTTGTGGAGATTTTTTTAAACATTTGTCTTTACTAGTAGCAGGTACAGTGCCTTGTGAAAGTATTCGTCCCCCTTGAACTTTTCGACCTTTTGCCACATTTCAGGCTTCAAACAAAGATATAAAACTGTATTTTTTTGTGAAGAATCAACAACAAGTGGGACACAATCATGAAGTGGAACGAAATTTATTGGATATTTCAAACTTTTTTAACAGATAAAAAACTGAAAAATTGGTCGTGCAAAATTATTCAGCCCCTTTACTTTCAGTGCAGCAAACTCTCTCCAGAAGTTCAGTGAGGATCTCTGAATGATCCAATGTTGACCTAAATGACTAATGATGAAAAATAGAATCCACCTGTGTGTAATCAAGTCTCCGTATAAATGCACCTGCTCTGTGATAGTCTCAGAGGTCTGTTTAAAGAGCAGAGAGCATCATGAAGAACAAGGAACACACCAGGCAGGTCCGAGATACTGTTGTGGAGAAGTTTAAAGCCGGATTTGGATACAAAAAGATTTCCCAAGCTTTAAAACGTCCCAAGGAGCACTGTGCAAGCGATAATATTGAAATGGAAGGAGTATCAGACCACTGCAAATCTACGAAGACCCGGCCGTCCCTCTAAACTTTCAGCTCATACAAGGAGAAGACTGATCAGAGATGCAGCCAAGAGGCCCATGATCACTCTGGATGAACTGCAGAGATCTACAGCTGAGGTGGGAGACTCTGTCCATAGGACAACAATCAGTCGTATACTGCACAAATCTGGCCTTTATGGAAGAGTGGCAAGAAGAAAGCCATTTCTTAAAGATATCCATAAAAAGTGCCGTTTAAAGTTTGCCACAAGCCACCTGGGAGACACACCAAACATGTGGAAGAAGGTGCTCTGGTCAGATGAAACCAAAATCAAACTTTTTGGCAACAATGCAAAACGTTATGTTTGGCGTAAAAGCAACACAGCTCATCACCCTGAACACACCATCCCCACTGTCAAACATGGTGGTGGCAGCATCATGGTTTGGGCCTGCTTTTCTTCAGCAGGGACAGGGAAGATGGTTCAAATTGATAGGAAGATGGATGGAGCCAAATACAGGACCATTCTGGAAGAAAACCTGATGGAGTCTGCAAAAGACCTGAGACTGGGACGGAGATTTGTCTTCCAACAAGACAATGATCCAAAACATAAAGCAAAATCTACAATGGAATGGTTCACAAATAAACATACCCAGGTGTTAGAATGGCCAAGTCAAAGTCCAGACCTGAATCCAATCGAGAATCTGTGGAAAGAACTGAAAACTGATGTTCACAAATGCTCTCCATCCAACCTCACTGAGCTCCAGCTGTTTTGCAAGGAGGAATGGGCAACAATGTCAGTCTCTCGATGTGCAAAACTGATAGAGACATACCCCAAGCGACTTACAGCTGTAATCGCAGCAAAAGGTGGCCTACAAAGTATTAACTTAAGGGGGCTGAATAATTTTGCACGCCCAATTTTTCAGTTTTTTTATCTGTTAAAACAGTTTGAAATATCCAATAAATTTCGTTCCACTTTATGATTGTGTCCCACTTGTTGTTGATTCTTCACAAAAAATTACAGTTTGATATCTTTATGTTTGAAGCCTGAAATGTGGCAAAAGGTCAAAAAGTTCAAGGGGGCTGAATACTTTCGCAAGGCACTGTATTATAATTCCAAAGTAATACAAAAAAGTTTTAATTGTTTTAATTCTCATGTGAAATTGCAAAATTACTTCGGAAACACTGCAGAGTTTTAAATCCACCTTTTAGTATGAGGCTTAGCTCAATTGAAATAATAATAATAATAATAATAATAATAATAATAAATTGAATTTATATAGCGCTTTTCACGAACTCAAAGTCGCTTTACAGGGCAGGTATAGATAATAAAGACAAACAAAACAAACCAAAAATCAAATAAAACAAAACAAAACAAGCTTCAGGAACAGATGAAAAGGGAAGGGGGGCGTGGGGCTACGGATAGGCAGAGGTGAAGAGATGGGTCTTGAGGCGAGACTGGAAGATCTTGAGGGACTCAGAGGTGCAGATCTCTTGGGGAAGGGAGCCTGGGAGCTGCCCTGGAGAAGGCTCTGTCCCCAAACTGCGGAGGTTGGACTTTTGGATACAGAGGAGACCGGCTGAGGTGGATCTGAGGGACCGTGAGGGTTGGTACGGGGAGAGGAGGTCAGTGAGCTATGAGGGGCCCAGATGGTGGAGGGCTATGTAGGTGAGCACCAGGATTTTGTAGGTGATCCGGTGGAAGATAGGAAGCCAGTGGAGTTGTTTTAGGACTGGAGAGATGTGGTGCCAGGATTTGGAGCGGGTAATGAGGCGGGCGGCTGAGTTCTGGACCAGTTGGAGCCGGTTGATGTTGGTAGAGCTGATGCCGAGAAGAAGTGAGTTGCAGTAGTCCAGTCGGGAAGAGATAAAGGCGTGAATGAGTCTTTCAGCAGCGGGGGGAGGGGGGGGGGGGGGAGGGTCTGATTTGAAACTCACCGAGGTTGTACCAAAAAAAGTACAAGGTACTATCCACCACTTTTGCTAATGTAAAACCAAACACGGGTGAGTCGAATTGAGTAGAGCAGAGTCGTACCATGCAGTGGAAACATAACATTAGACTCTACATCCATGCTAGTGGCTCTGTGAGGCTGTACTTTGTCTATACAGTATGCAGTACACAGTGCAAGCTACAAGCTAACACCAGCATGCTAATGCTCACAATCACAATGTTAGCATGCTGATATTTAGCAGGCAATGTTGACCATGTTCACCAACTTTGTTTAGCATGTCGGCATTTGCTAATTAGCACTATACAAAAAGTACAGCGGAAGCTAATAGGAATGTCATTAGATTGCAGATATTTGGTCAGAAACCAAAGTATTTGGGGGAAAATATTTGTCCTGATGATCATGCAACAGGAAAGGTTAAGGGATAGAAATATGTCAAACTTCATCCTGAGGGGGACATGCATGTGTGTACCAAATTTCATGGCAATCCATCTAACAGACGTTGCGATATTTCAGACTGGACCAAAGCAGTGGACCAAATATAATAACATTGCCGTCCCTAGAGTCCTGTCACTAGCGTAGCAAAAATAAAGTGGGAGCTTGACATGGGTGTACCTATTTCCTCAACACAATGGTATGCATCAAGTTAGAAACACTGAAAAGCTATGACAGGCATTTTGAATTGGTTAAAAATCTATACATGTTTAAAATTACAACCGTTTGAGATAAAGAAATGAATTGCGATGCAATTTTTAAAAAGGGCCTAGGACGCAATCTATTTATAATTATTTGTTTGAATCATGTGAATTCAGACAGTACTACCTGTTCTGTTAGTTGTTTAATTTGAAAATACATTTTTTTTTTTTTAAATCTAATTATTAATTTTTTTACTTTATTTTGTTATTTAAGATGAAATACAATTTCAGTTGCACTTTTAATAAGAGGACACATCTGACACATTGTTGTTTTGCACAGTTTAAAGGAATATTTTTCAGTCATTCATTTGTCTACAGCTCAATCTGGGTTAGGGCGCATATATATATATATATATATATATATATATATATATATATATATATATATATATATATATATATATATATATATATATATATATATATATATATATACATATACACACGCTATGTGCCACACTGTGTAAATAGCTTGTGCAGCATACACAGCTTTTCTCAGCTGCCCCATGTTACATGTTGGTTGGATCCTAATCTGTAGGTGGGTCATCTACATGGCATGCTGGACCAGGGACAACCTTTAAACACTGAACCTCTGTTATTTAAGAGCTACACACTGATCATAGTTGTCTGCAACCAGATTGTAAAGAGCACTGGGGAGATTATAAACCTTGTTTAGCCAAGTTAAACAGAAGCAACCACAGCCAGCTGAGTTCTAGCAAGTAAGCTCATTCAGTAAACATAGTATTTTCCATTTATGATTAATCACGTTAATGTGATTGTAGCTAGATTCCTTAGTTGCACCTAATTTTTTATTAAGCTTTTAGTTTAAAAAGCAGTCCCACGTGTATAATTAGGTAGCAGAAATGGGCAAGAAGCAAACTGTACTGCAACATTCCTCACACCTCTCTGCCCAAGAGGCTCAGACACTGATAATGAGGTTACAGCATAGCCAAAGGGGCAGCAACGACTTTGCGCCACATCAGCATTTTTTAGCCTACTTAGTTGAACGCAGGCTTATCTGGGACGCTTTCCGGCTAGGCATGCCTCTGCACTGCTTCTATTCCTATCCAGACACAGAAAGAACGAGGCCTCCCACGGCCGACTTTCCGCCACTTTGACACCTGATATTCTGTTACAAACGGACAACTCGCTTTGCATCCGTCCAGAGCAAATAGTATGGCAGGTTTATGGTGGCCAGAACCATATTTAAACATGTTTGCAGCTGAATATATTCACCTTATGTCCAATGATGAAAAGACTACTGTAGTTATTCCAGTTGAAGTTGATGTGCTGACTTCAGTGTACAGTAAAATGGCTTGATGGTGCAGATACACTGAAAATAATCTATACTATATATATATATATATATATATATATATATATATATATATATATATATATAGATAGATAGATAGATAGATAGATAGATAGATAGATAGATAGATAGATAGATAGATAGAGCAGTATTATCATGGCCATAAAAATGCATATTAGTATCGTAGAAGTGAAGTGAGATAAATATGCCACTAAACTTTGCAAAGACTTTTGAAAGAAAGTTTCCTGAAGTTAATGGCTAATACATATATGGCTGCAGCAATTTGTAAGACTACAGTCAGGCTGAAGAGAGCTCCCCCTTTCCTATTTCTCTGGCCCCTCACTTCTGGATAGCAGCCATGTTTTGGACTCATGACCTCTTGGCCAGGAGGAAGTAATCTAAGAACAGGCTGGAGTTGGACTGTACGAGTAAGCAGGACGGTGCTGCCACCTTCTGACTGGACTCAGCTGTAACAAAGATAACAGCAGAAACACTGCAGAGTGATGCTCAGTTAAACAAAGGCTGAATGTCCTTTCTTCATCCTGCGGCCCAATTTGATGCAGTTTGGTTGTGGATAGGTCATTAAATAATTAATTAATTCTGATTTTATCAGTAAATTTTGATTCTATAAACGGGAATGCCATAGCATGAGAAGCAATAATTCACATCACTGGATGGTGTGAAACAACATTTAATTAGAAATGCAGTACCCCAACTCTTAGTCATTGTCTTCTTTCATTCAATCACCACACTCTTTTAAACCCAAAAGGGACAACTGATGGGCTCATTCAGAAACTGGTTTCCACTAAAACAAAAACAAGCTGCACCATCTTTATCTCTCTGCCAAAGGACAGTTAGTACATAATTAAGAGTCACAGAGGCCCACCGAGGAACAATTTAATTAAACTGATACTATCTGTTTAATGAAAAGTCTAGCAACACCTCAAACACTTACTGGAGCACAACATTCACTTGAGAGGCAAGACTATTTGACTACAAAAAAAATGAGACCTGCCATATTATGCAATTACTCATCTCAAACTTACTGAAGTTGAACTGAAGCTATGTTTAGTACTGTAAAGATGAACTTTATCGATCCCTGTTGGGAATTCTTTGTTGGAAACTTATTCCCCCCCCCGTATTTCAATCACCAGTGGGCAACCAGTAGGCAACTGTCATTCTGATGCCAGGGCCTAGGCAAAGGGGTAGGAGTATTCCTAAAGCTTAACCTGTCTTTTGTCTTTTAGTGTGGGAGGAAGCCAAAGCACACAAATAAAAACCCAGGCAAACACAGGGAGATCACCTTTGTAGACAGTGCTAACCACAGAGCCCCCTCGCTGGCCCTCAGGCCTACTTCATAATGGTGCGAAGAAAATGATAATCACAAACAGGGTTTTTCTAGCATTGAGGAATTTTTGCCGCCCTCCAAAGAGGTTTTAGCCAGCACCAAAGGAAAATCACCAGCGCCGAAATAATAGAAATAGAGGAGAGAGGAAAAATAAAAGATAAATTAAAAAAAAAAAAAATCACAATTCAAATAAATGTGTTTAATAGCAATTTACCAAACAACTGTTGAACAAGCAGAACATAAAAAAAGAGGAATTTGAATAGGAGCGCTAAGCTGGCGTTTTAACGTCCAGAGTCAGTCTGTGTTGAACTCTCCCGATGATTTTAATGATAGTTTTTAAATATTAATATTATTTTTTTAAATATTAATATTATTTTTTAAATAATAATATTATTTTTTAAAGCAATTTTGTTAATTGGGGTTTCATTTACTCAAGCATAATAGGCATTTTGTTTATCAAATTGTCAGAAATAACAGGATGGTTGGGTGGGTTGGGGTAGGGGGTATCTTTCACATTGGTTAGTATCTGTATAACACAGCCATACTATGTTTGTGTACATCTGGTCCAATATGTGCTGTAGAAAATGCTACATGGTTTAATGGAAAAAAATCAATTAAAAAATTGCTAAATAAAAAAGAAATAACAGGCACATGCTTAGATTTCTGTCAAAAGAAATAACAGACTCTTTGCCTTTACTGTATGCAGACCGATCATGCTTGTCTTGTGTAGTCCCCCCACCTCCAAAAGGCCCATTCTGAGTCAGGAAAACCCCTGACAAATACTAGGCAATGCCTTGCAATACAAGCCGTTACTCAGCATTAGTACTTAGAAACACAGCAGCCCATCAAAGCCCCAAGAAAGAATACTTCTTGTTTCAAAGTAGCACCTAGAAAACAGACAAATACTGTCTGCTTCTGTTGACCACTCAGTTTGTTTAGTGCCTTAAGCATCTTGATTGTAACTGCTGAATCTGGACAAATACGTCTCTCATCCCTTCACTGTGTGTCATTTCCCTGTAAATCTGCTTTTCTATCCTAATTTAGAAGGTGTGTGTGTTACACAGGTGATTAATGTGCCTGTTTAGTGCCCCTGTATTTATCATGACATTTATAGTAGATGCATGTATGCTTTTCTTGATACTTAATTGAATTTACTGAAATGTTTTGTTAAGAGGATAACCCCTTGAGATGAAACATCTCGTTTTCGAGGGGTTCCTCGAGACATAAGACAGACAATACAGCACATGTACATTCACACTCGCTAGAGCTCTCCCTCATCCCGCCTCACCCCACCCTACCGACTCCTTATTGAAAACAAATCCGTGTACAATACATATTGCAGTGTTAAGAGGCATGACAGCATTTAGCACACACACAAATTAGAATATCATGAAAAAGTTGATTTATTTTAGTAATTCCATTCAAAAAGTGAAACTTGTATAATGTATACATTCATTCCACACAGACTGATATATTTCAAGTGTTTTTTCTTTTAATTTTGATAATAACTGACAACTAATGAAAACCCCAAATTCAATATCTCAGAAAATTAGAATATTACTTGAGACAAATATAAAAAAAAAAAAAAGGATTTTTAGAAATGTTGGCCAACTGAAAAGTATGAACATGAAAAGTATGAGCATGTACAGCACTCAATACTTAGTTGGGGCTCCTTTTGTCTGAATTACTGCAGCAATGTGGCGTGGCATTGAGTCAGTCTGTGGCACTGCTCAGGTGTTAGGAGAGCCCAGGTTGCTCTGATAGTGGCCTTCAGCTCTTCTGCATTGTTGCGTCTGGCATATTGCATCTTCCTCTTCACAATATCCCATAGATTTTCTATAGGGTTAAGGTCAGGCGAGTTTGCTGGCCAATTAAGAACAGGGATACCATGGTTCTTAAACCAGGTACTGGTAGCTTTGGCACTGTGTGCAGGTGCCAAGTCCTGTTGGAAAATGAAATCTTCATCTCCATAATGTTGGTCAGCAGCAGGAAGCATGAAATGCTCTCAAACTTCCTGCGTTGACCTTGGACCTCAGAAAACACAGTGGACCAACACCAGCAGATGACATGGCACCCTAAACCATCACTGTCTGTGGGAACTTTACACTGGACTTCAAGCAACGTGGATTCTGTGCCTCGCCTCTCTTCCTCCAGACTCTGGGACCTTGATTTCCAAAGGAAATGCACATTTTACTTTTATCAGAGAACATAACTTTGGACCACTCAGCAGCAGTCCAGTCCTTTTTGTCTTTAGCCCAGGCGAGATGCTTCTGACGCTGTGTCTTGTTCAAGAGTGGCTAGACACAAGGAATGCGACAGCTGAAACCTATGTCTTGCGTACGTCTGTGCGTGGTGGTTCTCGAAGCACTGACTCCAGCTGCAGTCCATTCTCTGTCAATCTCCCCCACATTTTTGAATGGGTTTTGTTTCACAATCCTCTCCAGGGTGCAGTTACCCCTATTGCTTGTACACTTCTTTCTACCACATCTTTTCCTTCCCTTCACCTCTCTATTAATGTGCTTGGACACAGAGCTCTGTGAACAGCCAGCCTCTTTAGCAACAACCTTTTGTGTCTTGCCCTCCTTGTGCAAGGTGTCAATGGTCGTCTTTTGGACAACTGTCAAGTCAGCAGTCTTCCCCATGATTGTAGCCTACAGAACTAGACTGACCATTTAAAGGCCTTTGCAGGTGTTTTGAGTTAATTAGCTGATTAGAGTGTGGCACCAGGTGTCTTCAATATTGAACCTTTTCACAATATTCTAATTTTCTGAGATATTGAATTTGGGGTTTTCATTAGTTGTCAGTTATAAATCATCAAAATTAAAAGAAATAAACACTTGAAATATATCAGTCTGTGTGAAATGAATGTATACATTATACAAGTTTCACTTTTTGAAATTGGAAAAATGGAATTACTGAAATAAATCAACTTTTTCATGATATTGTAATTATATGACGAGCACATGTATGTATGTATGTATGTATGTATGTATATATATATATATATATATATATATATATATATATATATACACACACACACACGTATATATGTATATGTGTATGTACATACATACATACATACATACATACATACACACACACACACACACACAGACTCAGGCAGGCTATTCCAGTCTGAAGGGGCTTTAAATTTAAAAAGGTACGTCTACCACTCTCTTTATAAATATTTGGCACAGTGAAGAAGGGCTATTCAGTGTGTCTCAATCTATAGCTGGGTCTGTATGTTATTAAATATTCGTTTAGGTAAGGAGGATAATCAGAGTACACACATTTAAAAATAACCTGGTACCAGTGATACTGTCTTCTGGCTTTTGGTGATAATAAGTTCAGTGAGTCATACATTACACAGTGGTGAGTAGTAAAAGGACATCTCAGCACAAATCTGCATATATCATTGAAAGCAGCATTTAATGGTCTATGATTTGATTCTGGTGTGTTTGGATAAACAACATCTGCATAGTCTAATAGAGGAAATATTAACTGCGACACAATTCTTAACCTAATCACTTGAGTGAAACAGTTAATAGAGCAATACAATATTCGTAAATTACAGTTTATCTTTTTTTTACAACAGAATTAATATGATACCTAAAAAGGGGAGTTGGAGAGTTAATAACTTAATACAGCTAAAACTAAGTAATCCTGTCTGGGAACATTTCAAATTACACATGCATTGTTTATATTGCATGACAAGGTTGTATAGCATTATTTCCACCAGGCTTGGTTGACCCACAAGCACAAATCCATTTCACAAGTTTTGGTCAGTGGAATTGTCCCTCTGTGCTTGTGAGCTGTAAATTGAAAGATATCTAATACATTCAGGAAACACCTCTTAGCATAGAACTAGTGATAAGAACACCTATAAGGACACAGCCATACTACTGAGGCAGACTACTGAGTTATGGCCGTGCTTTCCAGTCTACAGTGAGAACACGTGGTTGAGGCTAGCCTATAAAGTCCATTTTAGTATCAGTATGTACTCATATTGTTAAAAAAATACCTTCTTGCGATAACTTGATGAGATCAACAGAAGCTGAACATCAAAGTCCGAAACAATAACAGTGAACTGTCAAAGTGACCCCGCCCCCTTTGAGTAGAACCATTATTTCTTAACGTTTTACTCGCTCTGCATGAACACTGTGCCAACTTAGTGACTTGTTTTTACTTCACCGCTCGTTTAAATCAAGATTCCTGTCCATTTTGTACGTATTAAAAGCTCCTAAGCAGTTGCTCATGGCTTTGGCCTACCCAGAAGGCGTCCCCGTGTTTCAAACTTACTCAAAGCTAGATGAAATGTTTTCAACATTCAGCCAAAAGAAATGTAGGTTTCTCAGAATGATTAATGCATTATCAAGAGCTAGTTCGCGGAGCTACAGTTAGCGTTATGACACCGTGACGTCCAAATACACCGCTATTGTGCCTCGCTGACATTGTCATGCGCAGCTGAAAAGTTCAGAAAACTTTTTCCCAAACTCACCATCCTCACGACAAGTCGCATTTTCCTCTTCGTCTCTGGTTACTTGCGTGATTATCGACGGCGAATGGTCCATTAGGTCCGTCACTCAAAGATAAGGACGTTTTTTTTTGCTGTATACAATAGTTCGAGGAGTTATGGCAAAAAATAATTATTTATATTTTGCCACTCCCTGTCTGCAAACGCGCATACTGAGCGTAAAAATAAAGAAACGCTCTAAACAGCAGAAAGGGGTACAAAACAAACCATGCCGGACCAAACCGCTCTAAAATGCAAAACGTTAAACGTGTCTAAAATAGTTTGTTTCTAAAAGTTGTTACGTTGAAGAAGTTCATCAATTTGACCATGCTAACATGGAACTTGACGGTTTCAAGGAAGCCCCATTCTTAAAGCCACAATGCAGGATGTGAAGCTTTTCTCTAAATAGTACTGTACGTGTAACGTTAACGTGTTGCTCGTTTAGTTTGGGGGACATTTTGTGGATACATTTCAATGCGTTTTTGGCGTTTCATTTTTAGTTTTACTTTGAGTGTAAATTCGCCGAATATAAGTGCTAACTGTACAAAACCGATATTTTTCATAATTTTGATATATTTTCCAATATATCTTGATAATCGTAAAAATAAAAATAATTCAATTTTCGGGCGTTTAAGTGAACCGTTTCTTGCACGTGGCGTGTTTTTAAAAGTTTGTTCAAACCATAGACTGGCTCAAACACAACTTTGACGTTTGCCGGGGGCAGCCTTAAAACCGACAGAGAGAGAGGAAAAAAAAGGAAGTAAGGGACCGTCTTTAAAGTGCCAGATCAAAGTTACTTTCTTTCTGAAAAATCTTCAGAAAGTATCCTCCCCCATGTAAACAAGGATAGTTTTTAAAATATGGTCTAGCTGCAACTGTTTAGATAGATAATTGAAATTATATAAATAAACACAACATATAATATAAATTAAAATAGGTCAATCATGAGAGAGATGGATATTTATACTACAGAGTACAACTATTTATTTGGCCTTTATTGAACCAAAAAATAAGGTAGACTATTTACCATTAACAAAAGACCTTTTGATAGGGAATGGGGGATTTTTTTTTAAAGAAAAAAAAGACAACACATATCTAAGTTGAATGTGAGGGATCATAAGATGATTTTTTTTTTTCTCACCAAAAAAACTAAACAAACTTTATTCCATATTTGTCACGGTACAATGTAGTGAAATTCAGTTACTGCATTTAACCCATCCTAAGTATTAGGAGCAATGGGCAGCTATCTATACAGCATCCTGGGAGCAATTACACTTTAGTCTAACCTGTTAGTTATGTTGGATAGTTGTGTATCTCTAAAGTGATCTGAGCATTTGTCTCTGGTTGCAGCTTTTGCCCCTCATTCATATAAGCAATCTGTTACAATGAAGGGGATGGTATAAGTGGACTGTCTCCCTGGTGCGCCTGATCCACACAGTGTAACCTCTGTAACTATACTCTGCTAAAACTTAAAAAGGGCAAGACACTTAAAAAAGACTTTCTTCCTGGTTTTACTGCATTACAATTTTGAATAATGAGCATACACAGCTGAGTGGAAAAGCCAGTGTAATAATACCTGACAACTGTAATTCCTCTGCTCACAGCTATGCTGCTGGCAGCAAAATATATCTCTGACTGTATACACAATTAATTCCATTCATGTCCACCTTGTCTTTCAAAATACAAAATACTTTTTAAGAAGTTGTGGTCGTTTGGTTAGTTTTTGTACTCTAATGCGTGGTATGTTTTGATAAGTATTCCATTAAGGAGATATTAAGGCTTTAAGAGAAATATGTCTTGGGGCCTTTTTTTTTTGTTTGATTGACTTGTGTCTCAGCTTCTATCCTCACAGCTGTGGTTCACTCACACGTCCCCGTCTTTGAGCAGGATTTTGCCTAAACCTAAGACTTAGCTGTTCTTATCAACCAGGACAGGAGAAATTGTACAAATGAATAACAGTAATAAAAACAACACTATCGATACTATCTTACACACGTCTCTCACATGTACCCTTTTACGTAACCCTCTCATCTTAATGTTAAATGTCAAAATGATTAATAGGTTTTGTATATATTATTATCGTAACATGCTGTCTTTTGAAATCTCTACTTTTGTCCCACAATACAAACGTTTTATCCTGTCATCAATAATGGATCATTTAAAAAACAACAACTCAACAGCTGTTAGCAAAAAAACTCTTTACTTTTTTTTTATCATGGACATGATTGAATGTACAGCTTGGAACACAGCAGCAATACAGTATATTGTCCATCGGATTGCGCTATAAGAGAACAGAGGCTTTTGCATTAGCACCAGTGTAGTTCAGAGGTTACATCAGAGGATGTCCACGCGAGCGAAGGACTGGTCTGTGCCCAGATTGTTCTCCACAAACACCTCATACTTGCCAGCATCAGACAACTTTGCATTTTTGATGGTCAAGATCGTGTTGGTGTCTCCAATATCAAAGAATACCCTGAAAGACAATTGTAGCACCTTTATTATCACTACTTGTTACATATGCTTTCCCTAGAATTCTAAATTACAATCACTTCATTTGCAATTTACAATAATTGGATGGTGTGTGTGTGTGTGTGTGTGTGTGTGTGTGTGTGTGTGTGTGTGTGTGTGTGTGTGTGTGTGTGTGTGTGTGTCCTGATGGCATTAGTTCACACACAATGCCTTTTCTCTATGTACACACATCCTGAAAAAGCACTGTACACAGTACAGAAATACGTTAGTACTAGCCTGACAAGCCAGACCCCCTGGCTGCAAATTACATTTGCTGCCGATAGGGTGCGTCTAGATTTCTAGGCTACGTTAGTACAGCATTCCTCCTAATCGAATCTCTAAGACAGCCTACCTGTCATCTTCTTCAATGTCATCTCCATCTTTAAGCCACGCAACATCTGGAGGAGGCTCCCCACTTATTTCAGCCTTGAGCACCACTGTTGTCCCTCTTTTGGCCTGCTTGTTGTCTGGGCCTTTAGAAACCTTAGCAGGGACTGGGGATGCATGATGCAAATACTATGTCAGCCACATGATTTATTGACGATCACAAGTGCTAGAATTGCAATTCTAGCACTCAAAGATAGAAGTCGTACAGGATGGTGAAGGAATGTCCTGCCCTACTCTGTCTCGGATTAGCTAGTCCTCGTTGCCTTTGTTTTTTTGGATTGGTTAGGTTTAGGCATGAGGAGTGAGATTAGTTAGGGTTAGGGTAAGAATACCAGGATAAGCCAATCAGAGGCAGAGTAGGCCGGAACATTCCTTTCGCCATCCTAGGAAACGCAAATTGGGACACAAGAGGCACTACTAATCACTAGAGGAATGACGCCTTGGCTTCAGACAGGTCCTAGGACAGGAGCAAACATTAGCATCAAGTCATTTCTGTCCACAGGTACAACTCCTTCTTCAGTTAGTACTTTTCACTTCATCTAGGATGATTGTTTAGGAACATTTTTATTCCATTGTTCAAGAAAATTAGGTGTTTAGAGCAACAATTTTATAGTAGACATTTTAGGAAATTCGCTTGCTTGCCAAAAGTTATATGAGATGATTGGCATCACTCTCATGTCTTTCCTGTAAATAATAATATAAGTCCACACCCAGCAGCTGGTTAGCTTAGCTTAGCATAAAGACTGGAAAAAGGAGGAAACATGTAGCCTGGCTCTGTCTAAAGGTAACAAAAGCATGTTTCGTGAAATGTTGAACTATTTCTTGAAGCTGTTTGATTAAATTCTGATTCTTCCAATCATGCCGAATAAACATTGACTCACTGTCAAGTATAGAAACAACAAATGCCAACAGATGATCTGTACCCACCTTCCACTAGAATACAGGCACATCCGTATGTCTGACCAAATGGATTTTTAATGGAAACTGTGTATTTTCCCAGATCAGCCAGAACCCCATCTCTAACCACGAGCGCCACAATATCCGGGTCTTCAAAAACATAGCGGTACTTGGGACCATCCTTCAGCTCTTTGCCATCCTTGGACCAGACGATGAAAGGATCTGGAAAGGCACTCACTCTGCACTCCAGCTTTGCAGCGCTGCCCTCAACAAGAACCACATCTTTGAGATCCTGCAGGATCTTGGGAGGGCCCTTCTCCCGCAGCTCTTTACGCGACCTATGTGAGAAACACGGGAATATAAGAATTCTTTCATGCTCAAAAGGCACTGGAATGTCAATGATGCCGACAGACACTGGATAGTGTTGTACCTGTGGCCGCGATACGAGGCTTGGATTCGGACGGCAGCCTCCTGGACCTGAGGATCGCTGATGTTAAGAGTGCACCCAGGAGGGGGCGCAGGCTTCACTTTGGACATCTGCAGTGGTCAGAGCAGGTAAGCGTTATTTATTTAAAATCCAATTTATCAGAGCAGACATTTTTGACAAGCACAGGTGTCTCTGTTCTATTCAGGTGTCCCAGTAAGCCATGACATCGTGACAGTGAGCCAACATGAACAATACCAAGACCCTGAAACTGAAGCAGCTAAATGGAATTCAGCCATCATTCATTTTATTCATTGCACTTGTGCTTTTTCTACTGTGACATGTTCAAATCTGTGAAAAGGGCCTATATACTCTGACCACTGGAAATGAAGAGTTAGGAGGATTTTTGTTTTTAAATGCATTAAAACGCATAAACTTACCAAGCATTTCTTTAATTTACAACTTAATGTCACATCTCTTACCTTGAAGAAAATCTGTGAAAAAGGCCTATGTACTTTGACCACTGAACGATGTTATTTATTTATTTTATTTTTTTTACAAATGAATTAAAATGCATTACCTTAGCAAGCATTTCTTTCATTTACAACTTAATGTCTCATCTCTTACCTTGGAGATCCTCACGCAGCAGCTCTCTTCTCCAGATCCACTCCAGAGGCAGCAACCCAAAACGTGTCATGCTTTATATCTATCTGAGGTCCTCAGGGAGAACAACTCATCACCTAGACGTTCCTTTTCCTTCTTTGGATATAAAAAAATACTCAGCATGACCAGACTGATTGAGGATGCGCAACAAATGTTGCAGTCATACTTGTCTGTCCTTATAAAGCCTTCATGTGAAATACTCGTGAGAATTTGGAGCAGTTAATAGTTTTGCTTGTGGTTGAAATGTGAGTCGTCCCTGGTGAGAATACATACACATGGCTGTTGGTCGTCGGGGTCATGTGGAGGGAGTGGCCTCAGCCTGAACTGAGAACATTCTTTGATCATAAATTATCATAAAATCATGACCTGACTTTGATCTTTTATTAAAGTACAAACAGCTGTCAAGTCATCTCTTCAGCTACTAGCACCAAGGAGTACAATTTAAACTATTTTAAAATATAAAAAAAAGTCTAAGAATGGTTCATAGTAAATTCATAAAACTGCTTCCACTTTCACACACAGTTCCACTGTACAAACAAATAGCAAGAAAACATATATTTGTCATATTCCCTTTATTGTTCATAGCCTTAACAGCTGTCATGCCTTTTCCATGCCAGATTCAGAAATGTCACAAAATAAACAGCAGCAGCTATAACAAATACAGTCACTCAATAAATAAACAAATTGCGAAACACACAAAGCAGTCACAGTCATATAATCAAAAATAATCATTCATTTAACAAACTGTTTTTTTGTCTGTGGGTCTAATATCCATCACGAGGCACTGCAACACATTCAACAAAATACGGCATAGGATTTTAATACAAAATGTGGAGCGTTCAACATCTTTTTTTTTCAAAACTGTTGTCTGCTTACATAAATAGTTGTAGTTTCATTTTATATGATTATAGAACATAATATATTGCACAAAGACAGTTTAGAATTGCATTCTCATGCTGATCTTGCATGTTTTCATTTAGGTTTAAAACAACTCCCTCTGTGCTCAACTTCCACTCTGCATAGGAAAATGACTGAGCCCAATAGACAAAGAGCTGCAGAAAAGGGCAGTATTTATCTAGCAATAGCATTAGAATATATAGAGCTAGTAAAATAAGTTCGTAGAATTACTAACAATCTCTGTCAGTCAATACACAGATTAAAACTCTTGATTTTTTGCTGAATGTATGACGCAGCTTTTTGTGATACTGTCGTAAAAGACTTATCATTGTCTGATTGCAGTTCTTGATACTTTATGTATAATAAAATGAATCCAATCTGTCACAGAAATCTGTTCTTGATAGTAACACGCGTGACAGCAAAGTGATTGACATGCTGGTCTTAAAACTGAATTTGCCCTCACAAGGCAAAGCAATATCAAAGAAACAAAACAACATAGCCATTTCTTTACCAAGAAATAATGAGGAAAAAGATCAAATGATCAATGCATCACTGATAAATGATCAATGTATTGTTAAAGCAAAGGTGCTGGTACTGACGCCTGAGGATAGACTTCCAAAAACAAATAATTAGGATCAACCATATTTGAACAAAAAGGGATAATGGGCATTTTCTGTGAGGTGAGACGTACCAATATATTTGGAAACAGACATCAAACACCAATATGCCGCTGAGTTTTATTCTACTTTCAAGCCAAGGGACAAAAGTCGGTATGTGCCCAATTGCAGGAAAAGTTAAGTGTTTTAAGGGACTAAAATCAGAGTGAAAACAATTAGATACAATTTATGAATTATCCCATTCTGTAATGGTTTGCAAATCAACCAGGCATGCATCCTCTCAGTTACATTCTTTTTTCTGTGGACTGCAGAAACAAAGAGCCATCGAGAACACCTTGGAAGCCGCTGAAAAGGCTTCCCTTTGGCTTTGGTTAAAGAGGGATGACTAGTGGGACGAATGAAGCTACCTGGACCTGGGACCTGATCACACCCGGGCAAAGGTGTCTGATGATAAGACCCGAAACAGCTGATGACCTCGGGTCTATCACTGATTGTGATTTTGAATGTTATTTTACTTTTTTATTTAGAGGTACACACCTCAACATATCTCATATATAGAGCATGGAATAAGAGGTGTCTCTTACAAATTAATTAAATATGTTCTAGAGCTGTAAGGATTGTCTAAGATTTTTTAAACATTTCATGTTTTGTATAGTCTGCGGGGGCTGTAATATTGCATATTACTGTGTATAGTGTCTTACAAGCTTGTATGGGCTGGAAACCAAAAAAGGTGTATGCCACTTAATTAAGGGAATAAATAATAATTTCTAATTTAATTCTAACCTGTTTAAATCTTACTTAACTTTATTTATTAAAGGTTCGGCATTTAAAAGCTATGATTTATAAAAACCTAATGAATAAAACTTTTTATTTTCAAAACAGTAGCTTTTAGAAATGGAAAATTACAGCTAAAATAAGAATTAAGATTATCATCAATGTCTTAAGGAACATCCTTTCTCAGTGGTTTGGAAAGGCTATTGTTTATGCTGACTAATGCTAACTGGTTAAGGGCACTTGGAGGCACCCCAGTATCACCAGTGGGTTTCTAAAGCGACTGAGTTTAGCACTAAAACCCTGAATGATCTTACATTTAATAATGATCTCGTATCTCAGGCAAAGTGCTGTACGCGCACTCTAAGAATACACTGACCGACTGACTCAGCAAACTTGTAAACGTCATTTTAGTAAACTCAGAGATGAGTGCAAATATATCTGCATGGCTAATCCCACTGGATCCTTTACACTGGGCTGAGTGGAAGAGCTAAGCTGAACTGGAAACCAATAATCTGGTTGTTAGCTTACTTGTGGTGAAGGAACTAGTGACAGTTCTGCATTGAGCCACTTGTGCTGTGCATAGCGTCACTTGGAGCAACAATGATGATCTAATAACGAATTCCAAAGCAAAGCTCTGATTTTGAGAATCATTACTATGTTCAGTAACATTAGGGAAGAAATGTGTGCTGATTATAAGAGTCCTTTTCTTAAAGCCCTTTAGATGTATACTAGAATCCTCCTTTGTAGTCTCTGAACTCAATTTACACTTTAAAAACTCAGAACAACAAAGTAACTGGAACTGCTACAATCTTGACAATCAGTGAGATGCTACAGCATTGTAAAAACACAGGTACTGTAGCATGAATAACACTGCTTAAGTTAAAGTTGGATTAAGTTTATGGAGAGCAATACTTAGCCCAATTCCGGGCTGTCCTTTATCACGGACACAGAATTAGACATCATAGAATTAACTTCTGGTCAGGAAACATACTCCTTGTTTTGAAATTGTGCTAAGTATTTTTTAATCTTCATTTTGGAATCTCGTCAATAACCTAAATGAAACAATGTTTTTAACATCAAAACTCTAATTGCAGCAATTTTAGGCCTTCCGTGGTAGGTAACTACAATGCATTCCCTCTAATCATTGTAGAGTTGACAGTAAGAAAGGAAATAATTTATCCAAAATGTATGCAAAGTTACAAACCTTGAGGTACTAACTTGAAGACAACATCCTGCCTTGCATGAACAAGGTCCACCATATAAAAAATTACAGTCAGGCTCTTGTAACTTTGAAAGAGTTCCGTTAAGCGTGAAAGCATTCTCTAGATTCTCTTTCAGAACCAGACAAGAAAAGTCTCTGTAGATCACAGCCACTGATTGTTTCTTGAGTTTTTTTTTTTTTTCTTCCAACCAAGTTCAACAACTCAAACCTGAAGGGACCACCCCACCTCAGGGCCCAAAGTCTTGTCTGGCTCTGAGGATATTCTCCACCCCCCCCCGTAAAGTCATGACAACTGGTTTTTGGAAGCCTGTTTTCATTGGGTGAGAGGTGTGGGGTATGAAATTGGCACATTTGGCGTGGCGGGGCTGGTGGGGGTTTGTGGCGAGCTCTGGTAGGACCGCAGGAGGACTTTGTGCTTGGTGGCCACCTCCTCTCGCCTGCGCTGCTGGTCGGCCAAGAATTCCTTGAGACGGGTAGTTGTAAAGGTGAGAGTCTGCCTGCGAAGGCGCATCAGGTAGGCGTCCTGAAGCCAGGAGTTATTGAAGCAGTCCTTAATGGAGGGACGGGCCCTGTTGAAGATCAGACAGTGAGGATCCAAATGTTAAAAACAGAAAGGGCAGCATACAATGTATTGTAATAAAGTACTGTAAAGTGCTGTAAAATTAGGTCTCAGCAAAAGGCAATGATAGAAATTCTGTGCAATACGGCAACTACAAAAAGGACTAATGTTCAGCTTACCAAGGGTAGCTACAGAGGATCTTTTTAAGAAACAGAGAGGCACTTTGGGACACATTCTGGTAGAGTTTAGAGAGGTCAAACTTTGCCGCCTGGATCCTGGCTTCAGTCTCCTGAGGATCGTTTTCAATGAAAGGCGACTTGCCGCTTAGCCTGGAAAATCAGGGGGGAAGTTTTTTTGACACCCTCAAAACATGTCAACAATGCACAATGAAACCTAAGATGGTTCCTTAGGTTAGTTGTGAATTAGTCTCGCATTGCCAGACCCTCCTCCACAGTGCTGTGGAGGACGGTCTAGCTAGTCCACACAGCATTCCGGGATGGGAGAAAAACGTACTCTGGTTTATCGGAATTTCTTTAAACCAATCACAATCGTCTTAGGCAGCGCTGAGTGCCGAGCCGAGCCACGGTGCCTCTGCAAAATAGCCTCGGGAAAGAACTTGTTTTGGTGGAATGTGTACGTTCAAAGGTTGTTTTAGTCGTGCAACAGAAAACTCAGATTGGACAGATAGTCTAACTAGCTGTCTGGATTTACCCTGCAGAGATCTGAGGAGCAGTTAACCATAGTTTAAAATGACAACACAAAGAAAGCGGAAGGAAACGAGACATAGTATATAGAAAAGACCTGAGATCTGAAATCATAAGCCTCCTTTCACATAAAAACCACAATAACATGTCTAATTGAAGAGGGCCTGCTGGCTGGAGGCTATGAAAGCAGTACTCACATGATAAAAGTCAGTACACCCATGCTCCAGATGTCAGCTGGAGGACCCACAACATCCCCTTTCAACATCTCTGGAGCTGAAGAAAGGAAAAATGTTTGGCTTTTATTGTTTTACACAGAACTTTAATTACATCTGCAAATAGTCTTCATACTATGCAGTATGTATTTATTGATGTTGTCTGTCACAATCATTGACTTTTGGCCACTTGAGGGCAGCACAACAAGCTGTAAACACACTTTCACATTACCTTATAAGGTTGATTTTGAAGTGTTAGCAAAGAGTTGCTTATTTATACACCCAGCAGGCACAAAGTCCAATATTCACACTCCTTTAAAGGAACACGCAGACTTATTGGGACTTTAGCTTATTCACCGTAACCCCCAGAGCTAGATAAGTCCATACATACCCTTCTCATCTCCGTGCGTGTTGTAACTCTGTCTGACGCCCCCAGCGCTAGCTAAGCCTAGCACAGATCCTGGAGGTGACCGGTTCCAACTAGCGACAAAATAACACCAACATGTTCCTATTTACATGTTGTGATTTGTATCGTCACAGGGTATACAAATAACAAGGTCACATGAGATACAGCCATCTTCTAACCGTATATAAACTGGAAACTATATTCCCAGAAAGGCGAAGGACTGCTACTTCTGCTACTTGGGCGGAGTGATATGCTTTGCAGCACCTGAAAAGCCCTGAACAGATCAGCAATGCTTCGCCTTTCTGAGAATATAGTTCCCAGTATGTATACGGTTAGAAGATGGCTGCGTCTCATGTATTTTGTCACTTATTCGGAGCAATAGGCTAGTTGGAACCGGTTACCTCCAGGATTTGAGCTAGGCTAAGCTACCGGTGAAACCGTCAGACAGAGTTACAACACGCACGGAGATGAGAAGGGTATGTATGGACTTATCTAACTCTGGGGGTTACGGTGAATAAGCTAAAGTCCCAATAAGTCGGCGTGTTCCTTTAAGCTCTGATTTGGTCTCTACCATCCTCTAAAGCAAATAGTGGTCGGTTTATTAAGTCTGCGTCTAAAAATTATGCTGATGAGAGCATAATTAAAAGTGAGACTCAGTAAAACAGTACAACGTTGTGGGCCACAAAAAAGAAACAATGAGCAATTAATGCTAATAAGTTTTCACACAGTACGTTAACATAAAAATACTGACTAGCGAAGCTTTCATTTTACATTCCCTGTGGGAATGTAAAATGAACAAATGGGGCTCTTACACATATACTCAAGTGTTCCAATAGGAGGGCTGAACTGCTTGAGGAAAAGAGGGTTGTAAGTCTGAGCGCTGCCGAAGTCAATGATCTTGATGACGTTCATGTAGGTGATGATGATGTTCTCCGGCTTGATGTCCAGGTGGAGGATGCGTCGGGTATGGAGATAGTCCAGACCCTGGAGGATCTGCACAATATAGGTGACCACGTCATCCTCGGAGTAACGGAACCTGAAACGCACCAGAAATCAGCTTGTGAGAGGGAGACTATTTTCAGGCAGTTGCTCATTGATGCAATTCTAAATATATTCTGTTCTTTCAGTTTAAATAGGAAACCAGCTAACAATTTCACACCAGACAAGCAACCAATTTAAAAAGTACAGCTGTTTGGCTTCACCTGTCTATGAGGCTGAAGAGCAGCTCCTTCCCACTGCAGTACTCGGAGATCAGCACCAAGTAGCGCGGTGTGACGTACGCTTCGTGAAGGGCCATGATCCTGTCATGATGAAGTGACTTGAGGATGTCGTATTCCTGCAGCACCGTCTGCTTGCTGTCTGCCTCATATGGAACAATCTTAGCCATAAAGAGGTTGCCTGTGGCGTTTTCCCGGCACTCACGGATCACACCAAACCGACCCCTGAGTGACAAAGAATAAGTCAATGTTCCCTCTTCCAGGTTATTTTTTTTTTTGCTGAAAACAGCTGCCTGCTGTTGCTAAAAACAACAGCTCAAACAGTAGGCCACAAATCCATGAGTTATAAGACGTTAAAGCAAGAGGTAGGGATTAGTGCAAGTGGATTATTTTTGAGTAACCCGGTCATGATTTCTGCCAAATGCCATCTAGTTAAATTATATTGGAGAAAAGGCAGACATCTCTATAGCCGTTATAACTCCAACACTGGGCAACTCACCAAAATAATCTAGATTGATAAATAGCACTACAGATAAAAGAAAAAAATATGTATTTTGGGGTGAATTGTCTTCTTAACCTATTATAAATATAATAATATTGATTATAGCAGCTTTAAAAGCTCTTGTTTTCAAGGTACAGTTTAAAGTTGTCAGCCCACATTTGAGTTAGTTTTGCTTAAAATGGGTTGTTCATATTTAAGTCAGTTTCTATTAGTAGTGATTACCTTGCTTTTTCATCCATGAAGGTGTAAGGCTTCTGTGGAACTCCCTGTCGCAGAGATCCCTCTCCAGGCTTGCCCAAAGGCGTCCTGCGTCCCGAAGGTGTGGCCCTTCCAGATGGTGTGACCCGTCCAGATGGGGTACTCTGGCTGTCCCCTCCCTGCACCAGTGGCGTCAAGCTCTGCACCACCACCACGGGCCGTGAGAAAGCCACCGGTGGCGAGACAGTCACGGGTTGTGACACAGTCACAGGTGGTGACACAATCACTGGTGGTGACACAGTCACAGGAGTGACTGAATGGGTGTTAGTTGTCGGTGTTGAACTAGATTGCGAAGGTGGAGTAACCCGCGCAGCCGCAGCTGGCACATACATGGGAACAGATGAAATAGGCTTCCCGATGGCAGGTGCAGGTGGTGGTACAGGAGACAGAGATTTGTTTGGGGCTGCATTTAAAGGACTCCGAGGTTTGGGTGGGACAAGAGGGGGAGGTGCCAGTTTGGTTTGGGGTTTGCTCACACTAATGCTAATGGTGGTCTTGGCTTTGGCTACCGTGGCTTGGACAGCTGTGGTGGTCTGAATAGGAGCGTGTTCAGAGGGAGCTGTACTTACGGGCGAAGTAACAGCAGGACGGCTAGCTTCAACCTGCACAGTGGGTTTGATGGTTACTGGAGAAGCAGATTTAGCCACAGAGGGAGCAGGCGCAGGAGCAGGAGCTGAAGTTGAGGGAGGGACAGGTGTTACTGTAGTGGATTTACTGGGAGCTGGTTTAATGGGAGGCACTTTCATTGATGACATCATCACCACAGGAGGAGTAGTTGCAGGGACAGTCTTGACCACCACAGTAGCACTGGATTTAACTGGTACTAATGAAAGACAAGGGGAGGGGCAAAAAGAGGGAGAATACACCTCAAATACTTGATTTGATATATGAACACACTGTCCAACAAGGTATGTAATGTACGCTGTCCCAGACAAATGATATTATCAACACACACATAAAAACCTAAAATGAGTTGAGAAAAACATAAACTACTATAAAAAATGATCTTATATTGCAATCTGTTGCATCTGACTGTATCTGTTAAGGTAGGGACATACATAAAATAGTGCATTGAAAGTGAATTAATGTTGGCCTTATCTAAAATAAATACAAAGGTCTCAAGGACTTTTTTTTGGAGATAATACATACCTGAAGCATCCAGGCTTACTACTTCTGAGAGGTTGCTATAGGGGCCCTGCCCAGCTTTATTGACACATGCCACCCTGAACCTGAAGGAGCCTCCTGCTGGCAAGTCAACCACATTGCAATAACAGTCTGCCACACCTGTAGCCACGATCAACCAGTTGGTCTCACCTGGGGAGTAAAAATAAGATCAGTGTGCCCATTTTATTTCAAGAGACAATGTATAGTTATATTACATTACACTTGCAATATTTTAAATCAAATACACACAGACACCTTGTTTTGCAGTACAAAAAACGTCCATTTTGTTAAATAGTGGTTCTTATGTTGCAAGGCTGCTACACTGTATTTATGTTTCAGGTTCAATTTCATCAGCCATAAACATATAGTTTGCTACTTCACCTTCACCACAATATGCCAAGGCACACAAGTTGCCATAGCAACCTTAAAGGTATACATCAGACAGGCACATACGGATACTTCTCAAAACGTAAGGCTGTGCGACACTTTTGGAGTGAAAGAAGTAAATCAGAGGAATAAGACACTTTTCTGATTGTTCTTATAGCGGTTATGTTCTAAAGCACAAATAAACACACCCAGACCTCTGCAGGAAGGTGCCACATTGCTGGATTATGAGTTAATGCAGAGATTCTGTTTCTGTGTCAGGTAAACATGTGCGTCGGTATCACACGCTGGAGTCAAAGCAGCGGTTGGGAATGAGAATGGGCTGCACAACCTGCCCCAACCTGTTATTGGCTGGAGGTTACACACCTACATAGAGCCCAAATGTTCTTTGCTGATGCCCATAAAGATCCCACAATCCCACAAAAATAAGAAGAAAAGAGAAAATACAGGCAGAGGGCAGGGTCCCTGCAGATACAGACACCACCACACACTTACTAGGGGGTCATAAGTGATGATTGAGAGGGATTCATTTTGAATTAGTCTATACATTGTATACAGAACGTGAAATAATTGTCATTAAACACTAACCCTCTGCTTTCCTCTCCAGAGAGTATGTGCAGGGGGCTATTGTGTCTGAGGGCCTCCACAGTACCAGGGCTGTGTTGTTGTACTTCTGAGGTATTTCAGGGGTCCCAGGACGATTGGGCAGACCTGTAAAAACAAATGTATCCTTATTGTATACATATCACTTGGCCTCCAGTGTCTTTTCAGGCTCTCTGTTGTCTAGCCAGTAGACTATAACAGCCTTTATTACTTTATTTATTTATTTATTTATACAAGGTACTATAATAAAAATGTATCTCTCAGTTCTTACGAGCAAGAGATATTGTGCAAGAGCTGGACACTGCGGCCAGGGGGTTTGTAGCAACACATTCATAGACCCCTGCATCCTTTTTGGTTGTCTGCATGATCATCAGTAGCTGCCGGCCATCAGGGCAGGCGATCATGTTCATCCTGGCATCAATCTCCAGGGGCTTCTTATCTGACAAAACATGCATAAAAATGAGCTTTTATTATGAGATATAATGATGAAGATTTAAGTTTAACATCATAAATTAAAATGACAAAGAGCGTTAACCAAGTTCTGTTAAGATAAAAAAAAAAATTTAAGAAATTATTAAAAACTTAGGGAATGTTACTTCTCATCTCCTGTACTATTTATTTGTCTGCAACTTCTCTTATCATGGGACCATATGTTAGTATGTAGCGAGATGCAATGTAAAGTATGTACGTAGGTATGTACTGTACGTAGCTATGCGTAGATACGGACCCTACGCTGTACCCTATGCAGTAGCCTGACCTGCACCTCCTCAGAAATATAACTACACGTCGCGGCGACAACAGTGATTGGTCTGCTTGGCTGGGCTTGGTAGCGTCACATTTCCTTGTACTCATTTACGGGTTCTCCTTCTCCGTAAACAACATGAAATCGAGGAGAGGGTTAACTTTTACTGCTACAGATTTCTCACCATGGTCAGAAAGCACAGGGGAGACATTTGGTTCTCCGTCTCTGCCGCACTCATACACCCAAGAATAATTATGTAAATTATTGTAATTAGCAAGTGAAGTAATTTTGACCATCCATCTGTGAGACCATTACACTGCCTTGTTTGCATCAGAGATCCTTACCTTTCATCCAGGTGATGTGTGGGTGGGGGCTGCCTGCTGGCAGACAGCTGAGTGTGACTGGATCCCCCTCCAACAGCACGTGATCTCTCAGCTTGATGTGGAATACTGGAGGGAAATCTGGGAGCAAAAGACATTGGAGCACTTAAATAATGTCCAAATATTGATAAGTAAAATTAAAATTTATGATTTGCTGTATCCAATGATGGTTAAGACCGACACTGGAACCACTGTACAACTTCTGACATAGGATCAGCTGGGAACCTTTGTCTTTGTGTTCTTCCCCCAAAGCCCTCTTCATTTTTGCTATTGCTATAAAGAGGTATATGTATGAGCCATACAAAGGCATCACATGTACATTTATGAAACAATCAAATTGTATTTGTTTACTGATGTTGACATAAATGTGTGTGTTACAGTTTGGTAGACCATGTAGCATGCAATGTTTAAGAAAGGAAAAGTTCTTCTGCTAAGCTAAGCTGCTGCTGACTAACTGCCCTATATTTAATGGAAAGATATGAGAGTGGTCTTATTATCTAACTCTGGGGAAGAAAGCGATAAAGCTTATCTCCCCAAATGTCAAATTATTGCTTTAAGCTCTCATTACCTTACCCTTGACACAGTGCAATCAGAATCTCTTCATGCACACTCCTGTGTAACTTACCAGAAGCTAGTCTGGAATAATGGCGTGAACGTAAGGAACTATTTTCTCTCGAGATTGCTGTTGGTATGTCCGGCTGTGATACTGTCTTGTCTCGCCTCCCTCTGGTCAGGCCCCATCTGTCCCAGCGGGATCTGCGCTCAGTCTCCACAACTGTACAAGAAAAAAACAATTGCCTCCATGAATCAACCATCCTGCATTTAAGAAAGTACTTTCTTGATAGTACTCTCCAAACATGGAGAACGTAAAAATTTTCAAAGATATGACGTATGAGTATATACCATACATACCCTTAGGTGTTTCTGACTTTAGGCTGGACATGGAGTCTAGAGACTCTGATGAGGCACCATTACTGGCCTGAGATGCCAGCTGGTTCTGAGGAACACTGACATTCTTCATAGCACGGCTCTCTGACGTTGAACGACGAAGCAATGAGAGAATGGGTGTCCTCTTGGTTTCCTTGTCCTCTGATGCTTTCCTTTCCTCTGAGAAACTGCGAATTCTTGTGGAGATACCCGCCACTGTTGATTCAATCTTTCTGCGCATTGCCAAGACCGGCGATTCATTAGGTTTCTTTAGCTCTTTTTCATCTTGTTCCACCGACGCATTATCCCCACCATCCATGCGTGTCATCTCCACTTCCTTCTTCTCCTGTGACCCTCTTCGGCCGAGAGTCCAAGAAAGCCTACGTCTTGAAGCAATGGAATCCTCTTCTTTGGTCGTTTCGTCCTTGTGCTCAGTTGACGGCGTTCTCTTCAGGCGCATAGAGAGCCTTTTCATAAAGCCTTGGTCCTTTTGAGCTTCACGAAGGTCCAGGACTGACTTTGACTTCTCCTCAAGTCTCCTTGGTGCTAATTGCAATGGTGCACCGATTGGGCCCGGTCTGTATATCTCTTCACCTGACTCTGTAGAGTCTGGTGAAATCGCTTGTGATTTGTCCTCATTCTTTGACCGCGACAGAAATTTGAGACTTCTTGAGAGGGAAGATTCACGTTTTTTGAAGCGTGCCTCAAAGACCTCTTCAGAGGTAATGTCCTCAAAGTCAACTCCTGCTGAGAGCTCTTGTTGGGATGAAGAATGTATGGTAGTCTTCGGTGGACTGGGTTCTTTTGTCATCATTTCTGGTGAAGCTACCCGGGAGTACACAGCAGCATGCTCAATGGTTGACATGATGGCTGGCTTTGGTGGACCAGGTAAAGCAGAGGACATGTTGGCAGCTGGAGATGTGGGTACCAATGTGTCAGTTGATACTGAGGCTGGAGCAACAATGGGTGTGGAAGGGCCTAAAGGTTGGTCATTGAGAGGCTGAACTGCAGGGACCATGATGGTCTGCATAATACTTGCATATGCTGAAGTGCTTCCATCTGGAAGAACAACTCGAGCAGGAAGTGAGGGTGGTACATAAGTTGACACATTTGCTGATGGATGGGGATATTCCTGTGTTGGTCTCACCATAAATGAGCTTGTGGTTATGATCATATCAGAAGATTTTGCCGGCATAGTTACTTCTTCTACATTTTCTTCAGAGATGTCCACATTTCCTTTTGCATTCGATTCAGCAACACTGACAATTCTTTCCTCTTCCTCTTTCATAATCTCTCCTTTTTCTTCTTGCTCACTCTCTCCTTCTTCCTCCATTTTCTCTTCACGTTTCGAGCTTTGGGCCACAGGAGGAGGTGTAGGAATTCCCTGGCCCGTATACTCAGATTCAATCATTGGTTCTTCTGATATGCTCATGTCCTTCTCTGAGAAACCACTTGTGCTTGATCTCTCGTCAAAATTACTATCTGTGGTCAGCCCATCCATCTTTTCGTTCATAGTGTCATCAGGCTTTATCTGTTTCTCCATTAATGACTCCTCGCTTTCTGTTTTGGTTGGACTTTCCTGCACAACAGACTCTGGTGTCTGCAGTTTTGGTGAAGGTTCCCTGGGAGTTACTGGACGGGAGTCTAGCTTGATTTGCTCAGTGAGAGATGACATAGATATAGCCTCCTTGAGCCTTCTCTCTTCTACCTGCGCCAATGGTATCTCCAAGGGAGCTCCTAAACGGCGGTGTAAAGCTATGGGTTCTGAATCACCTTGACTGAAGGAAGCAGTTTTGCGCAAAACTTTGGGTTTGGGAACGTCCTCCGCTGCAGAGTCGCTGGATGCAGCTCTGATTAGTGGGGGTGGGCCCAAACGAGCAGTACGAGAGTAGCGATCTGAGGATATTGCACGTTTTTCATCTCCCATTCCTAATGTTTCCAACAGAGGTCCTCTCAGCCCACTCATCTTGTTGTCCACAGAGCCACCACGAAGCAGTCGCTGTCTCATCAGCTCCAGTTTAAGAGCGTAGTCTTCTTGACTCATCTTGGCAGTTCCTGGGCTGGTGCTCCTCCTCGGTAGTTCCATAGAGACAGCTTTCTTGAGAACTCGCCTCCCATTCTCTTGGTTTCCTTCTCCAGCTCCTTCCTCCGGTGTAATCCGGAGCAGCAATGCACTGTCAGCTGAGCCTCCACGTCTTAGCTCTCCTCTTCGTGGTCCACCCTCTGGTTTGTCTGACTCCATGCTTGAACCCCTTCGCAGGGGTTTTCTAGTCAGCTGTGACTTTTGCTGCAATTCAGCGGGGGATTCTTCATCTGAGGAACCCCTGTCATTTTCTTGTGACGACCTTTTCCGCACGCGGCCTTTACCTGATAATTCGACCCCTTCATTATCTGTTTCTTTAGGGTCACACTCCATTGCCTTCTGGGCTTGAGCAGGAGACCCAGACAATATACTTGTTCCGTCATGCTTTCCTGTTTCCTGCTCATTGGTCTGGATGTCATTAAGTGATATCCTTGATCCAGAAAATTCCATGTTAAGTGGCATTGGAATAAATGGCAGTTCACCAATGTCTTCATCAGAATCTGAAGATGATGATGGCAAAGGGGAACCTTCTTTAAGGTGCCTGGGAACGGCAATGGAGACATGGCTGGAGGAATCGTTTAGCAACTCAGGTATGGACCTCATGACCATTTTGGATTTATAGCTGATTAGTGAACGCTGTGAAAGAGGAAATATGATACCGTTAAAAAAAATTTAAAAGATGTGACTATATAATTATGGATAGGCATTCTAATTGTAACGCAATATAGAAAGCCAGAATAGGCAATAAAACATCCCCCACCTGCCATTTTCTGCGAGATACAAACTTCTTCAGGGCCTCTGTACTTATGGCCTTCCCCTTGCTCAGTATCTGTACAATAAGTAGACATTAAATGTAATTAAAAGAAATTAGAAGTAGCAAGGTATCGTCAAGGAGAAATGACTGCGTTTAGCTTGTCGATGATTAACACTGTAGTGTGAAGTACCAATGGCCTAGTCTTACCTTAAACCAGGGGTGTCGGAGACATTCTTGAGTATTAGGTCTCCTAGAGGAAGATGATGGCATATTTCAGTCTTCCAGGTTTATGCACATTTGTTCCATTATCTAGCTTCTTTTTTGATTGTAAGAGTTTTTTTGGGCTTTATTCACTTTATTTCAGTGACAGTGGACAGACAGGAAGGTGGGAGAGAGATGGGGGATGACACGCAGCAAAGGGCCGCAGGTCGGACTCAAACCCAGGCCGCTGCAAGGGGTGCACACTCTTACTGGGTGAGCTAGAGGTCGCCCCTCCATTATCTAGCTTAATAAACTGGGTTGTCTTAGCTATCCTAAATCCCAAAAAGGTTAAAAGCACCAGAGGAATATGGTCGTATAAGACCTGCAGACAAGGACTAGAGAAAATGGAATATAAAAACCAAATGTGCATCTGATAAGCATCTAACATTGAAACAAAATCATTAACATGAGCAACTTCACTTATTATGGAACAATTTTCTCTATGCAGTAACAAATTGGCAGAGAGGAAACTGTGGTGACAGCTGTGGCATATTCTAAAGTTATTTAAACAGCTTTTAAAAATGAATTATAATACTATTATTACTATTTACTATTAATTATTATATACAAATGTAAACAGATATCTATAACAGGCCACAAAGGAAATAAATATCAAATTAAATTCTAAAAATATCCATGAAAACCTTTCAATATTACATTAAAATGTAAAAGTATTTAACTAAATCTGACAATAGTGAATGAGACGGATATTGAATTTACAAACTGCACACTTTACTTCATCATCTCATTGTTGTTGACAAAAATCTGGTCTGTATTTTGTATTTTTATAAGTGATGCCAAGTTTATTGATAGATGTTAAATAAGGACATTTTTTATCAATCGGATTTCTCATTCTGATACACTGTGTTTACCTAAAAGACTATACTGTATAGATTAAGATTGTATTTTGAATGGTTTCAGACATCAGGACTGACTGAAAATATGTCCTTCAATATCTCAATGCATTATTCCTGCCAACCCTGGCTACCGAAATCTGGTGCCACTGATATTTCTGCACTTCTCACTGATGCTCTGAAACAGACCATACAGGCAACACAAACACCGCTGCACATGACGCTAGTTAACACTATACTCAACAGCAGCTAACGTTAGCCTACCGCTAGCTAGTAGCTGGGTTAAACACAGTTAAAATGCTAACAGCTAAGGCTAAACGGTGTAAAGTGTGACTGTGTTTTACTGTAGAGGATTCAACACCGGTATTTAATAATCTGCAGCTGCCGACGGGAAAAACTACACAGACGGTGCGTTCAATGAAACTGGTAAACTACACCCTCGTGGTGCATTTGAAGTTATTGTAAATGTAATTTTCCCATCTGGTGGTTGTTTTTGTCGTTCAACAGCAATTTACTAGTGAAATAAGTTATTGTTATACATTATTATTAAATCATTTCATTTTGACCATATGGCCTTAGCAATAAACAAGCTGCTCTTTAATGTCACCAACTATTGTTTAGTACCCTTTTTTTTTCTTTTTTTACTTTCTTAAAAAGTATCAGTTTAGGCACCGTTAATTATGCATGCGATTAATTTTGATTAATTAATCACAGAGTATGTAATTAATTAGATTACATTTTTTAAATCTATTGACAGCCCTAGTATTTTCACAATAATGTTACATAAAACAGATCTTGATAAAGAAATCCAGTAGAGTAACTCACAGCCTGTCTGCTACCAGCAGTTTAATGATGAACCCTTTAGCCTCTCGGCAAAGCTCAGCAAACATGCTCTCCTCAAAGGCCACGTTGTAGTTCCGGATGTTCAGTGCGGAGCTGCGGTCATTCTCTCCAGCAAATGGAGAAACTCCCGTCAGACTGATAAAAGAAGCAAATACTCACGTTTAATGACAGCCTACGGGTAGGCCTGAACAGGCAAGCATGTCAAAAACTGAGATTGACATTCAGCATCCTGAAATACATTTAATAATGAAGAAAATACAAAAAAAAATCTCAAAATTATACTTACCACAGGTATGCAATAACTCCAATTGACCTTGGGAAATAAATAAGAATTAGAAAAAGGCTGTGTGTTAACAGAAAACAAACAAACTCTAAGTTCAAGAGATAATTTACCAGATGTCTGTTGCTTTTGACACGGGGGTCTGATTGACAATTTCTGGTGCGACAAATTCTGGTGTGCCATATTTGCAGTATTGAGCCTCATCGGGTGTGAGCTGCACTGCGTTACCGAAGTCACAGATTCGGATCTGATCACCCAGGGAGTCTGCCATGAGGATGTTATCAGGCTGAGGAAAGAATAAAAGAATAATATTTTATCATGCTCTGCCATCAGTGTACATTTTGTATGATCATTTGCTAAATGTTTTCCAGAATTCCATTTCTAATACACGTTTTTTTTTACATCCAAAGGAAGACAATTAAAGAGTGGGAGAGCGAGGATCCATGAGTACCTTAATGTCCAGGTGTATGATGTTTAGATGGTGAAGGTAGTCCACACCCTCAATCAGTTGTCTTATACACGAACGCACCTGGTGGTTCCAAAACACAAACATACCAGTACAGTCGTAATTTATTTGATAAATAAATGACATACATTTGATCATGACTTTGAAATTGAAGTGTTTAGTGTAAGATTTGCTGTGCAGTCATAAAACACAGGACTTACATCAGACTCCATTACTGTAGATTTCCTTGTAAATCTGTCAAGCAGCTCCTCATGGCATCTTTAGAGATTCATTAAGGCTATTCTTTCTGGGACTTTAGACGCATTATATAATAATTGCTAATTGTTTGTAATCATTTACAGTATGTATGCATGTATACATGTTTATTTCACTCTTAACAAGCCAGACTTTTTCATAAAAAGCTTTTCAGAACACCACAATGTGTACAACTACATAAAGAAAAGTGAAAAAGCTCATTTATTTTATTCATATCATATCATTTCACTTACTTTTCAAGGCTAAATGTGTACTCTGCATCAGTGTACTCGTGTTTTAACAGCATAATAAGGATACAATTCAGTGATGATGATGACTGCATTCTTTTTTTCGAAGGCATCCTGAAAGTAAAGGATTCTCTCGTGGTCCAGCTTAGAAAGCAGGTTCATCTCTCTCCGAGCAGACGCCTTCTTCTTGGCCCTTGTGGAGATAAACTTTGCAGCATACTCCATTTTGCCAACCTTCTGGGTCACACGTTTCACATAGGAAAATGCACCTCTGAAGGAAAAAAAAATCAGGAGGGAAACTCAGTTCATCACTACTCAAGTCTGGAATGATTCAAAATCTGTTCAAAATAGCAAGACGGAGGCATTAAGACACGAGGAAATACAGCATATGTTGGGGTATTTAATAAAAACTGGTTCTAATGCAAAAAACGGTTATTTTGCATTATATTGCATCAAAGTATGGGATTTCAAATGCTGCCTTTAAAATGCCTTACCTTCCAATTTCCTTGTGAATGTCATAGTTGTCAGTAAGTCTGCGCATTTTTCTTAGAATAGTCTCCTCATCGTCCATTGGATCCTCTTTACGTTTAGCTACAGTAATGAGCAAGTTTTTATTAATAATGACAGTATTAGTTCCTTCACATAGCTTGTTAGCCATGCATTCAAGTAGTGTTAGATTGTCTATGGCTCTGATAAATTGACCTCTTACCTTCATGAATGGTGAGTTCAGCTTTGCAGGACACAGATCCTGCCAAGTTCCTGGCAGTGCAGGTGTAAACCCCGGAGTCCTCTGGGCGAGCGTTCAGGACCACCAGGGAACATTCATTATCGTCGTACACAAATGTGTAATGACTGCTCTCCGACAGCAGGACATCATTCTGAAAGCAAATACTGTAGGTTTTGGCAATGGTTCTTCGAAGATTTATAACAAAAAAAATTGGATCGGTTTTGGTAAAGCTCCATTTACTGTAAACAAATACAATTCAAATTCAAATTAAAAAAACAGACCCTGCTGTATAGTTCAGTTTATCTTGGTATTCACGTACTGTATTACTGTAAATTAATGTTTGACTGCTAAAATGGATAAAAACCTTGAACCAGAGGATGTCAGGAATGGGTTTGCCCTCCACAACCACAGCAAAGCGAGGGGTCTCCCCAGAACACACGTCCAGGTCCTCCATGATAGTTTCAAATGTTGGTGGAGCTGTGGACAGAGTTGCAAAGGTGAAATACCAAGTTACATTAACTAGACAGACAGACAAACAGACAGACAGACAGACAGATAGATCGATCTACTGCCTACCTGCCATCTCAACGTTGAAGGTACAACTGTCGCTGCCATACTTGTTGGAGGCCACAAATTGCATCTCTCCGATGTCAGCACTCTTGACTTTAAGCAGCTTCAGCGTTTGCTGGTCATCATCTGGCATTGTCATTTCATACAGGCCTGGCTTGCTGGCGAGGACCGCTCCCCTCCTGTGGAGAAGTGTTTGTATTGTAACCCAGGATTAATATGTTGTAGTTGGAGAGCAGAGCAGCGGACTCACTGGGCAGGTGTGGTGTGTGTTTTGGCTCATGCTTGAGGGCGATTCAGGGCACAATAAAAACAACTTTTTCACTGTTCTGTAATCTTTGATAATGTATGAATTGTCACACACCCTGACTATCCTGTAATACAATGGGGTCCAAAGGTGGCGACCTTTCCACCAGCTACCACTTGACTTGGACTAGTGAACTAATCATGAACTAACAACAAAACTACAAATACAACTGCAGTGTTGTTATAAACCCATGATCATGCCAGTTGGAACATTGTTTATTTTCTTTGTTCGATGAGATTAAAATTTAATTAAAAATGAAAACAATTACTGTATATAAGTATACCGTATATGTTGGAAAACGTATCACAGGAAAATACAAGTAAAGTGCATTCATGTAAAAATAAAATAAAGAAAAAAGGTTATTAAAAGAAACTTGACAGCAGATACCTCTTCCAGATGACTGCAGCGTTGACATGATTGAGGGTGACAGTGATGGTGACTGACTGGTTTTCCATCACATGGACAATATCTGGCTTATCAATAATCACTGGAGCCTCCTGAAGATAGGGACCTAGAAGTAAATCCAAAATGTACACACAGAGAATATTTAATAAACCGTTAGCACACAGTGACGGATGGATGGATGGATGGAATGATGGATGGATGGATGGATGGATGGATGGATGGATGGAATGATGGATGGATGCTCTAAAAGCCTGAATGTACCTCGGTCCAGAAGCTGCACTGGGTCGGTGCTAGGCGAGGGCTTGCTGAAGGCTTTGGAGGTGATGGTCAGGATCCTGAAAGCATAGCGCACACCTTTGGAGAGGGTGGTGATGGTGAAGGTGGTCTCCTTCAGGCCAGAAGCTATGATGATCCACTGGATGGAGCCCAGGGCTTGTTGTTGGATGGCATATATCAGGGAGCTGGCATCTGGAAAGAAAAAGTGTTTCATGCAAAAATCTACACTACGATGTTGAAAGTCCTTTTTTATCCGTCTACAAAAATAAAACAATTTTGTAAGCATAAAATGAAGTCCTTTTTACGTATCATTTGCGTCTATATTATGTTATTTTTTTCAATATAATTGTACTTATCTGATCTGGTGAACAAAACAATGTTATTTTATTTATTTACTTAAGATAATTTTTTGGGACTTTTTTAAATTTTTTATTAGATAGTGCAGATAGAGAGGAAATGGGGGGAGAGAGGGGATGACGCGCAGAAAAGCATGGGGCGCAGGTCGGACTCGAAACCAGAACTCTACTGGTGATTTTAAGTATCATTCTTACATACCAATGGAAGGGTCCAGCCTCCTTGGTTTCTTCCAGCTCAAGGTGATTGTTTTACCAGTGATGGATTCTATCACTGGAGTGCCATCGGGAGGGTCAGGGAGGATATCTGAAAGTGATGACAATGGAATTAGAGGTCCATAAATGTTTCTGATCTGCCTTTGCCCGAACAAATCCACTAGTACGAGTGGTTCTTGTTTGAAGCCCATTGTGTTTTTGTTCATGGTTTATGCCAAAAGAAAAGGAAGGAAAATCACCCGTGACATAGAGATGAGAGTAGCAGGTGGCCTTGCCAACTTTGTTAGAGATGACACTCTTGTAGACACCACCATGGGCATGGCACACAGAGCGGATGACCAGGCTGTGGACGTCACGGACTACGGGAGAAAGCAGAGAAAAAAAGGATATAAGGCATACTGGTCTTATGCAACTTAGCGTTCTGTAACAATGTGAAATTAAACGCAATCCCTGCCTATTAAATGAGACTGTTTAGACCTGAAAAATCAATGAATGTTAAAATACTTTAAATCACTTAAAATGTCTGAAAAGCGAGTATTAACTGTCCATTTTCGGAAGAAGGGTGATATTGTTACGGAGCTTTAAATCCTCTTATGAAGGAGACTGGGGGTGGATGGTCAGGTTTACAACATCTGAATTTACATCCTGTCACCTAACTCAACAGTTAACATAAGTTTTACCATGACCTTTCCCTAACCTTAACCAAGTAGTTGTAGATGCCTAAACCCAACCAGGCCTTAACTATACAGGTGGCAGATCGAAAACAAATGCTCATATGAATTGGTTATGTAACTGTCAAATGGAAGACACTGACAAACAACATACTTTGTCGTTTAGTCTCATACAACAAAATATATATATATATATATATATATATATATATATATATATATATATATATATATATATATATATATATATATATATATATATATATATATGTTATTATAAATTCAATAGAGTCCATACATATGTTTTACTAAATAATCATTTAGATCATCACAAAAGTGGCGTTTAATGAAACTCAGGGAATTCTTATTGTTCCTGAGATTATTTCTGTCTGAACATTACACATTACATACTGACAAACCCAAGTGATTTTAGAAAGTTTCCTTTTCTTTATGTAATTGCTAAGGTTTTTGTTCATTTTCATGTTGATAAAAATATTCATTTTCATTTAACTTTCAATGAAAGAATTTTAAGAAGCTGAAATAAAGTGCCCAGAGTGTAACTGCTTTGTAAAGGCTTGAGTACTTGTATAGGCCTGAACATTGGCTGAATATTAATCCTTTTTCAAACACTTACACTGTGTCATCTTTCTGTCCTCGGTGCTCTCAATCCTTTTGCCGTTGTGGAACCAGACGATGGTGGGGTATGGCAAACCAGCAACTTTACATTTCAGCACAGCCTCTTTTCCCTCGATCACATCCAGGTCATAAAGGGGTTTGATGAAGTCAGGCATAGTGAAACGCTCCACCTCATTCTCTGGGACCTCTGGCTCCTCTGGGATCGATGGCATCTTCTCCAGTTTAGCCCTAAAAGGGAAGACATGGAACAGAAGGATAGAGAGAGTGGCACATAGCACAATATGTGAATTATAACATAAGTCATAATCTAGAAAGGTCCATGAAACGCACAAGAGCTCTATCCAACATCCAAAGAATAACAGGATCTTACATCTGTGAGGAGATGGCTGGCCGTGGCTCTTGTATGTAAAGTTCGGCAGAGCTCTCTGCCTCGCCGTGACTGTTACGGGCGGTGACAGTGTAAAAGCCCTCATCCTCATTGGTCACATGAGAAATGAAAAGAGAGTGGCGGCCTCCTTCCTGAAGAATACGAATGTCTTCATTTTCTATGAGCGGATGGTCTAAAAAGAAAAAAAAAAAAGTGCAATACATCACTTTAGTTCTAAAGTGGGTTATAAATCACAAAATCAACAGCAAAACTCAGAGGAGGGTAAGAAATAAAACGAAAAAGGTAAGAATCGATCATTTCACAGGCTTGGATGGACAGTTCACCCCAAAATCAAATATACATTTTTTTTCCTCATACCTGTAGTGCTTTTTTTTTTAAATCAATTTATATTATTTTTATTGTGAATTACCCAGTGTTGGAGATATAGGCTGTAGAGATGTCTGCCTTCTCTGGAATATAACAGAACTAGATGATGCTCGACTTGTGGAGCCAGAAGATACATTTGAAAGGATTTGAAAAATATGTAGTTTGGATTTCGGGGTGAACTGTACCTTTAAGCGTAAGATGTTCTGTGAGACACCTGGGTGCAAGAACAATTAGGTATAATCCTACCAAAGTGGTTCCAGATGACCTTAGGAGATGGCGTCCCACTGACTTTGCAGTCAAATCGAGCGTTACGGCCCTCAATCACTTCTAGAACATCCAGCTTGCGAGTGAAGAGAGGCTCAATTGAAGGGATGACTTTGAGTTTGCCACATGAAGTCACTTCCTCTGAAGAGTAAACATTTCAGTTCAGAAGTAGCAGAAGAGACAAGCAGGACAATAGATGAAGTCATTTTAGGGGTGTAAATCACAACTTTTGTCACAGTACGATATTATATAGATTCTTTGGACAACAATAAGATATTTGCTGATATCGTAAAGCTTGCCACGATCAGGGGCCTGTGATCGATACAATATCATATGTCCATTTAACACTAGATATCAACTCACAAAATGTTACGTAATATTTGACAATTTGATTCCTGAGCTCTTCCAGATGTTTAAATGAAAAACAAACTATTCCTTTTAATAAAAAGAAATATAAAGTTGGAAAAATGCAGATCTTATAGAAGATATGTATCGATATTGTCACTTTGTATCAATAATATTGGATCGTTGATCATGGAATTGATATATAGCTCCAGATTGATGTTTCATTACATCTCTATTCATTTCCATTTTATATCACACATATTGCGATTTGTATTCTTGAGACATGCCTTTAGCTGTGCTGAGCTTGCACATGTATGTGCCACTGTCATCCTCGTGTACGGAGTTGAGCAGCAGCCGGCACTTTCTCCCATCAAAGTGCATCTTACAGTTGAGCAACGCCGGCTGGATCAGTTTCCCATCTGCAAGCCAGTCCACATCAGTGTCCTTCGGTCCGATGACATGACACTCAAACAAAACGGTCTCTCCAGCCTTGGCTGTGATGTCCCTGACTGGGCGGATGACAGCCAGGCCTGGCTCCACTGGTGGCGCTGGATGTAAATAAAGGACATTTTCTGAAAAGTGCTGTTAAGTGATACCTGAACATTGGTGTTGTGAACTAGTCATTGGTCACAATGTATCAATATATATATATATATATATATATATATATATATATATATATATATATATATATATATATATATATATATATATGCTGATTAACAAGTAAATTAGTGTGAGCAATTTAGTTACAATGTTGCAAGTAGTTAACCTGACAAAACTTTCTAAAACAGCTCCATTCATCAAACACAGAAAGGAAGTAAGATATGGATTTGTACATTCTTAAAGACAACAAACCTGTACATTAGAAAAGAAGCATACCTTTTACCTCCAGCTTTCCTTCACACTGCTTTGTCCCATACTCATTAATGATCTTACAGGTGTAAATCCCAGAGTCCAATCTCACTGCTGACTTGATGGTCATTTCAAAAGCGCCATCTTCTGTCTCACGTACAATGTGACGTGGGCCTGTTTTTACTGTAACTCTGTTCCTCAGCCTAGAATGAAGAGAGATGAATCATGCATAAACCACACAGAGCTTTTTTAAACTTAATTTATGCAATGATCGATGACCAAGCACACACTTTTCCCCAACTACAAGCTCTCTCCTGGCTGGTATAAAGAGGGTGTGGGGTGGGATACATTCTCCAGGACTGCCAATATTATGTTTATCACATTCTATTCTGCTATTGTCTCTCATGACTAGTTAGTCATGACTAACTCCAATGACAGAACCTGCCTGTATGATTCAGCCTATTCTTGTCTTCTATATTAAAGGATAAGGCTGGCATTATTCTACACTTATTGTCGACAAATCCCATGAAAAGACCAAAACGTACAATGTGTTAGTCCATCTGTCAATTCATTTTGTCTTACTTAGTAAGGCAGTTAGTTTTAATATGAAATTCAAATTACCGTTATAAAGTGGTTACAAATTGAGTATTCGATCAGTGATGATTCGTTCTAATTCAAAATTCCCAGTGTGGGATGCACTGTTCAGCTGACACAGTTTATGACAATGCATTGTACTGATAAAGCAACATGGAATACATGCCCTGTTACAGATAAGGTAACTGGTGACAACAGTTGATGCCCTGTTGCCTTATCAGTAAAATACACTAGTGTTGTTCTCGTTCTTCTCTGCAAAAGGAGAAATTTAGCGAGCCGTGCTGCATGGATAATTAGACTGACACCAGACCATCTGGGAAGTGTGAGAAATCATTCTTAATTCAACACCTAAGATTGTGCCCTTGTGAGTATTTACTGTAGAGCAAGATGTAGTATTAACTCAAAATCCCTATGTTCCCATGCTTGTGGTAATAAAGGAACATCCTAGTTATTAAGATCACCCAGGTAACAGTGTGGCTCATTGATGTGTATTAAGTAGTTCCTCGACAACGACCCTGTTCAGAGCTGGCATTAATATGTGTCTTGGATGATCCAATCACCAGTGAACAGCTCTAAGTACAGGTGTGAATGCACCGCAAGATGCATTGAGATCAGACCACATTTGGAGGTGGCCACATTCTTTTAGCAGCGTGTATGCAGATGTGTCCTGGGCCACATTGAAGGACCACCTACTTAACTGACGTCCTCTGCGTTAAGTACGTCCTCATTCGCGCGCAAACGGCGTCGTATTAAATATTGCACAACCTGGCTTTGTCCATGACGTCTGAAATTTTTGAAAAGCTCATATATATTTCGACTGTGTCAAACACCTTGGCCCATTTGGTTTGGCTGGAACACGCCACGGAATAGACCCAGTCTGTATTTCTTTTATTGCTTCTTCTTTTAATTACCGCAGACTAGATACGGAGAGTGCATCGCTCCCTCCTGCTGGTAAAAAAAAAACAAACAACGCATTTAGTCTTTGCAATTGGAAATGATATACGTGTGTGGGGAAGTGAGAAGATCCCTTCACAAGTGGTCACTCAAGATGCATGTGGAGACACATTCTAATGCCAGGTGTGAATTTACGTACTAAGAGCTGTCCAATTGTGATCGGATCACCCAAGACGCACGTTAATGCCAGGTCTGAGGGGGCCACCTACAGAGCTTTATGGCACAGAGGAATCAGATATAGCAGGCTTTGGTCTTTTCAGGGGACAAATATAGAATATCACCAGCTTCATATTGTGAAGCTGCTGTCCTAGCTAACAACGGCAATAAAGAACCATTGGCTCATAGAACGTATAAGGAAGTGTTTGTGTTTGTTCTACAAACACTAAAGGACCCTTTTAAGTGTAATCAGATCGGGGCTCTTTTTGGATGGTCTTAGCATCGCATGTGGATTCCAGATTGTTGTCTAAGAGCTCATTAGCTCAGCCAGACATTTGTGTTTCTGGGCACTGAGCAGCTCCATGGTAAACGGGGGAAGAACACTATATTTCCCTTTACCCTATTAAGACTCATTCCGTCAGCCTGGTGATTATGAGGCAGTAAACATTCATCTTCCAGTCTTCCCCTTTAACTGACGCAATAAAGTAGCATGCCATAGAACAAACTATGCAGTCAAGCGAGCTTGCTCATGGTTTGTGTGATACAGAGACAGAGTATTTTCCCTTACCCATGCAAGCAATGAATTTAAGTAGTTTGATGAAGTGGGGGGGACCTACCAATAGAGCATGGGTTTGGGTTGTCCACTTATTCGGACAGACATGGTAACTTCCTGTCCTTCAATGACAGCTTGATCACTCATTGTTACCTGTTTGAAATGTAATGTAAGTTAGAAGCTGAGAGATGCATTTTACCTGTAAGTTCCATTTGACAGATGTGTTGATGGGATGACCACACAGTCAGACAACACATTCATACGGGAAAATTAATATTGATAATATCAGGGACATCCAGTACATAAATCATTTTCATGCAATATTTTGCAACCAACTAGTCAAAAATGCAGTTGAGTAAGTGTCAATGCTAAACATACAAATGTCATACTCTAAAAGTCAATTAAGTATCTAATCAGACCGAGCTCTGTGCAGTCTCACCAGGAATTCAGGGGGTTCCCTGAATCGTGTGTCAAAAGTTCGCTTGAGCTCTGGCCCTCCAAAATCCATGCCTTCCTCCAGGGGACTGAGATACTCCTCATCAGATGTAATAGGGCTGCTGATATCCCTACGCACGCCCAGGTTTCCCTTTGGCTCCTGTACAGACTCTGTAAAAGCAACAAGGTTACGTTATGTTTCATTTTGTAGTTTCAGACAATCCTGCTTACAAACAATTCCTATATGTACCTCTGTAAACTTATTTTTTTGTTCCTGAGAGCACAGCTCCATACAAACACAGGAGTTCAAGGAGTTCATGTATTTATAAAAAAAAGAGAAAAATAAATCCCCCATAAAATATAATTAGAGTCTGAGATGTCAAATGTTATATCCAAACAATAGTGGATTCACAGTGGGTGGAGCCAGTGAGCCTCAGTGGGCAATTTATAGGTTCAGCTTCGCCTCTGTGTTGCTATGGTAACTATAAGTGAGGTTGTTCAGCTGGAATATATGGCACAGACATTTTGCTCAGTGATATAATGACAAGGGAGGGAGAAAAATCAGCTGAAACACAATGCCCTGTTGGGAAGATTTGTTTTTAAGCTGTAGAATAAGACCTTTTCAAATTTTTGTTAGGTACAATGGCCTATTTCTTTTTTTATATGTGGGGTATTCTTAAATTAATCTATTGGAATAAAAAGATTGGCATGGGGTACTTTCCATAAAATCATCTCTGAATGCAAATCAAACCAGCTATTAGGCTAACTGAAATCAAACCATGCCAATCTCTAGGTATGGTGAAGGGTATGTGATGATGTGGGGCTATTTTAATTCCAAAGGCCAAGGGAACTTTATCAGGATGCATAGTATCCTGGATCCATGAAATAACTGGCCTTTCAAAATAAAAATCTGCCTGCCTCTATGGGAATTTAACATAGGGGTGTACTGACTTATGCCCCCTGTATTTTAAGGAAGCGCATTTATTTATTTATGCTACATTATTCATTCACAAAGAAAATTGGTGTCCTTAAAAGTTGGCTTATTTCTCATTTTTTTAATTAAGGCATTAAGATCAATTTCCAAAAGACGTTTTTTTTTTATTCCTCTTTTTAGTCAACTTTAGCATGGGTTCATAAACTTATGAGTGCCACTGTATATACTCATTTAAGTTTCATCTGATATCCCAAAAGTCAGACGTACCTGCTTTGACTGTAAGGGTGGCACTGCTGGATGCTTTTCCCACCTGATTAACAGCAGTTACACAGTATTTTCCACCATCACTTATTCCAGCTGATTTGATGAGCAGGGTGTGTCGTTCACCCTCCACTTTGACTGAGTAACTTGCAATGCCCGTTATTTCCATATTTTCTTTTGTCCAGGTAACTTTAACAGAGGAGACAAAGAATGATTTGTTATTTGTATAATATTATATAGTATAGGTATTATATAGTAATTATAATAGCGATTTGTGATTTGATTGCTTAAATATACAATTCAAAAATAGGTCTTTTATGTTAAAACACAAAGTACAACAGGTTACCTTCAGGAAGGGGGGTGCCGGCAATGATGCATTTTAGTAGCACATCTGCACCAGCAGATGCTACAGTGTCCTGCAGGGGAAACTCAAATACAGGGGCCTCCATTGGGTCTTCTCCAGCAGACACATAAGAATCGTCTGAAGAATCTGCATAGTTTAACAAAAGACACGCCTGAAGTCATTTTTTCCCCTCTCGTAAGGAATAAGTAATTGGTTGATTAAACATGAAAAGCAAGCAGACTTGAACTTCACAATACTACAGAAAGCTAAATAAAAGAAGCACAACAAATCTAACCTAACTCTGGAGACATGGGTCGAGGGCGACGGTTCTTCCCTTTGGTCTTCAGCTGTCGTCCCTCTTTGGCACTAGCAGTATTCTGCCGAGGCTCACTTGACTTCACATGAACATCCTCTTCCATCTTTTCGTCTTCAACAATAATCGTGGGGATTCTCATGTTGAAGGCTGGTTTGGATGGATCCACTTCCATTCTCTCCTCCGTTGGAGTGAGCGGTGACATCCTTGGGGGTTTTAGAGGAGGTTGAGGAGGAAGGTCTTGCACAATGGCGGCCCTTTTTTGTACCAATGGACTTTCAGGTCTGTTTTCAATTTTTCTTAATGCTACCTCTATTGGCGTCTTTCTCCCCGAAGTCTCATCCTTTTGTGACGTTTGCACAAGCGATTCTTGGATATGCGAGGATTCTTGCATTCGAGATACCCTCTGTACAAGCGGACTTGGTGGCCTTCTTTCAACCTTACGTAATGTCATCTCAGCAACATTTCTGCTTGGCGACTCTGCCCTTTGTTGATGATATAATGATGGTGATGATCTCTGAATGATTTCCATTACTGGACTGACTCGACTTAATTCTCTCACTGATCGTTGTCCTGGTAAGTCAGATAACTGCATGGACTCTGGGGTGCCCGCAACTTCTCCAAATCTACTGATTGTTACAGTTGTTGCTGTCTTTTGGGGTTGGGACTTATTTTGTTCTTGTTGTTGCATTGGTTGCTGACTATGTTCTTTTTCTCTCTGTTCCTTTGCCCACTGGGCACGTTCCCGTTCCTGGAGCTTTTGAAGGACTTGTGGTGGAATAGGTTCAATTTTCCTTAAAGGCTGGCGCTGCCTGCTCTTTAGAGTGAGCTGTTCAGTTGAAAACGACTTTTTCAGGTGTGGTTTGCCAACAAGCTTCTTAATGCGCTGGAGCTCCTCAGTGAACTTGTTCTCAATGTCCTGCACTTTTTGGGAGTAGCGTGGTTTCTCCTCCAGCGAAGCAGCTCTCTGTTTAAACATAGATCTTCGTTCAGCAGCATCCTCTTTCAAAGCCTCCCTTAGATCTTCCCTTGAACTTTCTCTAGAGATGCCCAAGCGGCTTCCTCCTTCATCTGAATCTACAGATCCAGCCCGATTGAACCCTGCCCAGGATCCTGCTGAGATGGAACCCTCTGGAATATCAAGGCTTCGTCTCCGCTCTTCTAAGCCACGAACCTTCTCAAAAACCTTTGAGCTTGCCCTGGTAAGCTTTGGGGATGGTCTGAGAGTAAATTCTTTCCGGGAGTGGTCGCTCAGTGGAGTCTGTGCTCGGTAGTCCTGGGTGTTACTTTGGGACACAGACTTAGGCTGCTTAACCTTTTCCTCAAACTCTGCAGGCACTGTGTCTTGGTATTCAGTTGGCACAACAATTTTCTTCCGCAAGCTGAGAGGCGTAGTTGAACCAGAGCGACTTGGCATTGGAGAGGTGGAGGGACGTTTGACGAGTCTCGGGGATGGGGGTGGGAGGGCTTGTGGGGGGGATTCTCTTGAAATATTCTCTGACTGGCTCCTGAAATAAAGAGTTTGAACCAAAATCTGTTGGAATCAGTAGGTTGTTACTAATTCACATTGTGTTCTCATTGTATTTTAGTAGGGAATCTGAGTCCAATAATACAATCAGCACCCTGAGTTGTTTTTTTTTTAAACTGCTAGGGTTATTTGCATGTTTCTTTGCCTTGCCTGGTTGTGATAGAGTGATCCTCATATCCATGTGTTCTACTGTCATCTTCTGCACATGCGTCCATCACTGCATCTCATGTAAAGAGGAGATACGATATATGATAGAGGTAAGCAATCAGGTTCTTGCATTGATTATCAAACAAGGTTTTCCAGCATGCAAACTCATCTCTCGTCAGCCTTGTTTTCAGCCAAAGCAGCCAGCTGTTTTCACAGAAAAAGCTCTGTTTTACCAACTGTACATTACATACCCAGCACCAAACGGATACAGACTAACTTAGCGACTGGATCACAACACAGTGGAGCAATAAGCAGCCAAAGAGCCAGTATTTCATTTCATTCATCATGTAGATGAATAAATGTGAAAGTTGCTGCTAAAACCATCACCATAATAACTTTATCAAGTGACAATATGTCAATGTTGTGTTTTCAGCTCATTCCACTGCCCATTAGTGGCCAGTTTCTGTCTATAATGTTGCAATATTGTAGCATTGGTGGAAATCAGTAAAACAGAAATGTAACAAAATCCACATTTGTCTAAAGGAATAATTGCAAGTTGGAAACATGGTGGATACCTGTATGCACAGCCTGGTCCTCAACATCCCCACCATCTTCTTTGGTCTCAAATTGGTCACCTTCATCCTCTGTTGTTTCGGAATCTGAAAAGAAAATACATAAAACAATGAGAAATGTTTTCTCACTGAATTAGACTCAATAGAACTGGAGTAATATTTGAAGAACACCATTAGTTGAGACAAATACTGTAAGATCTTTCAACACTAGTGGAAAACCATGTTTCCATAGTGAAGAAGAAAATAGTGCACACTGTTACTATAGGAACCAATAGACTACATTATCTAATTTACTTAACTCTTTAATGGTGTTTGGTGAAAGGCAATTGAAAAATCCCAGGGCAAATTCATGTTGAAGGGGACATTTCAAACAGAATCCCAGCTGTGAAGAATAAACAGGTGCACTAGTCTAATATATATATATATATATATATATATATATATATATATATATATATATATATATATATATATATATATATATATATATATATATCCAATTAATGATCCAGGCAGCACATTCTTGTCTCCCTCCTTCATTTTACAGTCCCATGGTGGCTAGAACGGCTCCGGGTCAAACGTTATTTTGACAGCCCTAATATATATATATATATATATATATATATATATATATATATATATATATATATATATATATATATATATATGCATTTTAAAAAACAACATATCCAAGCATTGGACCTCATCTCTATTAGATTATGACTGTCATTAGACTTGAAAAGTTTTCACCCTCGGGGTCTCATTAGCACAGCAAGGCTAAATGTACTACATTTGCTGTAGCTGAATAGTTGCTGAGTCCTTAACATTCCTAATTTTCTCATCAGCATCTTCAAGTTACTGTTAAGAAAGGGAATATAATACGTTGGATGAAAATAAATAGGTGTTTTAGTATTTTCAGGAGAAAAAAAAACATTCTATCCATTTTATCCATTTGAAGCTAAAAAGCTGTTCCAGCTGTAATATTTGAAAGATATGACTATTTTCCTCCGACTCAGTAAAAAAAATTCAGTCATTGGCAGAACTCAAAATAGAAAGCAGTATTGAGTCATTGGCATCCCAGCAGCTCTCATGAGGCGTTTGCTTCACAGTAGGTGGACTTACTTATAAAAACAGAGGCTATCTGATGTTCCCTTGCAGTAAGAGAACACAATAGGGTTATGTTGTTCATACTGAACACGGTAGAGAAATACTGGGAATGTTGTATGAATTCAGTGGAAAGACAAAAAACGGTAAACTCTCAAAGTGTTTTGCATGTTGCGTGTGTGTGTAGCTCATGCTGTTACTTAAAGCTATTACATCTAGTTAAGTTAAGTTACATTCATGCAATATTTAAATCATATGACTACTTTGCAGATTTCCAAACAAAACTCCCTTGGACATTTTCAGTGCAATCTTTTTCACAGAATAGCACCTAATGTTCTGATAAAGCAGTTACAAATGCAGATGTTTTATATATGAGCATGTCTTAAATGCCACCAGCAGAGTCTGTTGTACGCATTTATGAGATTTTTACATTGTATTTAGAAAATGTACAACGGTTTCGAAAAAGCACTCATAAGCATCAGCACACTTTGTCCAAATCTTAAATACTGAAGCAGTATTCACAAACAAAAAATACAATAATGCACATTACCGTAATCATTTCTATAGTCCGAAATAGTAATAGTAATAAAATGTCTATTGATTAAATAGCTGTTCTAATAGCTAGTCATGTGTCGAGTTGATAATCCAAACGATTCCATAAACCAAAAATGACAAGAGCTGTTAGCCATGATAAGCTTCTGTCCGCCTTTATGCTGACTTGATTAAAAATAAGAAAACAGACACATTGTACAAAGGGTCAGATGTTCCACAACTATCAACAAAAGAAATAATGTTGCCGCAACATCTCCAAGAGGCCAGTCATTATATCTTATTTAGGCCATACTGCACATGCTGCATGAAAATGCCAAGTTTAGTAAGACTGGGGGCCAGATGTACTGAACGCTTTTGTGCCCACTTCAGGCGTATTTGTTTCGCAATGTGCGCGTAAAAGCATGGCGAGGTATGTACAAACAGGCCGCACTGAGGTAAAAGCGCAGACTGCCTGTCGCGGGAACTGAAAATGGCAAATTGCGCTTTTCCGTGTCATATGCATTCATGGGAGGGTCAAGGGGAGTTTCCCATAAAGAGATGGGAGGGGAAACGTAAAGTGCGTCTAATTATGTATTCCGCGGTATGTAGGCCTACAAAAACCGCCCGCGACAGCGCGCCTTTATTTTGCGGTGAAAATTCTCCGCCTCTTAAACCTGGAAGCGTCTTTCCTCGCATATGCCTCCTGGTGAAATGGCAGCAGTAATCCGAGCAAGACGAAGACATAGGCCAAGGAGACGAGCTGAAAAGACTTTTGCCACAAGGATCACACTTTTTCAGTTCAGTGAACACGAAATCATTAAGCGTTACAGATCAAGCAGCCATGCAATATTACAGTTACTGGAAGAAATCAAAGATGACATCGAATCTCTGACTCAGCATTCACATTCCATTCCAGCAGTTGTTAAACTCATCGCTACATTACAAATATTGGCATCAGGATCATTTCAAACAGTCCTAGCATCAGCAGTGGGAATATCGCAGTCTGCACTCAGCCGTATCACAGCACCAGTACTTAACGCTTTGCTACAGCGCAATTTACGGTTTAGTGGGCGGAGAAAGGCGCTGATTACCAGATGAACTGCAGGTTTGGTAAATACAACCTTTTCTGCTTTCTGCGGGTTGGCCATGGCGCTGATAACGCTGGTGGTGTGGCTCAAGGGATGGCTATGTCTGTCAGCCCACCACTTTGGTCCAGACTGAAATATCTCATCAATAAACCAAAGTTTGAAAAAACAATTTGGTACAGACATTGATGGTTCCCATTAGAGCCCTGCGAGGGACTGTTTTCTTCATCCCGCTCCCGGTGAATTTCTGACCACTACCGCCCGCACCCGCAACATGTGTGTTACACTCCCGCCCGCTCCCGCAATGTGTACGTCCACTCCCGCCCGCACCCGCAAAACTGAGAATTTATGCCCGCACAATAATAGAGATGCATTGATGTTGTGTCTTCTCCCGTCCCGCATGAGAAAACACGTCATTTTATAGGTTAATAAGGAGAAGATGCAGGTAAAGAAGGCAGGTGCTTGCTGCTGTTAGAGGGAGAGAGGGGGAGGAAGGAGCCGAGGATGAGGGAGAGAGGAGAGGGAGAGAGGGGGAGGAAGGAGCCGAGGATGAGGGAGAGAGGAGAGGGAGAGAGGGGGAGGAAGGAGCCGAGGATGAGGGAGAGAGGAGAGGGAGAGAGGGGGAGGAAGGAGCCGAGGATGAGGGAGAGAGGAGAGGGAGAGAGGGGGAGGAAGGAGCCGAGGATGAGGGAGCGGGTGGACGGAGCCTTGGCTCGGAGCTCCCCCATCTTGGAAGGCTCAGACACGCTGGTGTCTGCTCATAGATGGGCTATACAGTATATACTCAGTCAGTATATATGTATATCTATGGTTTCTGCTGGTGTGGGGGGATTCCAGGCTACATCCCGATCCCGCAGTGTTTTTTTTAGCTGCCCGCTCCTGTCCGCAGCAAAGTTAAAACCGCCCACGCCCGCGAGATTTGCGTTGGGTCCCGCGGGACTCAATCCCAATGCAGCCCTCTAGTTCCCAGCCCATCCATGTATTCTAACGACTATGGTACAGTTTGATTGACGTCTGACGGCGCAATTATTATATCATTTCCAGTTAGTCCAAGTTTTTTTTTCATTTTCAATATACTAACTGCAAAACAGTATACTAGGCCTATATGTCGTAAATAGTGAAGTATGGAATTAGGTCTCTGCATCAGAAAATTGACTGATCGACAACACTTTTCATCAGACAATCCCCAGGATTTGGGTACGGACATTTTTACAGGAACAGTGAACAACATTTGATTATGATTAACTCCTTTGGATGAATTCTGGTTAAGGAAATTGCATTTGTAAATTACAGAGGTTTCATTGAATGACAGTGAAAACATCTATACATTACTTTAAAGAAAAAAGGTTTAGATTATTTCAACTCTGCCTTAAAGCACATCTTAAGTCAGTGGTTCCCAACCTGGGGTCCGGGGACCCCTCAGGGGGGCGGCAAAGATCACAGGGGGTACGCAAGTCTTTATCTGGTTTGAGGTTGAGGTAAAAAAAAAATATTTGCACGTTAAACAAATTATGACAATACACTAGAATATATAATGTATACAAAAGTCGGTATAAAAACTATATATTTTTGTTCTTGCTTAAAATTGTAGGCAGGCTACTTAGTACTTAGGACCTCTTAACCTGTGACCCTTGCTGTCATCAGGTCAGCTGCTAGCTGTTAGCTGTTAGCTGTTAGCTGTTAGCTGCTATCATCCTCGTTTTTCCTGCCGCCATGGCATCACTATTTTATGAATGAAACATGGCGGAGAAACGTAAAAGTGCTGGTAACTGCTCTGTATCAAAAAAGAAAGTAAGGCTCTATCTCGCGAGTTACCTCAACTTTGGTTTCGGAGGATGGGGGGGGCTCAGCTTTTCTTAGACATAAGTAGGGGGGGCACCAAGGAAAAAAGGTTGGGAACCACTGTCTTAAGTAATAAGCAAGTTCCGACATAGGAGGCGTTTAGACAACACACAGCTTAATTAGTTTGGCTTGACAGAGGTATGATGGCAGTGAGTGACTGCATGGGGTATTACTGTACAGATCCCACTATAATCCCAGGAAAGTGTGGTTCATAAAGCTGTCGCTGCAACCCTGCAGGAAACCACATAGCTCCAGTTACATCCCCCAAAAATGAGATTTATACATTAAGTACCACCTGAGTTTTGCCCTCTTTGTTGTTGTGACATTTGTACGAGGAGAAAAAGAAAATAGGTTTTGTCTTTTAATCATCTTCTCGATTCTATTTTTATTTCTGCTATTTTAAGACTCACACTGTAACATTACCATATTTCAATAGTTTCACGATATGTATATCTAACGATAAAGAAGCCTATGACCCCTTAAAAGAGGAATATCACAATATATCAGCGTTTTAGTGAAACTCACAATTCCTTTAAGTTAGTTCAAAGCTATGGCGGTGCCTCGAGCGATGATTTCTAATCAGAGTTCTAATGCTAGTTTCTGTTGACCAACGTGATTATATTCCACAATAACACTGGTCTAATCTCTTTCCCTTTCGATTAAAGGTGCAAAGAGTAGCTTCATATCCTTTAATCAATGTCATTGCATCTGACACCGTCAGTTGAGAAAACATTGTGCGGCCAGTTGTTGAGCTGTAATGTTAATAAAATGCTTCTGACAACATTCCACATGGAACGGGTTACAGTCTTGTATGTTCTACATATAGTAAATGCTTGAATCAGTATATAATAAATAGAAGTATGATTGACAAAGATAACATGAAATAGCACTTGCCTGATTTTTGTCTTTGGTCGGGATTTTTTTCATAGCCACTGCTGGTATGTCCTCGACAGGGATTTTTTGTCTTGGCTCACATTCAGCGGCAGGGTATTCCCCGAGATACGCTGGGGGTTCCGAGCCATTACTACACACCTAAATCAGGACATTTTCTATAAAGACATCAGCTATTAATGTCTGACTTGGAGGTAAACGATTCAACTTGACATATATTATAAGTCTGCTAACATGCAGGTTAAAGCTTCTCAATCAAATGCAAAGAAAAATGGAAAGGACTTTGGTCCATTATATAACAAGTTGCACCTCAGTGTCAGCACTTCTTCTGAGAGAATCCGTTTCAGAGAAGCGTAGAGCATAGACCGCTATCCGCAGGTGGAAATGTCTGTTGCATGCATATCATCCACTCTGAGGGAGCCCCCCTGTCCACACAATAGCCAGCGACAGTGTAAGCATCTTCCCCCGCTGTGTTCCACCTCACAGGCAGTGCACACTGATAGGCAGAAAAACCAGTGGGAGTGATCCAGCCCTCTTGAGATCACTGTTCTACAGCATTGGTAGACAATTTTCATTTTTTCCTTCCTCCCCATGTGTCTGTGTCTTATTCTTCAACTGGTGTAACGAGTCGATGTTGTGTTGTCGGCAGAGACGGGGAGAATAACTGCAACGGCTAAAGGGACCTCCTCACTCCTCTGCATTACTGGAACGCCGTTAGCTCTCACAGCAAATGTGTTACTGGCTGCTTAGACTCACTACAATCCTATTTCCAAAGGACGTGATGGGCTTAATTGCCGTACTCACTGCTACACACAAAATATAATAGCTGTTGTATTGTACATAAACATTTTCAGCTGCTAATGTTTGATTTGTTTAGTATAATAGTTCTTGGATATTCTCACATGCTTTATTTTGAAAGACTTGGTATCTAATAATCCTTTACCCCGAGGGAAAGGAATAGGTACTACTGCTTACACATTTCATTTCACCACCGAGTATAACTCAGTACACAGAAATAGCTGCGCTTAGAAATCACATAGCAGGGCACTGTGCTCAGGACAAAATAACACAGTGAGCATGCTCACACACCTAAGTAAATTCACATTTTGAAATAAACCTACGCTTAAAAAGGCACTAACTTTACAGCGTTATACATTAAGGTACATCCATAATAACTCCTACTAAATATCTAATGGTTGCAGCCACAGAATATGGTTATCATGTTCATAACTGCAAATACCTACAGTTTGTTTATTATGTAATATCAGTTTGCTTAGGAGCTGCACTTACTGTGTACCTTTTTCATATATGAATTCATTTTACGAAGGGGAAATCTGACATCATCCTCTGTCTTGTGACAAAAATAACACAATGATGTAGCGTTAGCTGCAGTATGATTTGGCACTGGCCATGTACTGGAATAATACCATGTAGCACAATAATTGTGTTCTCAGTATAACTGTATACATATTAGTTAGTCTGAGTAATGTGTTATCTTAAAGTGATTTTTTACAACATGCTATAAACTGCTGGTGTCACACAATGAATGCAGAGGCTGCCAGTCTATTCAGCTTTTATTATAAGTTGTTTTACAGTTACTATGACATACCCAGTGTTAGAATGACTTACTGATGCTAAAATGCTAATTATTGCACCCTCAATGTATTGGCATTTGTTTTTCCTAAAGCTTCACTAAAGAAATTGTTATATTATCATCAACAGATATAATTCCTACATGTCATGTGAGAAGAGTTGCTCATAGTGGTGAAATCAGAGAATTAGCTCTTTTTAGCTCTTTGGTTTAAGTTCGGTTTTGATTTGCCAGGTGATTATGTGTTTTTTTTAAGTACCAGGCATGAAAATGTTTCATGCTACTACAAAGAAAATTAACTTGATTCAGGAATTTTCTTGACTAGAGAGCCAGAAGTGATCGGTTCTATTGTGTCTTGTTTCAATTTACTTGTGTCTGTGAAAGTCCATAAAATTAACACAAATGGAATAACCTCACTGTTGCCGAAATTCTTACTTATTGTAAGACAATCAAGGCATCTTGGTAAAGCACTGGAGCAGTTTTGTTCCCGAGTTGTGCATTCTTTTTATTCCAGCAGCCAAAACTACGTATATGATAATGTCATTCCATATTGAGATATTTCCAACTAAAGTGCATTATGATAGTTAAAAGAGCTAATTTAAGAATCATAATTTTCCACCAATGGACTCCAGTAAAACTAATCCGTTTTCCCAAAGCTGTAGTAGGCAATTTGTATTTGGCGTCGTTGAGCAAACTTTACATATTTCAGCGAAAAATTATTTCAAGTGGTCTTAGAGAAAACTATAATTCTGCATCTCCCCTTGGCTCTCTTTTTAGACTTCAGAAAATCCACACTGTGCAAGATGGCCACTTATCTCAGAGAGGCTTAATAATTTCAGACCAGGGAGAGATTTCAGTAATTTAACCATGTTTATTCATTGCCATGCTGTTGTCTGTTTTTGCATGAATCATATCGTCCTATCTTGAATGTGAGCATGGGAAATAAAGGTCCTTCATACGCTCGGAAATTCAGATTGGAGTTACTGCGATTAAGACAAAACAGTCGTTACAGCTCTAATAAGCTCCATAATTACCCTTCAGGATTTCTAGTCCATTAAACATTCATTTGTTGATCTACTAGTGTCTACTTATTAAAGCCACATGGTGATGTAGGGGATTTCCACAGTGTAACTGCAGCTCCACCTGTTCACTCACATTAAAGGCCCAGGTCAAAAGGAAGACAACATGGTGAGGAAACTACTGGAAAGAGGCCATGGTCATGCTCAGTGGTAACATCTAACGTTCCCAGTATTAGGTCTCTTCAAACCGTATATTACTCTGCAAGCTATAAACAGGCAATATAGCTTCTTTTTTTGTTTTTTTTGTTTTTTTTTTTAAATATAATCACTGTAATATATAAGTCATTTACTAAACTGTTAGTAATCACTCCCCTCTGCCGTTCTCATCAGCTCTATGCAGCTTTTCACATCTTTCAGCTTAGTCCTCTGGTTTTACTGCCTGCAGCTTTCTGTTTGGTTCAGTCTCACCAATGCACGGGACGTTTATTTATATAGCACTTTACTGCAACAAGGCAATTCAAAGCTCTTTACATGAAACATTAAAGACCAATTTGAAGAGATAGAAATAAAAGCAAGCTAAAATAGAATGAGACGGGTATAAAAATACAAGAATAAAAGTTACAGCGCAGGGTGAGAAATAAACAATTACTTGATTTAATAGAAGGCAGCGTCTAACAGAAAGGTCTTCAGCCTTGATTAAAAAGAACTTGAGAGTTGCAGTGGACCTGCAGTTTTCTGGAAGACTGTTTCAGACATGGAGTGCATATCAGAGAAGCTGTTGAAACGTACAACTTTTTCAATAATTTGATCTTGAAATGGAAGGTTTGATATGGAACTATAATTGCTCATTAGTGACTGACGTGTTTAGATTGTGGCAGTTTTCAGGGCCCGTTGGAGGACACCTGATAGAAGAGACGAGTTAACAATCTGAGGCCAAACAATTTGAAACATTTTTGAAAAAAGCCTGTTGGCAGAATATCAAGGCAGCAGGAAGGAGAATTTCAGATTAAATCAAAAAGGTGCTAATATCTCAGTTTTGTGTTTACAGCTATATTCCACTGGCCCAAGTGGTAAGTTGTTAATGCAGATTTAAAGCTGCACTAATCAATATTTTCTTACGAACAATGGGTCAAATGACTGTGTTTAATGATCAAGGTGTCACTTGGAGAGACAGATCTACAGATAATGATCACCGAACTCTGCAACCTCCTCTTTCATGTAATTGTTTTGGTTTTACGCCCGCCAACGTTGCTGTCATGGTTCACAGCTCTCATCATAGTTGTTTTCTGCTGCAGCAAGGACCGATTTTTCAGCGAGAAACTCAAGATAAACCCACTGTACGCTGTCCACGAACCAGTCCTTCCAGAAAAATGCAGAGTTTTTTTGTGATTGTTGCGGGCAAAAATCCTTGATTATGCGCCACGTTTTCTTAAAAAATGCGATGGAATATGCGGGATATTTATGCAGTTTTATGCGATGAAATTGCAGGAACTTGCAAAAACTGCAGTTTCATCATGGCTTCACCGCGGGGTCTGCAGCTTTTCGATGACGTTCACGTCACGTAATTACGTCACTTCATAACGTTCCCATGGCAACAGGGGAAATGGCTGCTGCTGTGTAAAGTAAACGCAACATTTCTCAACTTTCTGCTAAGATATATGTGACTTTTTTGCAACGAAAATGTTATGGGATTATGAAATCATGCAAGCCCAGCATATTTTGCGCGGAAATCGGCAATTTATGCGGCGAAAGTGCGGCGTATTTGAAAAAATGCGGCCCCAGCATAAATATGCGGACTTTGGCTGATTATGCATGGAATTATTTGGAATTATTCGTTTTTCTGGAGGGACTGACAAATGACAGACAAAGTGAGTAACTAGCAGGTGAGCCTGGCGAAGCATTTACCTGCTAAAGTGCCACGTGTTTTTCGGTGAAGACCAAGACAGAGGTGGCCAGGAAACAGATTCCCAATGCTAATATTGCTTGTTTCAGCAACTTGTTTTGCTGCCCCCAAGTAACCATATGAAATGCAGATTTAAACATCTAGGTTTTATTATGTATTTATCTGTTGCTTTACTGTTATTATTTGTATAGTTCAGGTACTTATTTGTGCTATACATTCAAACATATTTGACTGAATAATCCACTGACTGCACAATCAAATGCAAAAACTCCAAAAAGAGAGACATTGTTTAGTAACAACAGTACGGATCATGACAGATGCATGACATCACAACATATGGCAGACACTTCTGCATTTTCATTTAGTAGATTCAAAACTGTTCCTTTCCCAGATCAGTAGAGGGAGAAAAAAAAAAAGTCATACAGGGCCGGGCTACAATTAGCAGTGATGTCTTCCTGTGTAACTGGAGAGACGTTGGCCTGCTAGCATCACAAAAATCTAAGGCCTGGCACATTCCAATGTATAAATAACTAGGGAGAGTTGGTAGACGAGGGGGGCGGTGCAGAGAGACATTTTCAAAGAGGGAGAGAGAGAGAGAGAGAAAGGGTTCAGCCAGTATAATTGAGTGATGGGACAGCTGTCGACTACGCACATGGCAAAGCAGCAGAGAGCTGAATCAAACTGAAGGTTAAAATGGAGAGCCAAATAAAAACTTCTGAACCAAGAGCTGGTTTTCATGCCTTTTTTGAAGAAAACAAATTGTGACTAATCATTACTGTAGAGCTACAACGGTTTCTGATATTCAGTATCTGCTTCACCTGTAATGCATAAAATCTCCCAATCTATCTAGATCATTTTGAGTGTACCACAACACAGAAGAGGGGATCCAGGAGCATATGGACGACTGCTTGCATAATCCCCATTGCCTGCCAATGCTAACAATGCTCTTGTCCAGCTGATAGATTGAGCTCACTTAAAAACAGAACTATGGGAATCTGTGTGACTGTTGTGTTGCCTGCTTACATGAAAACACTTTCTTTGGTAATGCCCTCATGTGAGCTGTTTGAGCACTAATACTGCTATCAAAAAGTATTACAAGGGTGTGGGGAAACCCTCACCCTTTCATCTTGCTTCTCTATTTTTACCATATTTCCACATAAAGTGGCACGCCTGATGTGACGCATGCAATACATTACTGAGGTGACACAGTGACAGCGTGTGACCTGTGAAAACAACATTCATTCTGCCATAGAATACATGAAGTTGTGATAAAATAAAGATTGGTCAAGCCCAAGCTTCATGCTGACCAATGAATGACTATGCACTGAAAAAAAACTAAAAAAACGGTATAATTACTGTAGTTAATATCGTAGGCTTCCTGTCTTCATTTTCTAATCTGGTGTTTTGCACCATTCAAAAGAAAGTCAGTCCTACTGATTTCAGTTGAAAACAAAAGAATTTTAGAAGAAAAGCTCAATGACTTTTCCAAGAATCACACCAAAATGGAGCTGTTTTGTTATCAGCATCTCTTCCTGTTGTTCATTTTTCAAGTACTCACAGTTGATGGTGTTTCGTTTACGTGGACTATGTCCAAGCATCCCATATTTATACAGCTAAGGAAATGTAATACACTGTGGTTTCTTGCTGCCCACACTAAAAAGAACCCTTGTCATCACGTTGCCCAGCCTGCAGACGTCACCACTCTTTTAAGTACTCAATTTTTGTCCTGAGCTTGCACAAAGCATATTGTTGCTTGAACTCAGCGAGGACTGTTATGCAAGCACCCAGTCCTTTATTCTACATCATCACAGAATGCTATCATTTGCCAAAACTTTACTCATATTGAATTGACTGAACTGTATTCAGCAGTGATGAGTCTTGACATATACTCTCAGCAAGAAAAGGCAGTTCTAAGTCGAAGAGTGAGTTTCCACTACACGCTCATGCCGAGCACTGCGGAACAATGACAAAGTACTTGAGCTGATATAAATAAAAGGCATATTTGTGGAGCTGGTAATGCCATTTTTCAAAGCAGCTGAGGTGGCCAAAGCACTCAGATGAGCTGAATTTAGATCAGTATTGGAGATCACAAGATGCATAATAAGAGGCTTCACAATGGACAAACAGTGCTTTAACAGAGAAGAGCTACAGTGGCCTTCCAAGCATTCTTGGCTAGAAATTGAGGAATCTGACCGTAACACACTGTCACAAACTGCATGTTGTTTAAAGAACGAGTTATTTTCTGTGTCTCTGCATGCATGGTGGAAATCTAATCAATGTTCTCTTCAAATGCTAATCTCAAACAGCAATACCCACAATTCCTTGTTAAAACAGTAAGATATATATTTCTTCAAATGTGGAACTCCAAGATCATAACATAAAACTCTTTTTTTAACAACTTGAAAATAAGTCTGACTTCACAGAGTACCTATGTTTGCAAGATATCATCTGTGTCACCTACAGTGTAAAAGATATCTTTCAAAAATGCAGTGTCGCATCGAGTTACACCAACCATCTCTCCACCCTCTCTGCACAATAGAAGGACGAATGGGAATTTGTTTTGGATAAATATCTCTAACATAGAGTACATACAATTTGAACTAATGCAACAATTCAATTTGTTCAGTATATGGTATCGATCTATCACACCTTATATGACACAAGTTAGTCAAAATAGTTCTTGTTGACACTGAATTCTTTGTACAGAACCAGTTTATTCCTAATGCTTGCTGTGCCCCTTTCCAGATGCTTTGGGGAACAGTTTTCTGAAAAATAACAGCTCTCGCACAATTGTTACACTTAATGTCCTCATTATCAATCCGAACTTTAATACTGTTAAAGAAAACTGTGTTTGCCTATTAGACTTTCATCTTCAAATTGTATCTCGGATACCACTAGTTGATGCTGTGATTTTGGCAAGGTGTCTACAATCACAAATTGTTGTAAACATAATTTATAAATACTGCAGTGACCGTAATGCTGCATGATGGCACTGCTGGCACTGCAGGAGTACTACACTAATGGAAGAATCAGGAGAGAAAGAGGCTTCAGGGACCATGACGATGACTGGCTAATATGCCGATTTAAATTCCATAAAGATGCGCTCTTGGATCTCTGTACTGAGTTGGGTCCAGCAGAGAGGGCAACGTGCCGGAACCGTGACATCGCGGTCCAAATACAGGTCCTCGCCACTCTGGGGGAAACCGGTTCTTGTTCAATCTTATCATACAGGTCTGGTATATCGAAGCTGTCCCCCGAGTGCCGTAATATTAATATAGATAGAGTATAGATCAGGTTTCCCTGCACTGTGAGAGAACAGGCCGAAATTATAATTCAATTTGCAGCAATTCCCGATTGTCTGAGAAGTTTTTTGCTTTTTCTCCGCCAGTCGTCATTATTTGGTGTAAAGAACAACTGCCAGGGCCATTAACATACTGATCAGCATTCACGAGGTGCTTTGCATTGACTATTTATGGTAAGAAATGGGCATGTACAGGGCGGGATAAGAGGCTGATCCACGTACGCACACTTGGGTGTGGGTAATCTGTGATTCATAAAGGGAACATTGCTTACAGATGTGCATATGCACAGTTTTATAAATCAGATTTTTTTGTTTTGCCGTACGTCATTTTTGGCTTTTGGGCGTACATACGCTTTTAGTAAGGATCCTACCCACAGTTTTATAAATGAGACCACTGGGCCTTTTGGCATGCTGGGTAATCTTCATGATACTAGAATTAATTGGTTTGTAGTTAAAATCTCATTGTCAGCTTGATATGACATACTGATATTCTTAAACACATGGAGATGACTATATAATTATTATAAAAGGGGTTAAGAGGAACTATAGGTTTTGTAGTCAAATCCATTTCAGGCTACTTGCTAAGTGTTTTTATATAGTTTAGGTTCCTAAATACTTTAGAGTATAATATTATGCTTTAGTAGTTCCTTACACCATTTGATTTAGACACCACATGGAATGCTGACAAACCAATCTAGAAACATTTAAGTCTTCTATACTTGAGGGCCAGTGTAGATACAAGTGTGAAGTTTTATATGTATTTAGGAGTATTACCTTCACCCAGATCCAAGACAGCCAGCACAGCGCTGCTCCGGGCCTCTCCCAGGTGATTATTGGCGATGCAGGTATAGAGGCCAGCATCACTGGGTTTGCAATCCCTAATCCAGAGCCCGCCGTACTCCTGGTTCTCCATGTTGAGGAGGTCATCATTGTGGTACCAGTACAGGGAGGGCTGCGGGTCTCCAGCCACAGTCACCTTCAGACGGATGTCACAGCCTGTCCCCACAGCGGCGTTCCTCATTTTGCGTGTAAAAACAGGTGGAGTTGGGGTAGAATAGCCAGGTCCTCGAGGATCCGGGACAGCTTGCTCTGGGCTCACTTTGGACCGCTTTGGGGGGATGATGGGGCTCGGGGGTGCCGCTGCTTCATTTGCCCCTTTTTTCAGGGTCATTTGCACCTCAGCTTTTCTCATGGTTGAAATGATTTGGTGAATCCTACCGTGGATTCTGTACCTGTGTATGAGGATTGTGTGGCTAGAACACTGCCTGGGCCCTCTCTTAGTATTCTAAAGCAAAATCCAGCAAGGACATTATAATCTATGAACAGGCTTTACGTATAAATTACTGTTAACAAAGTTCTCACATTTTTTTTTTTAAGATCGATAACTTTCTATAACTTGAAAAGCCAAACTATAATATTTTTTATGCATATCTGCGGTGAATAAATTCCCCTCAAATCGTTGTTCTCTGACCTCAGTTTTTGTCCGAAGAAGAAAAATAAATGGTTGATTACCAAGTAATTAAGCAGATAGAGATAGCTGCCACTCTCCTGTCCAGAGGTATTTTTAGGGCAAGACACACTGGATCATGTTGCATTAACAGCTCCCTTGACTTGTCTCCTGGAAGTGGCGGCCTTGCTTTTCCGCTCCTTTTCCCGATGTCCTCTGACCTTTTAGTATTTTATAACCATTTCCCAGTGGTGTGTAACTACTCTGCAGAGTAAGGCAAATCTTCAGCGTGGGTCCTCTTTATTCCCAGCAGCCTTGAGATATGCTCTTGCTTGGCTTCTGTTTGAATTCAAGCATCAAGTCCTGTCCAGCAAGTTGCACAGTGCCCCCCCCCTCCATATCCCATGAGCTAAACCACCCCACTCATGATCTCCCCCTGCCACTGCCAGCCTGTCTAAAGGGGGAAATGACAGTCAGAGCCCAGCAAGCCTTACAATGACAGCTGCATGGTGAGCTGTCTGCCCACTCACTGCGAGGCTCCCGCCCCCTTGTCATTTATAGCCAACCTGAGGTCAGTAGAACATGCGAGATACTGCAACACTTGGCACAAAGGAGGGGGTGGTCAGCATGGGACAGATATTTAATTTGTAGGTCAAATGTAGAGGCTGGCGTAAGTCTCCCAATTGTGTTGAGGTGGTCAGATATCATGATACTGAAAACATTGCTGCATTAACATTGCAAGATGGCAGCTGGGGCCCTATAATAGATATCTTAAGGATCTTCTACATGAACAACAAAGTTGAGGCAGTAGCCTACCTATTCTGCAGAGTAACCGTTGGTGCTCAGTGAGTAAAACACAAGAAACAAATTAAAAAAAAAAGGTTAGCAGTAGTTCCTGTTCCTATTACTACTGTCTTAATAAATGGAAATATTTTAATCAAATTGAAGACAAGTGATTGTAATACTGCTGCTCACAAACATTTAAGTCAAATTGACTTAGCTTATTGCTATGCATCTCTACTGCTAGCATTATTGCTACAAATATAACACCACATTATCAATGACAAATCAAAACACATGTGGTACTTCAACAGTAAAAGTTTAAATGCAATTGCAATTTATAACTTAACAGTACAGCTTAATAGCATATTACTATGCATTAAGCTGGTACTGCTAACTAGCATATTGCTAATGTTAGTGCACCATGCAAGACCTGAATGAATCAGTTTATGTTAAGGATATGCTTAACAAAAGAACAGAACCCACTATGCAGACACTGGCAGGAGTTAACAATTTATTCACAAAAAAAAACAAGGTAAATGTGCAAAAAGGTATAGCCTAACTGGTGAGCATGGCGCGGGCGGGAGAAGGGAGCCAGTGTCCGGGGGTTAGTGAGCGGGGTTCCGAGTGAGGACAGAGCAAATTATGGGTCTGAGCGTGGCATACGAGCAGGTGAGCCTGGCAGGGATTGAGGGAACAAAAAAAAAAAAAAAAAAAGAAAAAAAAAAGGTGAGTCAAGCAGGCAAATGAGCAAAAATTCTAACAAGCGGGATTCAAAAAGGGCTAGTCGGCCGGGTATTTACCACTGATGCTGCAACAACGAACGGACGAGGAGTGAAGCAGGAGGAGATGGCAATCAGTGCTGAGGACTTTGCAGGTGGTTGATTGAACAGGCAGCCAGGTGAGCGGAAGCAGATTGGCCACGCGCAACCTCTCTCGCCGGCAAGACAGAAAACAGAAGAGGGGCGATACGGTCAGTGGGGGAGATCCACAAGCAGCAGATCTTAACAGATTCATGTTGTAAAACAAGACTTACCTTGTAAGAAAAGCAGGGGACTTGAAAATGTTCAAAGACATATGACAAGCAGGAAATTAGTCAGGCACTAATAGCCTATTAATGTACATTTAGCAAGCAGTAGCCTACATGTTTGGCAGATTATGGCGAGCACAAAATGCTCTTAAACCCATATTATTGGACCGGATGTTTGGTAACTATATGTTAAAACGCTAAGTGATACATGTATTCCAAATCAAATTTACTGTATATTACTTTAGTAGTAGTGGTAGGCTTGTAGTAGATGTTGTAGAGTAGAAATTGTAGTACTTAGCCTATTAGTATAAAATATAATACTATTTTATTAATGTCAACTATTTTTCATTTGTAAATTCTTTCTACCAGAAAATAGTCTCTATAAAACTGTAACTAAGTCTATGCATTATCCATAGTAATTAAAGGGGGCACATTTTTGGAAAGATACACTACTATTGAATTTGTTACGGAACGGCACAGGAGGTTGAACCCAAAAGCAGACGAAAACACACAATAATTAAGATTAAGTGATTTAATACGTGAGATATATACACACAATAATTGTGCTGGTGGCAAAAGGGGAGTTGTGTTGAGGGAATCCAGTGGTGAGTGGTGGTGCAGTTTGCTCTCCAGAGCGTGCCCAGTGAAGTGGTGGCGATGACCATGTGGTAGGGCCTCCTCCAGAGTCCAACAAACAATTTGAGTTTGAATCCAATCCTTACAGAGAGAGAGGGAGGTGCAGGCAGGCAGGAGCACGAGTGAGCAAGGCTGGCTGCAACAAGAGATCCACACAGAAAAACGTTTTAGCTACACAAGCTGAGACACAAGGAACACAGAAGACACAGGCAGCCAAGAGCACCACGATACCAAACTAGTAGACTGTACAATCTGGCGACAAGTGGATCACAGAGCCAACCTTAAATACTGCAGGAGGTTGATTAGGGAATGAGCTCCACCTGGCGCCACCTGCCAGCTAAGCCGCGCCCACAGCTCACAGTCAGCACAGGATTGAGGAACATGAGGGGAAAACAAACAAAAACACACAGAACAAGAAGAAGCATGGGCTGCCATGATGACATCATGACAGAATTGCTGGTGTGCATTCTTTTAGTTTGTAGAAACTCCAAATAAATTGTCGATGGTACTTCAAGGTGGTTTTATTATTTCATCTTGCAAGATATTTACAAAGAGCTGGCAGGACTGTAAGTGAAGAGCACCGAGGTGTGATCTTGGCTCCATTGTGTCCACTATGTTGTAATGTAGCCTACTATAACATAGCAAGCTAATTCATTAGGTTGAACTAATTTGAAAATGTTAGCTCTGATTTGGTTTTGTGGGACGCATTAAACCTGAATCAACTTTGGGAAGACTAACCTGTAATGTAGCAATAAGCAAACTATTTTATTATGTCTGCTTTTTTATAAAATGTGGTACCTGTCAGCTGCACTTCCCTGAGATCTTTCTGTAACCAAAGAGTACTTTTCAAAGGGTTTTTTTTCTGTACAGAGGTGGAACAAGCTGTACACATCAAAAAATTCCTAGTTTTATCTTCTATCAGCTGTTTATGTCAAACGTAAAAGCTTTTTTGACGTAATGCGGTGACTCATTGGTGTTATATTAATCAGAAACAGATAGTGTACATGTTTATAAAACTTTAATGATGATATACTATAGATTACAAATTGTGTGGCATGGGAATGACCATCTGCTGTCTTTAGCTAAATATACATACAACTTTAACAGACTTAATTACAAAAATGTAAATACATTACTATAAATGTATAAGAAGTCAACAAGTATTGTTTCTGCTTCACTTGCTGCAGTAGACATTGAGCTGGAAGTAAAATGCTCGTTAAAGTACATTGGTATTGATTTGGAAATTTCAATAATATAAAATCAATTTAATAATTCACATTCATATGCTATACTTATAAAAGAAAAATGACCGGTCAGATGTTTCACTGTTTAATGCTGAAATGTCTTAATTCTACTTTTTTTTCCCCCAGCGCTTTCAGCTGCATCTCAAGGTGTTCATCAGTGGATGTTTGTCTTAAAGTTGTGACATAGTACTATTGTTTGGAAATATAGTCTCACATTGAGACTTGACAAACATGTTTCCACAGTTTCCTCAAAACTAGACGTGACTGAGGTAAGAGAGGGGATTTTTACTTGAAACAACATTGCCGGGACAGGGTTGAAACCAACTTTCAAATACCTCATTGTCATGTGCACAGAAATTGCAGAGAAGCAGTGGTTGGCAATCAAAAGTTTAGAACTTTGGCTCCCGCCAACAATGCTTATTTAAATATGTAATAAAAAATAAAAAAAAACATGCAAGTAGAAATAGGTATCTAAGACATATGTATTGTAAACCAAGTTAAATATGATGAAAAAATAAAGAAAAGTATGAAAATATATTTACAAATTTAGGTAAAAAGTATCAAAAGTTGTCCAGCATGTGAGCTCCTTCAGTACATACGCTGATGTGGTTCATTTATGTGAATAGCTCAAAGTCTCTCTTGGGTGTTCTCACATGAATGTGGATGTGATTTCTGATGACTGTGAAGACCTGCTGCTTCTCGTCACAGATGGTCTCTCCAGGACGCCGATCTTCCTCATGATCTGAAACAGATTCTTCCTGAACTTCTCTCCCACGAAAGCATACAGCACCGGGTTGACACAGCTGTGAAGCAGCCCCAGGCTCTGCGTGGCAAACATGGCCCGATCCACTGCCATCCTTGCTGGGCACCGGTACGGCACTATCTTTGACCTGAAGAAAGTGTCTGCCATCACTGCGAGGTGGTACGGTGTCCAACAAAGCAGGAAGGCGACGACCACGAACACAATGACTCTCATGGCTCGCTGCCGCTGAAATCCCCCACGGATGTGAAGGAGGCGCTTGATGGTTACTCCATAACAGGGCAGCATGATGGCCAAGGGGATCAAAAACCCCAAAGTGTGGCGAAGAATTCTGGTGGCCAGCCGCCACATGTCAGCACTGCTGGGATCGTACTGTTCAGAACACACTATCATACTGGAGCTTTGGGATTTAAAAGAAGAATTTAAAAGCCCCGGCAGAGACAGGAGAGCACCAACAGTCCAGACAGCAGCACAAACTCCCCAGCTGACTCGCTGTCTGTTAGCCCTGCGGGCCTCCATAGCTCTCACGATCACCATGTAACGGTCCATACTAATGCAGGTCAGGAAGAGAATGCTAGAGTAGAAGCTTAGCTCTTGGAGGATGGTCATGATTTTGCACATGGCTTCTCCAAACACCCAACCCTTGTTAATAGAGGTGGCCCAGAATGGGAGCGTAATGGCCAGCAGGATGTCGGCAATGGCCAGGTGGAGGAGGTACAGGTCAGAGGGAGGCAGCGACTGCTTGCTCAGGCCAATCACCAGCCCCACTACCAGATTCCCAGGAATGGCCAGCAGAAAGATGAGGATGTAAAACACGCTGACAACAACGATCACTGCATATGGGATTTGGAATGTGTCGCAGGGCTGCGTCTCGGGGTTTAGGTTGAAGTCGGTGTCATTATAAGTAAAGTTGAGTTCTTCATAAATAGAGCCAAAGTCTAGAATAAAAGAAGACGTGTTTGGATCTGAGGACAGCAAACAATATGACATTTTAGTCATACAAAATGCATGTAATTATTGATAAACCTGTTAACATAAGCCTAATGAAAATACTTTTCGATAGTACCTTTTAACAGATCAGACATTACGCAGGCTATACACTACCAGTCAAAAGTTTGGGGTCACTTAGAAATGTCCATTCCACTCCATTCCAGACAGAATACCAGCTGAGATCAGTTGCATTGTTTTTTTAATCAGGGCAGCAGTTTTCAGATTACATGATGTGCTTACATAATTGCAAAAGGGTTCTCGACTGTTGTAGACAGGAGTGGCTGAAGAAACACTTGAAATTCATTCCTTTTGGTCTAAACGTCATACTCCCATATACATTGACACTCTGGGATGTGCCTGATATTATAGGAAAGGTGACACTCTCACGTTTTTGTTACAAGTGTCAGGGTGATTCTAGGCCTTACTGACACTGACACAGTTACAGAGACTAGAATTTTTTTATTTCCATGCAAGTCATACATCTGTAAAATTATTAGAATACACTGCTGTAAACACATCTAATGAGATACAGACAACACAAGGCCATAGCCACGTGTCTCAGCTTACTACAGAAAAAATGCAGAAGCCCAAAGACTCAAAAATGTTTTTTTCTGCAGATATGTCTGTGTTTTTTTATTTCCATTTGAAAAGTGCAAAGAAAAAAGCCAAAAAACTACAAAATACAACACTTCTGAAATACACACCCACATCAATCACCTTTCCAATGATATCAGGCACACCCCAGAGTGTCAGAGTATATGGGAGCTGTACCACTTTTAATTTGGGTATGACGTTTAGACCAAAAAGCATGGATTTCAAGCGTTTCTTCAGCCACTTCTGTCTACAACAGTCGAGAACCCTTTTGCGATTATGTAAACACATAATGTCATCTGAAAACTGTTGCCCTGATTAAAAAAACAATGTAACTGATCTCAGCTGGTATTCTGTCTGGAATGGACATTTCTAAGTGACCCCAAACTTTTGACCGGTAGTGTATGTACGAAGTCACTGTACAATAAAACACCATTGTTACAGTTTTTAAAAAAAATAATGACGCAGCCTACATCTCTTTAAGTCTTACACAGAATTTCCATCAGAATATTAAATTGGAAATGTCCCTTTGCCAAATTGCCCTTACTTATTTCAATGATGTATTTAATGGCTACACATTTAAAACTGCCTGTTTGCTATGAATACATGTATTTATTTAATATCAGTCAATATAAGTAAGTTGTTATTCTAAGGATGGACATACTCACCAGTCATTGTGGCGTCTTCTTTGTAGGAGGCACAGAGTATGTCACAGAGAGACAGGGAACCAACACTGTATTTCTCTACACCCCTCCCACCACACCCTAAGCATATGCCTATTGTCCTGTTTGCCTCACACACAAACACACACACACACACAGATTCTGATTCCCTCAAAAAACAAAAAGGAAGCTATGTCTTCACATCACATGAATTGTATCACATGTTTAAAATATAGTTGGACGTTATCCTGTTTAAGGTCTTATATTTCTGTAGACGGAGTATACTTTAACACTTATTCTAGGATAAAAGACCTCTGTAATTTTTCTATTTTGCGTAGTTTATGTAGTTTAAAAACCTGTTCTTGGACTTTTTGACTTATGCTTTTTTTATATTTATTTATTTTAATTCCTAGCAATTCTTTTCTACTTATGTGAAGTGTTTGTTGATCCATCAGTCATCAGACTATTTCCAGTAGTCACTGTTTGGTTATCCCTTAGGCATCCCCTAAACAAACTGAATCATCGGTGTCATGAGATGTGCTGTCACACTGTGTGCAAAATCGAAAGAGAAACCATTAGTTTATGAATTCAAAATAAACACTGGATGAACTATAAAGATATTCCAGAAATGCAGTATATCAACAACAACAACATTATTCAAATTTTGCCTGGTTCTCTTCTTTTCCAACACACTCATATCCTTACTATTTGATGCCTTTGTTAATATAGATAAAACATTTATATAGAAAGAACAATATATAATAGGCTACTTTCCTGACAGCTGAGGAGGTCACAAGGTTGAAACCTCTATCAACATGCTGTGAAATTAAAAATACCATAGGCCACATGATGTGACTACATTTCTGATTGACCACTGTTGTTGAGGAAGTTCCCCTCCGCTCATGACATACATCTGTGTTGACACATGAGCGCCGGTCATCACATTTCCTGCCACACTTCTCATGTGTTTCAACTTCCAGTTGTCACAAGTGCTGCAATGTTGTCACAAGTGGAATTACATAAACATGTTTTGAACATATAGGCAGGACAAACAATTGGGCTACTAAACATTAGACAATAATGGAAAGTTACTAAGTTAATTAACTCAAGTACTGGTTGAGGAGTGCTGACCCCTGCCAATTCCCAAAATGTGGGAATCTTATCGGCATAATTTGTGGTAGTGGGGTACTGCGTCCGCGCTCTTTTCAATAGCATTTGTACAACCTATTTTTTAGCAACACAATATTTTTAACTTAATCTTATTTTACTTTAAATGTATTTCTCGCACTTCAGCTACTTTCTTACTCATATATACACACAATACAGTACTGTGCAAAAGTTTTAGGCAGGTATGAAAAAATGCTGTTAACTAAGAATGCTTTCAAAAATGGAAGTGTTAATAGTTTATTTTCATCAATTAACAAAATGCAGTGAATGAACAGAAGAGAAATCTAAATTGAATCAATATTTGGTGTGACCACCCTTTGCCTTCAAGACAGCATCAATTCTTCTAGGTACACTTGCACAACGTTTTTGAAGGAACTCGGCAGGTAGGTTGTTCCAAACATCTTGGAGAACTAACCACAGATCTTCTGTGGATGTAGGCTTCCTCACATCCTTCTGTCTCTTCATGTTATCCCAGACAGACTCCATGATGCTGAGATCAGAGCTATGTGGGGGCCATGCCATCACTTCCAGGACTTCTTGTTCTTCTTTACGCTGAAGATAGTTCTTAATGACCTTGGCTGTATGTTTGGGGTCGTTGTCCTGCTGCAGAATAAATTTGGGGCCAATCATACGCCTCCCTGATGGTATTGCATGATGGATAAGTATCTGCCTGTATTTCTCAGCATTGAGGACACCATTAATCCTGACCAAATCTCCAAGTCCATTTGCAGAAATGCAGCCCCAAACTTGCAAGGAACCTCCACCATGCTTCACTGTTGCCTGCAGAGACTCATTATTGTACCGCTCTACAGCCCTTCGGCGAACAACCTGCCTTCTGCTACAGCCAAATATTTCAAATTTTGACTCATCAGTCCAGAGCACCTGCTGCCATTTTTCAGCACCCCAGTTCCTATGTTTTCGTGCATAGTTGAGTCACTTGGCCTTGTTTCTATGTCAGAGGTATGGCTTTTTGGATGCAACTCTTCCATGAATGGGTGTACCTGGGTCCCACTGGTTTCTGCCAGTTCTGAGCTGATGGCACTGCTGGACATCTTCCGATTTCGAAGGGAAATAAGCTTGACGTGTTTTTCATCTGCTGCACTAAGTTTCCTTGGCCGACCACTGCGTCTACGATCCTCAACGTTGCCCGTTTCTTTGTGCTTTTTCAAAAGAGCTTGAACAGCACATCTTGAAACACCAGTCGGCTTTGAAATATTTGCCTGGGAGAGACCTCGCTGATGCAGTAGAACTACCTATATACTATAACTGGTTGATCATACACCTGACTACAATCCTACAAAATCCCTGACTTTTTTGCAAGTACCTATAAGAACTGATGCTGGTTTGAAGGCAAAGGGTAGTGACACCAAATATTGATGTGATTTAGATTTTTGTTCACTCACTCTGCATTTTGTTAATTGATAAAAATAAACAATCATTTATATTTTTGAAAGCCTTCTTAGTTTACAGCATTTTTTCACACCTGCCTAAGACTTTTGCACAGTACTGTATATATGTATATATATATATATATATATATATATATATGTGTATATATATATATATATATATATTTTAACCTGCTGTGAGCAACTGTAATTTAACAGTTCTAAGCTTAAGTACAATTTTAAAGTGCTTCTACTTTGAGTATTTCCATTTCATGACACTTCATATTTCTACTCCACTACTTTTTTTTAAGGCAAATATTGTACTTTTTCACCCACTACATGTATTTGACAACTTTAGATTTATTAATACAAAATATCAACTGATAAATGACGTTATATTCCAGATTAAACTACCCAGCAGTATGTAAACCTTTACCAGCTGCAACATTAAAATGATGACACATATGAATGAATCATAATTATAATCCAGTAATATAACATTATGAAATAGGCCATTTTCCATGAGTACTTTCACTTTTGGTACTTTAAGTATAATTTGATGTTAAAACTTTGGCACTTTTACTTACCGTACTACTTACTTTTGCTTTGTAAATACTGTTACAAGCTTTTACTTGTTACAGTATTTCTACTTTGATGTAAGTAAATGGTCTGAGCACTTCATCCACCACTGACAATAGGACTGGGTTAGCTTTAGAAAGAAATTCCCCTACAGCCATATTCCAGTCTTGCAGTTTATGTAGATATAGTATAGTATTTCATCCTACTTGGCCACTTTCATCTATTTGAAAAAAATAGTTTCCCTTTTATGCTCAAAGATCAAACAGTGGTTTAGACCAAACAGACTCCATGGTGTCATTTGAAAGGTGTGTCACATGTGAACTAATCTCATTTAAATGGTATATGTACTGCTCTACGAGTTTGGACACACTAAAGAAAAGTGTGTCTAAAGTGAATGGGGTAGTATCGACACCCAGAGAAAATAATGTTCATGTGCTTGGTGCAACAAAGGACATGAAGAAACAGGGTTTCCTTGTATGAAATCATTGCTTCAAAAATGGAATACTTACACAAAAGTTTTCCGTTAAAAGTACAAACGTGCTCGTTTTACCACAACCTGGTTAACAAATGCTCACTATAGTCAGATCTAGCACATCATTTGAAACATCTCCTAAACTAACAGTTTATTTTAGAGACACTAGATGGTGCGGTACAGAACCAGAGCGATAAACATCTCATGAAATTTGATGGGAGGCATATTTAAAATGTGTCAGCGACAGCATGGAGCTCTAAAGGTGGCGGTGGCAGTTTAAACCATGGCCTGTCTGTAGTGGAGGGAAACTGCTCTTGTGTAGGGGGTGTGACTAGGATACGGTTTCCACCTGTGGCACTGTGTACATCTCCAGAAAAGGTTTGAACAAAGCCAAATAAATAAAAATCTTTACTCAAGGTCCTTGCACGTCAGCAGTCACAATTTGTTAGAGCAAGATTACTAAGACGTTTTATACCTTAAGAGCAGTAAAAGAAACTCGTCATTAACAGTGACTCGTGTTGGACTGTCAAACAGACCACATGTGGCAGCAGAATTACTGGAAAATTTATTCTGTGAACCGTATTGCCAGTATTGAAGTGGTCCCACCTTGATCAAGGTACAGTTGATGGCAAACAAAAATAATAAAAATCTTGTTCTATGAAAAAAAAAAAAAAAAAAAAAAAAAAAAAACTGTTTAGTATCAATCTACCTACCATTAAAAATTCTAAACTAACACCTTTCACAGAGTCACTTCGGATACAGCTCTGTTAAGAGAGAGAAGACCCTTTTGAAGAATTTCGCTTGTGCATTCAGTCCATTTTCACCAACTTAAGGCCTTTTCCACTAAAAAGCAGAAACAAATTTCCTGATTTAAATGGCAGCCAAGTTTGCCCCGACATAAATTAAGAGAAGAAAGTGCATCAAGTGTTCAAGTAGGGTGTATAGTTTGAAAGAACATAACAGGGAAGGAAACACTGGCACAGAACTGGCAATTTGCAGTTAGATTTAGAAAATGGGGGTGTAGACAAGAGAAGGCTGCCCACGACTCAGCCACCGAGGCTTGACTATACAAGTCCCGCTAGTGCATTAAGTGGTAGGTCACGATCACACTGCTTACTGAGAGCGCTACTTGCACTACACGTGACAAAACGACACAGACTAGGTTAGCCTGTGTATATATATAAAAAATAAAAATAAAAAAAAATGATGCAAGCAGTCCATAATTTAATTCAATATTTTGAAAGTCAATATAAGCTGTGATGAGACGGGGGCAAAAATGTATTTAAAAAAAAAATAAGAGCAGGGGGAAATGGGGATGGCCATAGTATTCCCACATGATCCCCCCCAACCCCCGATTTCATCTTTTGGCACGCCTTGGGTCCCTGCCGTTGCTAATGGTAACTGAAGACTTTGAGGCTGTTGGGGGTCCTGCAGCAGTAACTGGAGGTGCTCCATTGCCGGGTGACCGACCGTTGGGTCGCCCAATGCCCCCGAACGCAGCGTCTCGGGGTGCCCCAGGTGGAGCGTTGTTGTTGGCAAACGGTGGCATGGAACCATTACCTTTGGGTTGACAAACACAGGAAAGTACTCAAGACATGTCATCCTTCACAGGCCTTTTTCCACACAAGACATGCGCACACACACACTAAAATTAATGAAAGCTGAATGCCATTTAGCTGCTTTGGAATCCAGCTCATAGCATTGTGCATGCTGAGTCACTGTCACAGCCTAGTGGGACACTTGAAAAGAACAGCGCTATTATTATCCGTACTATTTGTGCTTCTACTATGGCAAGTCAAAATGTCTGCTGTGAAAAAGGCCCATTGTCATCACACAAAAACGCAAGAGATGAGATGTCTCATTTTAGCAAACAATTAAATAGAGAACCATATTACTTTTGGAATTTCTTCACTTCAAATTTGTTGAGCCAAGAAACTGTATGTATGATCACAAAAGTTTACTTCTGTAGTACTGACACGCTACACCCACATTCTACAGTCATTTTGAACTGACGCCATCTAGAGGACATGCACAACTCTGTAGTTTCCTATGACAGAGTCACAGGTAGAGTAATGATTATTTGCATGAAGACAGATACTGACCTGGTGGGGCAGGTGTACCTGAATTCTGATTGGGCGGAGAGTTTCCCCTCTGATTCTGGTCTGGTTTACCCTGTTAGTGGAAGAGAACATCACCTTTATCAACCTACCACCACTGGTGTTAAGATGGACACTAAACCATTTTACACACAAAGTTATCCAATTTTAAATTCTGATCAGTCATCAAAAGAAAGGTATGGTTAAAGGGGGACTGGAATGGCTCCACTGTCCCATCACTACTGTGCAGACTCTGCCTCCATACTACAAGTAGGCTGTGCCCGTTTCCAGGATATTTTGGCTTCACTTTTGTACAGTGGGAGGAAGTGGAGACACACTGCCCATCTTTATATAGTCTATGTTCTGGGCACCCGAGCAACAATTTCCATCGCATGGCTACTCACAGACTTGTTTTGCTGGTTGTTTTGGGTTTGCAGCTCTGGGTTTGGTTCACTAAAGTTGGGCACTTCTGAATACACCATGCAGAATCTGTGGAGACATGTTTAAAGAGAACATTCAGAAATTGGGTTTGGCTGGAATGAGTTTGAAACAGCCATTGTCTGACCGTTAGGCATACGTTTTAAGATTTAGATATGAAGTCTTTTAAAAGGAGATTAAAACTTATTCTCCAGGAGGCTACTCAATGGAAAATAAAAGCCAAAGTGAGACTAGTGTAAACGGGATATCTTGGGATTAAAAGGTTATGTACAGTATGTTAAGGTGTTTAGAGAAAATACACAGCTGACAATGTGATTGCTCTTGAATTATACAACTCTGTCTAAAGGTTGATTATATAAATAGTGTGTATGTGGTGGTGGTGGTGGTGATGGTGCAGTAGCTATGACACATGCCTTTGGTGTGGGAGATCTGGGTTCGATTGGGAGCAACGTGTCAAGACACTTAACCCCTAGTTGCTCCAGAGGTGTGCAACCTCTGATATATAGCAACTGTAAGTCGCTTTGGATAAAAGCGTCAGCTAAATGACATGTCATGTATTAATGTTTTAAAAGCAATTATTCAAAACCAACAAGTTACCGACCAATTTCACAAAATTGCCCTGGTCTTGTATGAGGCTTGAGCAGTAGAGAACTCCAACAGGTACAAGAACTTTACTGAAGTATGAATAGATTTGTGCCCAGCTACTCACTCTCCAATCTTCTGTAGATCCCCTCCTCTTCCAGTGTACAGGGTCAGGCAGCCTTTCCATATGGATGCATAGCTAACACAGAAATCTCAAATTAAACTCCTGAATACCAAATTATTTCTCGCAGAATTTAAAACAAAAGTTGCTTAGGTATATAACCACCTGTCAAATGTAAGTATACATATGTGCATTGATGTGTCAACTGAGCAAGTAACGTAACTTGTCATCAGTTTGTTTCCATGCATGGGATCAATCCTACCCTCTAGTCAACTTGATGATGTCCCCTGGCTGAATAAGGCTTCCGAGTTCGTCCCAAACAGAGATAGCAATGCTCCCGCTCTTGTCTGCCACCTTGCACGAGCGAACCTCATGACCATCTTTCGTTTTGGTTACTCGTCCTAATAGAACAAAGCAATGTTAGGTTAGACAAAATGGCCATCCTACTCAAAACAACTCCAACCAGGGTTAAATCTCTAGCGTGTATGGATATGGTATGAGTTAAAGTCCCCATTAACCGTAAATTTACAGTAATAGTTACCGCTGGCCATTTTAATAAAAGAGACGAGTTGATGGTAACGGGAGAGACGCTAAAGCGTCACTGTCCAACTAACTTACCTATTTCCAACACGATGAATACGATATTCAAATTTTTCGACCCAGGCTTCACATCCTTTAACAAAAACAGGGCCTCGCCTGTTGCGGTTGCCATTGTTGTCGCGAAGAATAATAACTGTTGTTCGTCCCCTTGCTGTCACTTAAACTCAGTGGTGGCAGCAGCGGTGCTGGCTGCCTGTCGTTACTTTGTAATGGGTAACGTTAACTACAGCTGTACAGCGTTAGCTCAGCTAGCTAATTAGCCTGTTAGTCAATGCTAACTTATTCCTACTTCAGTCACTAGCTAGCTAACGTTATCGCAACTGCTTACATACACAAAAGGCATATAAGGTAATTAGTCGAGTATATCCAAGTCAAATACAACAAACACTGACACTGGAAGAAAGAACTGGAACGTTAACAGTTAACTGCCCTCTTCAAAACAGCAAATACACTAGCTAGCACATTTGCTAGCGGAGTAGCTTTGCGAAGGAACACTTGACTAAACGTTAGCTAGCTAGCTCGTACTGCAGGCTAGTTTGCTAGCTGCCTTCTTTTAGTTTTAGGATAAAAGTCTATGTGCACTCTTTTTACGAGTAACGTTATCGCCATTACGGCAGCTCTTCACATAACGTCAGCAAACGCTCGCGAGTTAACGTTACCTAGCTAGATGAAAGATGTGTGGGTTAGTTTTTAACAAAATGATCTAATGCCTGCAGGTTACACCAGAGCTTGAGCTATAATGTTCTTGTGTTGCAAAGTAGTTGGAGACAAGTTATCTCCCTCGACCATTTAGTTTACGTTAATATTTTCAAATCGACCGCATTTCCTTTGTGTGCCTTTCTGAGGAACTGTTAGCTAGCTTTGCTAGCGCGCAGTCTGGTCAAATTATGTGTCATAAGACTGTGTCTACATCTAGCTAAGGCGCCCTATAACGTTTAAGTTGTTCGAAAAGCCTTAGCTAGGTAAAAGGCCCTTGTTATATATGCCTTAACAGCACGTAGGCCCAAAAACGATGTCTAAAATATGTACACGCTGTTCACTAACAGTTACACGCTTTCTCCTGCTTCAACAATGCCCCAAAAACTACGTCAGTGGGTGCCTGTCTAATTTATAAAACTCGGTTAGTTCCATTATCCTACATAGGGAAAGGGTATACACATAGACATTTCCTTTGGTCTGCTCTTATACAATAAAGTTGACAGATTGAAAAAATTAGTGGCTTTTATTTCTAAATACACTGCAATCACAAATACAAGTAGACAATGTGCTGAGCTGTTTACAGAAAAGAAAGAAAGTAGTTGGATTGTACCAAATTAATTTTATTCACAAACAACGCGAGAAGCGAGCATATGTGAGAGTTCAATGTCAAGACACGAAGCTACGTGCAACTTTATTCATTACATTTGTTATTTTGGGTAATTGTTACCTTTGTTATTAATTATCCAATTTAAGCTCGTTTTACCCTCTTTATATACAGTCTAGGGTCGGACCAGACACACTCGGAGCGCAAAACGCAAATAAACAGTAGTTACACGTGTAAAAGACGTTACACCGTTACCTTAGTTATAAATATAGGGTTTTATTTTGCCTACTATTTTAAACATTATTTGGTCTTAACAGCCTCCAACGTCATCTTCCAGGAAGCGCTGCCTGGAAGGCACTAGGATCTTAATACATCCTAGGAGTAGGCAATGGTTAGGGTTACAGTTAAGGTTAGGTTAGGTGCAGGTTCCTTGAAGTCGACGTTGGGGGCTTAAATCACCATAGAGTATCTTAAACACGTTTGAAAATAAAGCAAAAAGAATAACGTCACGAACAGGATTCGAACCTGTGCGGGGAAACCCCATTGGATTTCGAGTCCAACGCCTTAACCTCTCGGCCACCGTGACTACATAACGTGATAATAGTTCTAGAAACATATTTAACAACAGAGACATCAACAGTAGTAGGTGTATATATTGAGATATTTTAGAAAATGGCTCATGTGTTTAGGCTTGCTAATTGAAGTGTCGCCATCATGGCTGTATTAAAGCAATACTATGTAACTTTTCTCTCTTCGGTCCCCCTACAGGTTGTCTCATTGGAACTACAGCCGCGCTACATAGTGTTGCTTTAAGAGAATGCAATCGATAATAACGATAGAGACTATTGTGGATGAATCACAGAGTGTTGGCGTGAGTTCGGACACAAGAGGGAGGCAAACACCACCAAAACACCTCGGCTTACTCACAGTAGTTGTTGAAGGTAACTTTACTATAGATTGAAAAAGACAGCATATAGGTTACCAAAACACACATACGATACCTTATCACTGTTAATTTATAGACTGTACATACAGATTTAGGTTTTATACATATATTAAAAATAAATGTGCCCAAAAGGCGTGTGCCCAAAAGTGCCTGGTATGCCAGATGGCCAGTCAGCCCTTGAGACAGTTCAATATATTTTCTTATTACGTGGTCTTTAAATTCAAATAATCTAATATTTCTGCAGATGCCCAGTAATACAAAGGTGGTGGATGGAATTTAATGTATGGTGCTCATAGTAGGCTATTAAAAAAATAAAAGTTAAATTATTCCACAGCAACATTCCCAGAAAATGCTGTCAATACATTTTCATAGGGACTATTTATCTGGGGGGAAAAGTATACTTCCAATCAAAATAGTTTGCAGTGTGTTATTTAGAGTAACAGCAGACTTTGTTTCTGGAACTGTTATTTATTTAGTATTTTTCAGAGCTTTGGCAACTGAAAGTGAGATTTCATCCTCACCTGGGGTGGAGGCAGTAGCCTAATCTCATAGACTAAACCTGTTCAAACATCACTTAAGCTGTTTGGATGAATAGGTAGGCCTAAAAGTTACTTTGTAATTTGGGTGAAGTGACCCTTGTGATTTTGACTCCATCGCCGGTCTTGTCTTGATTTTATATAGAGCACTCTAAATCCACAAACTGTGCTACAGTATGTAAATAGGGGTTGAGCAATTCAACCACTCCCATTCACTAAAATTAACCCTCCACTACCTTATTACCTACACTCAGGTTTACTAGATTAAAACACTATGACCTAGTTATTTCCAAACTCGCAATGGCCTCAGCGAGCTGAACTATGTTTCCTTGGGCACTATAAGTCAAACAACGTCAATGAAGACCACAAACAATATTTGGATGTTATAAAATCTTTATTGATGTATACAATACTAATTTCTGAAAGGAAATGCCTGCATGTTTACAAGATGCTTGAAACAGGAGGAGTTCATTTAAACACTCAAGTGGCAGGGGATCTTCTGCTGTGAAGGAAACGTCTTTGGTTTAAGTGGTTAACTAAACAAACAGGCTATAAAAAGGTAAGAACTCTGTATGAACAAACATGATGTTAAACATGATATCACTACCTAGCAAAAGCTGTAGATGGTGTTTGAACTTTCTAACAAAAACAGCTTTCACATATGACCCAGATAAAACTGTCTGATTTTAGATCTAGAGATTACATTTCCAACATTAGCAGACAGAGCTATCACCAAAGTAACACACGTGCATGACTAAGCAGAAAATACCTCAAAGCCATATTTTAACCTCTACAGTACAAAGAATGTACACATAAGCCTAGTGTTTAATCCCTTTTCAGTAAGATGATTTATGCGAAGAAGAGAGAAGAAAAAAAAAAAATCATCTGTATGAGTAAGCACATTTAATAAACACAGGTAATAAGATATTTAAAATCATGTATATCTATTCATTTTCTCCTTACAGATCCCATTTTTGTAATGCATGATTTTTGCATAGTTAAATATCAAAGTATGTGGGGCACCATATTTTGACTTTCAGAAGTTAGGAATCCATTGCTTATATAGAAGAAATATAATGGATGTAGTTGGGTCCATCTAGGTAATGGAAACCTGCAATGCCATAGATTGGTATGCATACCCCCTATAATGTACTTCAGGTCCCAAGGTCTTATGTATTTCAGACTCTCACATTTTTACACACATATGCGTAATCCCAAGGAAACTTTATCATCCTTTCCAACAACTGAAGTCCTTTCCCACATTTCCCAAGACAAACACATTTGTCCCTTTTCCACTTCCAAGCACATGACTAGGAGCCTTCACAGGGGCAGAACACCTGTGGCTCCAGAGAGCGTCTTCCTCTCTTCGCGCTGTCTCAACAAGGAGGCCAAGAGCATGAAAAATGGGCTGAACAGGAGTCATCCGTCAAAGCTAGGAACGCTGTCCTACGACTTTATCAACTCCTGTGACCTCTCTAGTATCTGGATCCTTGGCACCTGGTATCACTTGCTAAATTATTTTTAGGGAGTCATGGAATTAGACATCTGTAACTACAGCTGGTATAGCACTAGTGATGGTCAACAAGATGAAGGTCACATTTTGAAACTTTTTAGCCATAAATGACTTCCATACATGAAGTTGATTGTGAATGAATTCGCACCTCCTTTAACTTTGGATTTTCTCAGTTTTTATGTAGTTGTATCAACCCATGACTATGCCCCATAAAGTGATAGCTGCAAGGAGTTCCTCAGAAGAAAAAAAAAAAAAAAAAAAAAAAAAATAACTTCAGGTGCGTTTTACTATCGCCCTCATCTACAAAAACATAGGAATGCATCCCTTCAGGACTGCAATTTCTCATACCAGCTTGTGGAAGGTAAAAGGCACTGTAGTGTGTGTGTGTAAAAGGAGGAGACTTAGTGACGGTGCCGTGGCAAAAGTACAAGATAGTGTTTTTGTCTTCAACATATGAAAGATTTCACCATGCAATTTATGAATGCCTCAAAGAAAAAGACAACTTTCAAACACCCAAGTAGCATATAGTAACTCAAAACAAATTCACAGATACAACATTTACTGTATGAAGTACACACACTCAAGGGCTTATCATAGAGGTACTATTTCATGGTGTTTACGCTGTAAATACCTAGAGTAGTGTGGCTCACATAGAAAGAAAAAAAAAAAATAATTAGAATTCCTAAACATGAACAAAGTTGGCCTGCAAAAACGACAAAGGGGCTGTAAAAGGGACATTTAGTATGTCAATATTAAAACCTGCAGGGTTCTTTGTGTTACTAATGCATTTTTCTAGCCATTAGGAGTAGCTTCTATTCTGCATCAATGTCCTTCATTTGCATCAGTGTAATTTACCTGGTATTTGCAATAAAATGTATCTTTTACCTATCTTAGACTAGTGATTGGTGTTCGCAAGAACATTTAGGCTATTACAAATGCTATCTAGTCTAATTTTCAACACCTGGAGGTTACTTAATTGGCAATCATTAATTACTAAAACATTTTAAAAAGTACCACACGCAACTCATGTGGTATTCTAGGTAGGTCGGAGTCAGAAATGACGAATTGGATCTCACTATGGAAGAAACAAACTATTTGACGAGCGCAGGTGAAGGACAGGAAACAAGTAAGCGCCACTTGGACTTCTTGAGTTTAGTCACCCGTTATTTAAAATCTGGCCTTTTTAAGCACAGGCCCAAAGAATTTAGTAAAGGCCTCTAGTTCACCACAAAACACCCCAGGACCTTTTCACTGAAAACCCTGAAACTTCCCATTCCAACTCTTGCACAACCTGGCAACACCCTGCCTCAACAGGCTGTTGGCAGTACCACTGTTGCTAAAGATTTACTTTTTTTTTTTTCACACACAAAAAGAACAACACAAAGAACGAAGAGGCTATTTGTCAGTGAGGAAGAGAGCTCCAGTGGCAGATAACCACAGCAGGAGGGAGATAGTTGGCCCAGCGCCCTGGAGATGTGCTGCTGTTAGAGAGGTGGGCACCAGCTGATGGGAGAGAGTTATGGTGTGTTGGTGCAATGGTACTTTCTTTGGACAACCCTGCTCCAGGGTTCAGGGAGCACTTGCACAATATTCTAATCCACTGTGGGGTCTAGTTGTTAACCTAGTTGCTTATACAGTCTGTGTCAAGGTTTTTAGACCAAGATGGTAATAACCAAAGGTAGTGTTGCAGGAATAGTCCAAGGATGGACTACCTTAGGAAGCCGTGAGTGTGTTCTAGTCTATATGGAAGACTAGACAAGACATTTTACATTGGGAGGGAAAATGTGTGCCTTATGGGTGCAGAAAGAAAGAAGAAAAGAAACTATTATTGATGCTTTCTAAATATTAAATCATATTAAGACACTTGCTGTACAGCAATTGTTGCTGTGGGAATCTGGGCATCTGCTGCTGGCTCAACAGGGCTTTTGGGTTTCTCTCCTTCCTCCTCTTCTTCCTCCTCGTCAACATCTTCATCAAGCTCTGGAACTGCCAGGCCAGCAATACGACCGCCATTTATCTCGCCCTCGATGCTCGAGGCCTCTCCATTGATAGCCAGCTCTGCCTTCATGCTCTCTGGGGTGGAGGGACTCAGCATCTCCCGAATCTGCTCCACAACGCCTTCTTGGGTCTGCACCTCTGCCAAGGGAATCTCACCATCGAAGCTTTCCAGAGCAGGAATCTCCACGTGGGCTTCTTCCCCAGGTGACCCCATGTCTTGCGTGGGGGTTTCCCCATCTCGGACTTTCTTGACATTGAAAGTCATGGGAGACACCTTGAAGGAGGAGGACTTGGCAGTCGGGCTCTTGGGGTGGTTGGGGGTGAGGCTCTTCCTGAGTTTCTCACGCTTCTCTGGCGGCACAATCTTGGTGGTGATCTTGGTCATCTTCTTCTCGATGCTCTGACGCGAGAAGGCCTTCTTGAGGCTATCAACCTTCTTCAGGCTGTTGCGCTTGAACTTGTCAGCCCTTCTCTCAAATGTGTGGGAAGTGCCCGTTGCGGCCTCGCACTCAAACATCTCGTCCTCCTCAAGGTGTGCTGGAAGACCATCGTCGTCATCGGAGGACAGGCTAATGGTCTGAAGACCCTCAGGGGCGTGGCTGCCATCAACAGAGCAAGCAACGGACGGAGCAGGATGGATGGATTCTGCATCATACTGGCTTGGTTGTGGGGTCTTGAGGGAGTCCTTGACTAACACACTAGAGGGGATCTCATTGTCTTCCTATTGGGAAACAGAAGGACAAAAAACAGGAGGGTTAAGAGGGCGGCCTTTTGGATCAGTTACAAGTGAGCATAATTGCTTGAACCAGGCTTTAGTTTGATAAGGAATTACCTTGATGATATCTTTGTTTGAATTTATTCTAGTCAGGATTAGCCTTTAGACAACTTTACAAGTTCCAATGACTTCAATGGAATTCTTGACCATGATGATCAAAGTCAAGATACTTCCAAACACACATCCCCGAAAACATGTTTATGTATATCTCTGGCCATGGTTCGGCCATTGTAAATGGCTGTCTGTGTTTAAAAGCTTATACTCTAGACACCACACATATTGGTTGTCTGCCTGCTGAGGACCGAGGAAAAATCGGTCTCTGCATGCCTCCCTGGTCTTGTCCTCAAGATATCTGAGGAATTTCACCTTTTCACTACAGGATACACACCTCTCCTTTTTTCTCTTTTACATCTCTCTCTGCCTTTAACCTGCCATCCATTAACACATTGATGACCATAAACAGAGTGAAATGGAGAGCAGTAGGTTCAATATCCAGTTTCATTTTGTTTCTCCTCAGTGTCTTTTTCCGCCCTCTTACTTGCTTCCCATTCATCTGTGCACAATGACGCAATCACACACATGCGGCAACACCCATGCACATACTATGTTACACTCCACTGGGGATTTATGAGCTAGATTTCCACCTGCCCCCCCTTCCTTTCACACCCAGGAGTGAGTGGAGAGTCAAGGTGTAGTGGTTCACATACTCGACTACACATTTGAAATGCTCATAGAGAAACCCTTCCAGTGACATCAGCTTTAAGTGCCACCGCTGGATACTTGGTTTTGAGCGCTAAACAGGTTTCGTAAAGTCTGACGGGGCTAAGGTTACAGTAGCACCACAATACGGGGAGTGCTTTGGGTGATTTAAGTAAGTGTTTAATTCTGAATATGAGCTTTGTGAGTTTAACTTGGAATTTAAACTATACGTAGTCACAGGTCCAATAATGGAGTTACTCATTAATTATTTGAGAGGTTTAACCACAGAATAAGTCAATATCAAGCACCAGTGTCGGTGTCAGTCACCCTCAGTGTATGCCGGAATGACACATTTTTAACAATAGTTGTTTCTTTGCACCATGTGTGTAAGAATGAGTCTGCATTATAGTATGAATGCATTTCCAAGAATGCGTGGCAGCTCTTATAACAATACAGGATTGCTTAAAGTTACAGCATGCCATGGGTTGCTGAAGGAGTGAGCAATGCATCTTGCTTGGGGGGTCATTAACACATACTTAAAGGACTAGGCCAACAAGATAGTCTACAGGAGTCCTGCCTCCTGTCCATTCTTCATTCAACACTCAGTGGTGTGTTCTTGCGGTATTGCACCCGCAATCTCTCCCATTCCTATTCAAGCCAATTTTGACACGCTGCTATTTTCATGAAGTAGGTCAAATACAGTACGTGAGATAAGACGATAGAGAATCTGTGACAATTATATTCTAGTATATGAGACCATCACAACAGTGTATCAAATTGTGTTTAGTTCCTAAAACAACTTCTAGAACTTTTGCATGATTTTATTTTCCTGATTGCATTGAACTGTGGCGTGAGAGACCTGAGGCTATATTTGAGGCTTCAGGATTATGGCCTACCTTGATCTCATCCCACGGCATTTCACAGCGCTCCTTTTAGGCACCTAAACAACTTCATAGTGTATGGAAAGCTCCTAAGAGATGGAAAGCCATGCAGAACTGTTTTTACCACTTTGCAGACACCTGATGCCTCTTGCCTTGATCACAAACATGCAGGCACACACCTGAGCTGCCAAGCATGTGTGAAAAATGACATACTACTGGTATCAACTCTAAATAATCCTACATATTTTTGTGATGCTCCTCCTTATAGGTAACACTTGTAAACCATCAAGGAACTGCTTCTCTGTATGTGTTCACAGTTTGTGAGTTTTTATTTACAACCATTAGGGATATGCAATCATCCCCAAAAAGCTGGGAGTTGTGATGAACTGCTGGTTTGTAACTTGAATGCCAAGGTAGCACCTTGGGGAAAGCTCCGGTTACCAATAACTATAGTTTTGTTTGACTGGGACTCCTCCCTTTCAGTTTGGTTCTCTGTGCAGTATATTGACGCCCCATTGTGAAGCTATTATTGTAGCAGAACTGTTTGCAAACGTGTGTGGAGAGTTGTGTAACTGTATCTCAATCCGTGAGATCTATGTACGCATTCACAGTCTACACATTTACAAATCGGAATACATATTCAGAGATATGTTTTTACGCATTTACAAATCTCATTATGCACACACACATTTGCAGATTCCTGTAGACACTCACAAATGTCTGTTTGCATTTAGAGATTATTTTACACATTCAAAAAAATGTAATTACGCAGGCACAGATTGAGATACGACTCTACATACACAAATAGCTCTGCTACAATAATGGCTCCATTACGCCATTTTGCTGTTGGTCTGACGCTGCACCACACCCACAGAGACTGTGTGGATCTCAACGTGTTCATGCAGAATCAAATCAGAAAGTCAGGAGCTATGTAGGCGACAGCTTTTGTACTGGACACATTAGATGTAACGGAGAACCAGAAAGCTTGCTTATTGGAAGATGATATTACTCCAGATGTATCTCCCTTTTCTGTGTGTACATTTCAAGTCAGATGCAGTCAAATAGTTTTAATCAGCATGGCGTTTTTGAGAAAATCAGAGCCAATTGGACCTTTCCTGACCCTCCTTGAAAAATTCCCTGATAAAAAAACAACACTAATCTTTTCTGATTGTTTAGTGGTGTTAAGATTTCTAAAGATTCAATCGTGACTCCTCTGCTCCAGTCAGGGCATGCCATAGACTTACTGATTTGGCTCATACATGTTGTGATATAATCACTGGAGTGTGTGGGCGGCAGCAACTGAAAGTAACGCCCTCCAATGAAAAGTGAGCTCTAATACTACATGCTGTACTAGACCTTCTGCAGTTATACGGTTGGTTTTATTGACCGATTCATGCGTCACTTTCCCCACTTAAACATTTTAATAGATAAGTGCTTTTACTAATCACACAGCAAGAGTTTCCAGTGTTCATCGTCGCGTTGTTTCCCCAGCACTGACTTCATCTTTGATTGGATTTGACTGATAAAATGCTGTTTCTGGGTTTAGCCGTCCAAGTAGTAAAATAGGGTGAAATTAGGGTGTCCTTAGTTTAACCCCCAACAGTCTTGGCAAGCAAGCTATAACAAACAAAATCTTCCTAAATACCATTTGACCCAGGTCTGACCTGTGTTTGCACGTGCATCTCACATTCTGGCACTTATCTCCTGGGAATCCCTTTAATTAATGCATCCTCTAAGCAAGCACTTACAGTATTAGTGACGGAGAATGTGATATATATATATATATATATATATATATATATATATATATATATATATATATATATATATATATATATATATATATATATATATGTGTGTGTGTGTGTACGTGTTCTGAGTGTCTTTGTGCCAGTGTGTATTTGTGCAGCCATGTAGGAAATCAGCCATTGTTTAACAAAACTGTTTAAGAGAAAAAAATGAAGTTAAAATAAATTTGTAGCAAACCAAAAAACTAAATAAATTTTGTGTGACAGCAAGTTTGCTGTGCGTTAATGGGGAGCACAGTTCAAAGATATTTTGAACACTTGGATGTCATGTAATGGAGTTCAAGACCTCATTTAACAGTTGCATAGTAGAACTGCCATCCAATTGCAAGTCTTGCAAGGTGTTACTAAGCCAGAGCTTTTGTAAGTCAATTCTCCGGAATTTTCTGCTCTATTCAAACACACACACAGAGACAGAGAGAGACAGAGAGAGAGAGAGACACAGAGAGAGAGAGAGAGGCGGAGTCGCCACTGATTCAGACAGTTCAGATGGGCTCAGGTTACTCTCTGAGTGAGTGTCTCTGTTTATAACGATACCCTATACTTTTTCTTTTGCATCTTTTCTCTTGCCTTTATTTATGTGTGTGCATCTGCAACTAATGACGATAATGTCCCACCATCAGCTGTACTCTGTGTTTGGTGCTAATGAACATACTTTAGCACACTATCACCCTAAACTAAGATAGTGAACATGCTAAGCATTATACCGCCAAACAGCATGCTGCCTTTGTTAATGTGAGCATGTTAGCATGGTGATGTTAGCATTTAGCTTAAAGCACCACTGTGCTTAAAAAAGGTATAACATGCAGCAATTTCCTAAAATAAAAAAAAAAAATGTATAGACTTATACTAAAGTAATCCCTCTCAATCATCACTTCTGACCAACTACAAGTGTTTGACATTGTCTGTATCTGCAGGGAATCCCTCCATGACCCCTGCCATCATTTTCTCTTTTCTTCTTATTTTTCTGTGTGCGGGACGTTTAAGGGCATCAGCAACAGGTGTGTATTCCTGGCCCTTCAGATGACGAATGGAGGTTTTCCAAATCCTAACAGGCGAGGTTAGTACAGGTGTGTTGGCACAGTGAGTCAGGTGCCTCCAGGGGACTGCACCAATGAGAGGGTACACCATCACCACTGCACACACAGAAATGCATGTGTGCACATTTGCTATTGCCAAGCCCCTGCCCTGCAATTATTTTGTTACAGAATGAGAAAGACAGGAGGCTCAGTTTATGGGTGAAAACAGATTGCAGACAATCTGAACTGAGAATGTACAGAAGCTTTGTATTGATTGATAGACAGACTTTTTCGTACTGCATATTTCATACAATGGGCTTTGGAATATTCCCCTTTTCAGTCTGTTAAAGCTGCAGTGGGTAGAAAGCAAAACGTTTCTTTTAAAGTAGAGTGAGACCTCTTCCTGCAGCTCTCCTTCTCCTCTCTGTATCGCACAAGAATATGCATGCGCAGAACAGCTGATCGGGATCTCTCTCTCTCCCTCTCTCTCTCCCTCTCTCTCTCCAAGAGCTAGATTTTCGAAAGCTTGAAAAGTGAGCCAATAGGAGGCACACGAGTCTAGTTGTCTCTCCGTCCACTTAATTACAAATATGCTGAAAAATTATTATTATGGACTTTTTGCCCAACAACTTAAAAAATAAATTGCAAACCACAGCTTTAATTTAGCCCCACCCTCCCTTTATTCTCTAAATTTGTCAAACCTCCTTATCTTCATTCAAAATGTCCAAACAAAACAATCCCTTAAACGGTAGTCCCTGCCCTCTCTCACACACATCCATTCAATGAACAACTGCCACACAGTGTCTATCTGAAGCTCATGTGATTGCGCAGATGTGCCTTTATCTGCATGTTTGGATTACATCCTTCCCATTACAGCGCAGTCCGTTGTTTAAAAGGTCACCCCGACCAAGCTTGTTGCGTAACATCAAGCCCCTTCCATTCCCACCCCCAATGTGCACGAGGAGCCATCTGTGGACGGAGGAAGGAAGGAGGAAAGGAAGGAAAGGAAATGGAATTCTGCTATTTGTCATGGGACTCGGTAACATGATGACCTCTCAATGTACTATGCACAGTGTATTGGACTCAATGCACTGCCTTGCACTAATGATAATATAAATATTATTTACACCTCTACAGATCGTAGCCCAACACCACACCACCTAACAAGTATGCTTAAATTGTGACAAACATTATGATTCCAAGTAACATCAATCAGCGACTTCATGCCAATTCTGAATTATGCCTCTTGGCCTCATACCCATGAAGCTTTGCATAAACAAGTTATGGCATTCTTTCCCATCTGCGCCACTCCCACATCTGCTTCACCAAAAGAAAACACGGCATGTTTACTCTCTTTGCAATCTTGCGAAATCACACAACACAATAACCAATTCAGGCGTGATGTCATGCTGACGTGCCGGCAGAATGGAGATCGTGGCAATCTAGAGAGGCGCAGATATTTCCTGATGACATAAATGATGATGTAGGGAAGTCTGTTCACTCAGCCCATAATTTACAGGATGGCAATCCTTGCACTTCGGATGATCATTATGAATTTCATACATGGCATGGTATTCATAATATAAGAACCCCATAGTTTACTGGACCATTGCGCTCCTTGTCACTTACTGCACATCCTCTACATCAGCCAGATCACACCGCTACACCCGCACTTTCCACTGCTTGTCTTGCACCATCCCCTCTGCATTTATGATAAATGAGATAAAAATGTCTTCAGCAGTGTCGCCGCAATACATTCCTGTACATTTACAGTTCTTGTTGCTGCAGTTTTCATCTTTAATCTCCTTCAGCTCTTTTGTTCAAATCTCCCAATATCCCCCTTCTACACATTGTTTCAGCACAATCACCAAACTGTGCGTATCACGACCATTGTTTGATAAGGGCTGTGTGGAGATACCATGCGCATTTTTGATAAGGCTTCCCACCAATTGTCACAACGTTTTCCTCTGTAGAGAGGTCAAAGGGCACCAGTGTCTGTAGAGAAGCCCGGAATTCATCATGTTATCTCGAGACGTGTTGCATTTTCATATTTTATTTAAAAAGTAGAGAAATAAGAACACTGAGAACCAACATGGTTATTGTTTTCCCTTTTCTGTAGAGACACCAGGGTTTGAAAAGTCCAAAAAGAGCAGACAGAAGGAGCCAAAAGATGATAACTGGTTTGAATTTTTTTCTCTTTTTTTTGTTAAATAGGACCTAGAGTTTCTTTGGCAGAATACCAGCTTAAAAAACTCCCAGCACTATTCCTTTAACCATTTAGATTACTCTATCCCTCCAAGACGTCACCGCCTGCATCTAACAACGTCATATTGTGTGAGTGTGAAAGAGAAGAAAGTGTGCAAAAGAGCTTACTTACATTACCTTAACACCTGTGACATAATTATAAACCTGCTAAATATGTGCTCTTGGCCATTCTGAAGAAAAAGAAGTGCAGTGCATCATGGGATATGCTGGGAGGCTAAACTATCTTAGGAGCTGCCACCTTTATTTATCTTTGTATACACGGCTTTGTTGTATCGTCCCTATTACTTTGTATATTGTTCTATAGCACCAACTTTTAGTCCACAGCAAATGGAAATGACTTAAAAACAAACCTAATTAAAACACAACTTAGTGGGTAGCATACCTATCATATGTCACCAGTCTGTGGTGGAGGCTCGCTCCGACTTTCTAACATTGTCAGCACGTTTCTGTGTCAGTCTGAAGCTGTTGCAACTAGTCTTTCACAGCAGGAATCTGCAGTTGCAAACTTGCCTTTGCCTCACAGACTGAAACTGTTGCGCAGACTTGTCAAACCTGTATGTGCCATCAGGCAGAAGAGCGAGCACTTAGGGTAAGACCTCCCTGTACACATGCATGTCTTTCGGCCACACAGTTTGCAAACTTAAATATAATCTCTTATCCAAACTCACTCTTTTGGTATTCTCATTAGTGGACAAAAACAGACCTAATTTGTCATTTCGACATTTTTCCTCGCGATATTGATCTCTCTTTCTGACTTCGCCGCTCTTTATTTTGTTTTTCTAAACCCCAGAGGATTATCTGAGGAATGATCCCCAAAGGGAAAACAAGAATGATGACAAAGCTAGAAACCGCATTGTTCATTTAGAAAGCAAGCCTAAAAGGCTGCGCAGACATATTAGACTTATTCCTGAGATCAGTTTTACTCCAATCCAACAGCACTCTTCCACAAAAAAGCTCTTATCTTATGCTTAAAATCTCTGTCACAACTTGTAGATTGTAAAGGACCAAATATATGAAAGTCACATACTGTACTCGTGGTCACTGGTAGGGCTAAAAATTATTTGTGGAAAAATATCTAATTGTGGTATTTTGCAACATTCTCTCTATTGACAAAATGATACATTAATTGAGTTTTAACAAGCAGCCAGATATGTTCAGGAGGTACTGACTGACCATCAGTAGCTTCAATAGCTAGCTGGGCCCTGTCCTCACAGTGCAACTGTAGAGGTCACACACCTTCCAACTTTAAACAAAACCCACAATAGGCTTACCGAGTAAGCTAGTTGCTACTAGTAGCTCCCATTAGAGAGCACAACATGTAAATGAGACATCTTTGGAGTTACTGGAATGCATTCCCCCCCCCCTCTTTTTGTGGAAGCTAGCCGCCTCCCAACACCTCCAGCCCCTGCGCAAAGCTAACACTGTCTCTGCACTTATCGCATAGACACACAATTGACATCAACTGTCTCATCTAACTCCTGGTCAGACAGCTAAAAAGCCAGTCCGTCGATTTAAAACGTCAAAGTAATGAAAGGTTACTGGGATTAGTTAGTGTAAAGTAATACAGTCATCTGAAACTGTAATCCCTTACACTACTTGCTACTGAGAAAAACAAACCACATTTAAGTAATGCAGCCCTGCTTATTTATTGTTTCTAGACAGTGGCAATAGCTGTAAAGTTACAGTAACTAGCCTGTTACTTTGAGTCAACTACCCTATTACTTTAACCCTCCGAGGACAAAAGACGCACCAGCGTGTCGAAACGTTTGACAAAAAAACCTACTCAAAAAGCAATATTACAAAATTTAAATTTCAGACAAAAAAATGTGGGCGCCACTTTACAGAGAGCTGAGTTTGTTCTCAACATTTTGATGTGAAACACATGGGGATCATTTATATGCAAATACCCTAAAAAGGTCAATTTAAGAAGATATGTGAAAATGCCCTTAGAGCTTAGAGGGTTAAACCTGCTCCAACCTGTGGAAATGGATAGGATTTTATGATGGAAGATTCTGCACTGAAAAACACACAATATGCGCACGATGATTACACTCAAATATCTAATTTCCCCGGAATGTATTGTTTTTGGATGAGTTAAATAGGTGTTGAGTTTAACTCTCATCGTTGCTTCTTTAGGGGCCAGCTTAAAGGTTTTCTCTTGTAGGAAAGCTTGTATCACACATGATTTGTATGCACAAGATGGGACCCATAATGATCGGATAGCTGACCTATTTATTAAGCTACATTTCCCTTCAGAGTAATGAGCTTTGAGTCATTAAGCTAAAAGGTAAGAGCATGGGGCGAGGCTGGGGGACGGCATTACAGTTTGAGCTCCATGAGCGTGGAAAAACTGCTTTTACTTCCTGCTGCTTGAAGCTCCCATTAAGTACAACCTTTGGTCAAGTGTCGATGTACAAAAGCACTATGACGGCAGGCAGCAAAGCAAACAAAATGACAATGACTGAAGTGTAGCCAATCACTCTTCACCTTTAAACCTCTGTAAACATCTTCTGAGCTGAAGGATGAGTCAGGATGGGGAGACAGACGGACAGAAGAGTTTACGATTCATTCATTTCAACGAGTATCACTTAATACATGTACTGAATAATGAGAGGCTAAATAATCAGGAATCCACCATGACTCCTACAGCACGTGGTCTATCGACAGAAAGCACGTTGCAGTCATCGTGTTTAGTTTGGCTGGGAGCATGTTTCTCTTTCCCTGCAATGTGATATGAATGTTATTTGATAATGTGTGTGAGAGCCCGGACTGTTGTCACTCCCTGCCAGTCTGCGATTAGGGATCCCAAAAAACACACACAGACAATCACCAAACATCCTCTTCCTCACCCCTCCGTCACTAGGGCCACATGACAACAACTCCCTTTCTCGCTGCTAAATAGCGAGCAAAAACTCTCAACCAGGCCCATATGTGCAAGGCGGGAATACAAATGCGATTCTCGCAGCGTTCAAATTCAATTTGCCGTTGTGGTTGACTTGTTTGTTGTGATGAAATTCCACTGTGAAATAAACACAGATGGGGAGATTAAGATCTACTCAGAAATAAATGTCTTCTGTTGCAGGAAAATGGAAATCCAAATATGCCGTATGTCACGTAACGTGCCACAGTGATGCAGTTAGGATAAGGTGTAAGATCTCTCCAGGGTGACTGTTAATATTTAAACACTCAGGCCTTTGAAATTAATCTGCGTGACAAATAATCGAAAATATCTGCAATCCAACGCAAAACATTTTACCTTTCCAAACAGTAATTACCAAAACAAATATCTACACTGTACACACTGGAATCTCAGATGGCTGGGAATTATCTGTGCTCTGCGTATATGTGTGTGTGTGTGTGTGTGTGTGTGTGTGTGTGTGTGTGTGTGTGTGTGTGTGTGTGTGTAAGAAAAAAGACCCAGAGAGGGGAGGGCCATATGGGGACAGGAAAAGCCCTGGAGCACAAAAAACAAACATACAAACAAGGATCAAGCATCGGTAATTAAGTCCTCATTACTCCCTGTTATGCACAGAGACGCAGCGGAGCGGGAGACAGCTCTGCCATTTCTGACTGACCGTGTCCACAGCCGGAGCGGCGATTAGACCCTTGCTTCCTGCAACAGTGGATGTTTACCCAGAAACCCTGTGTCTCTACCTCAGATGGCACGTACAGTGTGATGAGTGTTCTGGATCAATCTGAGGGGAGGAGGGCCTCTTGGTCAATAGCTACAGGGCTGGTATAGACAGGTTTGGCTCTTTGGGTGTGCAGCAAATGTGCGTTATCAGAGAGCAGCGTGAGGCGTGCAGCATGTGCTTTCGTGCAGTTTCAGGGAATCTGGACAGATGGCTGGACCAAAGACAGAAAGAAAGTGGTCACATCGTGCAAGTTGGAGTTTGTATAAAAGACAAAGAAACAGCCGGAGAGAGCAAAGTGAGAAGGGAAAAACAGTAGGCCATTTAAAACATACACCGAAAGATATCAGACAAGACAATTAAAACACAGCACCAGATGGAGAAAATCCAGAAAAGAAAAGACACAATACTGAAGGCAAAAATAAGAGATTAGGTGAGGCAGAAAGTGATGGACACAGAAAAGCGTCAACACAAGCTCAGGGAGGAGACAACAAGGGCTGAACAGTTCTTTTATTTCCCTCTCCCCTCAGGCACGCCAAGTCTCATTTACCAGCTCTGTAACTGCATACACCTGACCCAACACATCAGCATAACATCCAATGGGCAAGTTGCACGCACACACATGCTGTACACGCATACCTGGCCCGCATCTACAAACGCTCCGCTCTTAGTCTGACACATATTTGGAGGGACAAAAAAACTCAACTCACAGAAGTCCAATCATCACTTTTAACCTTTAGCCTTTGAGCAACGCAACCCTCCTGGTAGATAAAGGAAACTTTAAATTATACCCCACATGCTCTAATAATATTAACATAACAGATAAAGTACAAAACACTGGTTAAAAACATTAACACAAAGCATAGAAGGATGAGAAACAAAGAGATATTCGCAACCAGGAAAATATAACATGAAAAATCCATAGGACGTGTGGAATTTGACAATGAATTGAAAAGAAAGCAACCACCGTCCGCTCTCACCATCTCTAAAGCACATAAAAACTGACCGGCATTCAATCAAATCGATCCACGGGACCTCGCCTACAGACACACAGAGCCACCTTGTACAGGGAAAGGTCTTGGCACCTGTTGCATTTGAACAACAGAGCCTCAGTAACTGGGAAACCAGATAACAACAGTGGTTAAGAGCTCTCTGTGGCTCTGGCTGTGTCAACAATGCCCCCTCCTTTTGCTGCCTGGGCACACACTTGCACACATGCTCAGACGCACACCCACACACATACACATATAAGCATTAAAAACAATGTACTCATTCATGCAACAAAGCAAACCCAGAGACCATGCCTAGATCATGTTTTTTTGGGTTGAGTGGAAATGCATCTGTCAAACACAATATGGAATTTCAAGGCATGGCAACCGCATGATAAATATGCATATCAAGAATCCAGGTTGAAGTTGAGGCCTAGCCTATCTTTTACATCTTGTGTTAGTAGTTTCGACCAAAAAGTTTCAACCATTTTCATGTCTTGAGATAAGTGAGGGACGGGTTATGCAAGGATACTTTCCACCCCTAATTTCCTGGGGAAATTGGAAAGTTTATCTTTTTTTTAGTGCCAGTTTAGAGTTTTACCCTCACAGGTGTGATATGGCAGTTGAAGCGATCTGTGTCTAAATTATGACTGTGGGGTGTAAACAGATCAGTCAGTGTCTGAGCCCTCCTCCATTATCCTCAACAGCTCCATTCCCAGACACACCCTTCTACACACACACACACACACACCTGTATATGCCCGTTTATAAAAATGGTTAAGATTTTAAGCAAATCATATTTCAGCATTTGTGTACAATGTACACTTCTATTAGTACTGTTGCGTTTGAAATAAAACTATAATAATTTGAGAGTCAAAAACAGTAAACAGCACACTGCATAATTTGTGAACTGAGCTCCACAGCCTTAGTCCTGTTCAACAAGTTTTAAAGTGTTGAAAATAAAATAGCGTTGTTCACCTACAGCGTATCACGTGTCTGTGCCAACCAGGCACACAAGAACACATCCAAACACACCCACTACTGCAGTCAAATGTGAATGCAAATAACACACACACACACACACACACACACACACACACACACACACACACACACACACACACACACACACACACACACACACACACACACACAGCTAATTTATCTTATGAAAAAGTTGTAGTAGAGTATTGCATTTAGTATTGCACTCACAAGAGTCACATTAAAAAAGAAAAAGGTGTCAAATTGAAACAGCAGAAGCCAAGATATTCTGACTCTAGTATGGATTAGGCTCCAAAAACACTGGATCCTTTCCAAAATGCAACTTGATAACATCTTTCATAAGATGCTATCAAGTTGCCTCCTAAATGGCAACTTTGTTAAACCCCACACCTTACTTTAGCATGGACCGCAGGCTTCTATAGACCGAATATCTGTGACGTCGCAGTTGATTTGATTTGAATTGTTCCTCGCCCCGTTTGCTCAGCGCCGTACTCAGCAGATGCAGGATTTTTCTACACCGGAAGTTATTGTAAACAAACATTGTGATTGGGTCCATTAGCTTCAAATATTACCCCACAAACACAACCCTGATGACATCACTATGACATCACCTGGGTTATTTTCCCTCCAGAGCCAGATAGGACAATATAGTTTCATAGTTTTTGACACTATAATGCAACGTTATTTTTTGGTCTGTAATACTAAAGAATCTTTGTTCATTCTATGTTCCCTCACCTGGAATATAAGCACTTTAAAGTGGTTCCTCTTCAGCAGGTGGCTGTGGTTTGCCTCCAGCTTCTTCACCTGGACCGCCTGTTTATCCATGCGCTCCCTCACATCCTTCAGGTGACCACTGACTTTGCGGGAGCGCTCGAGCAGCTTGCTGACGCTGTTGGAGGTGCTGACGTGGGTTTTGGACAGGCGGGTCACGTCCCCCTGCACGACCCGCACAGCGCCCTCCAGGTCGGCCTGCCGCTGCTCCATCCGCTGCTGGTTCTCCTGCACCGACTCCAGCATGTTGACCAGCTTGTCCAGCAGCGCCACCACGGTGATGGCGCTCACCTGGCCGCGGTCGACCGGGCTGCCCGGCGCGACCGCGGTCGGGCTGCTCGGATTTTTCAAGCCCAGCCGGGAGAGGGTGCCGGTCGGGGTCGGAGAGGACGGGGCGGACGACGGGCTGAAGCTCGGGATAAGGAGCTCCGTGTTTTCGGGCTGCCGCTGCTGCGGGATGGTGTGGGTGCTGCCGGAGACGCTGTTGTGCTCGGCGTGGGACGCGTCTTCTTCCATGGTTCACAGGTGGTCAAATGTCCCGCTTTAATGGGGGTAATTCACCTAAAACGTAATGGCGTAGTAGCCTACCTAGTTTTACTCTCTCGTGTTGCTGCTGTCACTTGCTCCAGCTAAGAACTGAAGAGAGGGTTTTACTTCTCCGAGTTAATTCGGCATCCACGCCCCTTTCTATCTACCTACCCCCCCCCCCCCCACACACACACACACACACACACACACACAAACACACACACACACACACACACACACACACACACACACACACACGCTGTAAACTTTCAAAACACCTCCCCCGCAAGCCAAAGGGAGGGGCGTGGTTTCTATGGAAACCGTGCAGGCCTAGCCCTATTAACAGAGGTAGAGTTGATGCGCGCGCGCGCGCGCGTGTGTGTGTGTGTGTGTGTGTGTGTGTGTGTGTGTGTGTGTGTGTGTGTGTGTGTGTGTATGTATGTGTGTATTTCCTTGTATGCTAGCTTGCTTTGTGTTTTCGTGTGACTGCCAACCATTTCACTTTGTGCATGCCTGGCTACATTTGCAAAATATGTGTGAAGGCTTTTGTTTACTGCACTCGCTGGTGTGTTTTTGGATCGTGGTCTACCAAATTGTAGGGTACTGGACTGCATTGTGATTGAGAAGCGTGTGTGTGTGTGTGTGTGTGTGTGTGTGTGTGTGTGTGTGTGTGTGTGTGTGTGTGTTTTTGTGTCCGACAAAAAAGATAAAACTACAATCCAAATGAAAAGGCCGGTGTTGTGTTTCTAGAACCTAGTTTAATGTGACGTGCTGTAAATAAATCATGGGCCATATTTTCTTGTCTGGTGTATGTAGGCCTATGTGTTTCATATGTTAGGATATGACTGGGTGTGTGCCTTATGAGCGCCTCTTTTCTCCCCCCCCCCCTTTGTTTTTGAGCTCTGTCTCGTGGCATTGGGGACACTGACATGGAAATGTGGAAATCCCTGTTTCAACAATGAGCTCATCTGTGCCCTGGCATGATGCCTGCCCTTCCTCTCAGTCAGTGTCCCTGTCACCATCACTGTAAATATTTCAGTCACAGTAACACAGTCACTCTTTCAATCAAGTGTTGAAACAAGAGCGCCTGGGTGTCATGAAGGGAAAGAAACGTGGGTGTTTACCTGTGTGATTAGTGCAGAAAAGCTATTGCACTAGCACTATGACAAGATTCTATGCAGATTATGTAAAGTATTCAAGCGCACACCTGCGTTTTATTGGATTCTTTCTGATATGGTAAAGGCTTGGTCAGCCACCATCCCATCTAAGATCAATACAAAGTATTCACACCCTTAAACAGAGATTAGGCTTTCTGCAACAACTTGTATGCACACACAGAAAAGACACACCTAACAGTATTACATATGTTGACAGAGTCCACAGTCTTCCTGAGATCCAAATCACATCACATCTATTTTCAAATGGTGTTGTTATTTCAGTGTTCACTGCTAACATGCGGTGTTGCAGCAACAATACATTTCTGCACATTTTAGGAAATACATTTATTTAATTTAGCTTTTATACAAGTAACCTCATTTAGACACAGGGTCCCATTCAAGATTGATGCCACTTTTATATTTGTACCGTAAATATGAAGTTACATCCTGGACACAGTTAGCTTAGCTTAATTTAGCACAAAGACTAGGAACTGGGGGAAACAGCTAGCCTGGTCCTGACCCAAAGTGAAATAGATTTCTACCAGCATCTCTAACGATTGCTCATCAGCATGTTATATCTCGTTAATTTAATCTGTACAAAAACTGAGGTGCAAAAACAACAGTTTGGGGTTTTATTGCAGGGTCTATGTGCCAAACTATTTCTTGGCCAGGTAATGTGACTCTTTTTTTTAAAAAAGATTTTTCCGGGGCATTTCAGACTTTAATGGAAAGAACATCAAGATATGAAAGGTGAGAGAGAGGGGGATGAAACTCAGAAAATCATCTCAGGTCGGACTCGAACCCTGGACTATCTGTGTCAAGGTATACACCTCCACATATGTGTTCCTGCTCTAACCACTGACCCAACCCGGCCACAGGTGGCTCTTTTTTTGTACAGATTAAACAAACATTTGGCGCCCCTACAGTTCAGAGTGCATTCCACTTGTACACCGCGGTGGTAAATATGGACAGCTGTATACGTGCATTTGTTATGATTACATTACTTATGATTAGGGCTGTCAAACGATTTCTTTTAATCGCGATTAATCGCTGGATTTCTATAGTTAATCGAGATTAATCGCATATTTTATCACATGATTCAAATTCTATTATTTTGCATTTCAGTTTTTAAGTACATATTAACAATTGAAAGCAATTTTTTACCAGTGTATCTTGATTGGGAATCAAATGAATGCAAAGAAAGTTATTTTATGAACTTGATTTTAAGATTTGTAATTATTTATTTACTGTAAACAAAAGAAAAATGTGTGAATCTGTCATTATTGCACAATTCCTCCAAGTACCTAACTGAAAAACTAAACATCCCTATCCTTATCAGAGTCAATATAGTGTTTAGTAACTCCTAAATAATGTTGATTACTCACTGACGTCCAGTGATCACAGGTTAATGAGACAGCGTTTGCAGCACCTTGCAGCAGTTCCAATGTGGCTGCTTTCTCCGTGTCGTACAGGCTGTGTGTGGGGCTGCTGTTCCCCTCGACGGCAATGAGACAGGTCAGAACATGCCAACCGTAGTACGTCTTTAAGACCCGAGTCCTCTACGATGCTGATAGGTCTGCAGTTAGTTGCCACCCGTTTCGCAACAGCTGTAGTAATTATTTGGGATTTGGTTTCATCCACAGGTCGGCAAGTAGCACTCTCCAAAATACTGCTTTGCCTGAGTGGGTAGCATGCTAGTGGGTAGCATTACGTTAACTGTACTACTATGCTTAGCTCCGTAGGTGGTGCTCAAGCTTGACGTGCTTCGGTGATATTTTAATTCGGCTTTACACAATGTGCATATGGCTTTCGACTTGTCTACGAGCCGTCCGGGAGTTTTGGAAAATAAAAAGCTCCATTCAGGATTTCATTGCTGCTGTCTTTCTCCATCATGCCTGCAGCCTGCAGCAGCAGGATGTGTTACGAGGAAGTGGCAGCTTGATGATAAGTAACGGTGCTGCAAAGGGTAAAAATAGTAGCCTGTTAGGCACGACACAAAGCCGAGTGAAGTGTAAAATAAATGAATAAATGCCGGCATGCGATTAAAAAAAATGAACGCGTTATGGTCGACCCTTAATCGCACCGCGATTAACGCGTTAATGCTGACAGCCCTACTTATGATAAAAAATTAGTGAGTCGACAACTTTGCTAACACAGCCAAACATCAAGCATGTGCAACAATACAAGACATAGCAATACACTCGCCCAATACTTACTAGTCCAACAGCTATAGATTGCCCTGAAGCCTGCCATTTGACTACGCTCTCGTCAACAACTAAAAGCCAGTCCGAGATTTACTCTTGCTCGGTCACCTTTTCTCTTGTTAGCTTCCTCCGACAAGTCTCTTCACCTCTGCCATGATGTCCGTAGAGTCTGCTGAGCCCGGTTCTGTTGCCCACTCGCCCTGCAAAGTTGCTCTAGGGAGCTAAAATCTGTGCACGTTCACGTTGGCGGCAACCACTTCATACTCTTACAGTCGTAGTCAAAACCGCGTCACCTCTGCTGCCTTTCCCTCATTGAAATGACTGGAGGCAGCAATTTTCTGCGCGACAGTGTAAAAGCCCCTTAAGAGGCGCTGGAAGGTGGATTTTCTTTGCTTTGGACAGCGCCAGGCTAGCTGTTTTCCCATTTCCAGTCTTTGTGCTAAGCTAAGCTAACATCATATTTGACTGACAAATATGAGAGTGACATCAATCTCTACCTCCTGCAAGAAAGCAAATTAGCGTATTTCCCAAAATGTCAAACTATTCCTTTGAAAAGAACTGGTACCTTGACTGACATGATAGCCATAGTTTGCCATTAAGGTTTCACAACTCAGTCTTTTCCCCAGCTACACATGTGGTGCTCTCAACAGCTTCTCCCATGTCAACATCCAAGACTAGCGCCTCTTCTTGAGGATGCTCGCTCGACAAGCTTCAAAGCTGTCAGACTAGAGTGGAAGTGCTAGACACACACTCGCGAAAACACATTTCCTTCTTCCTCTAACCCAAAACGCCAGTGTTTCTGACCCCTGTCTCTGTCGCTGCTTCTCCTTAGAGGCACACACTTTTGTCAACATAGAAGCGTGACCTCCCATTCCTAGCGCTTGAACTCAGATTTTTCCCAATTCACCCCTTGGATAGAACGGAGGGAATGATGCTCACATCCTGTCATTCTTCCAACTCTCCCCCTCCTTTCCATACCTTCCCCTTTTCTCCATCACTCCCTTTCCCCTTTATCCTCCTCTCCCATATCTTCTGCTTTCCTGAATCCCTCCAGTGTTCCCAATGGTCTGGTATGTTTCACACGTTTCCACTGTTGTGACAAGGAATGTCTTTCCCTAGCCTATTTTACAACAACACTTACTATTGATTTAAGGGTCCTTTTTGCTGTAAACCCTCATACAGTTACACATAATATAATGCACTACAAAACAATGATGTCATGCACACAAGCCTTTAGAGAATGGGTTAAATAAGAGATGGTGGATGGACATCTTTACGTTAAATCAGCAAATGGATGTATTTGCCCTCTGGAGGTTTAGAAATCCAAGTGCATGATCTAATTCTGAAATGTCAGTGAGCATTAGACCTTAAAACAGGCAATATATAGCCAATAATACATATATTCTTACAACATTTTCAATCATAATTCATGCCTAAATATTCTGCTAGAGGTGATTATGATTGACTTGCAGCCTTACAGCCAGAATTCAAGTGTGAGATTTTCTTATTTGGCCAAAGAACATTTCCATAGTTCAATCTTCAACTGTAAAAATTCTCCCGTAACCAGTAATGGGGTAAAGCTAGTACAGCAGAAACGGCAATCAGCATATTCCATCATTTCAACAAACATGCTGCTGCAGGTCGCATCATCGAATAAATGAGCTTTGTATCCTGGGAAGCCTTCCAGGAGTTGTTTCAAAGCCTTCAGCTGGGGGTGTGGCATTGCTGTAACCGTTGGCTGTTGGCAAACTACCAGGGCAGATGACTGGTTTCTTTAAATATGAAAGGCAATCTTATGCAGTGGAGGATTATTAGGAACCCCATTTCACAAAAGTAAGATTTATTAGTTTATTCTGGGCGGGAACAACTTCTCACACACTTAAACCCACATACTAAATCCCCTGCACTGTAGTAGTTTTCTCAATCTTGTTTTCACCTTTACATGTTCAACAGTCCTTGTCACTGATTTCTGCAACCATTGACTTAAGAAGATGGCGACATGGTCCCTGTCCCCCTCTGGGTTGCTACCAAGGGGGTAAGCTTCGCTTCAGAGCTCGAACCTCCTATGGCGCCATTTTGATGCTACAAAGCAATTACCCCCCGTTAGCATTCCATTGAATGCCATTTGACGCCACTTTGACAGTGAATAACTTTACATCTGAAGTGTTTAAAGACTCTATTTGTCCATTGTTTATTTCTAAAGAAACACGATAATGTATAAAAGGCTCCATTACCTTGTACCTCACGTTATGGCTCTGTAGCAGACGTTTTTGTAAAAGTTATGACACAAACGATTGAGTCATAACCATACGACTTACTGTCGCATAGTAGAGGAATTAGCGTATAGTACAGGAGAAGCTTGCAGACAGTTTCGACTCACATTAGCTGTTTAAGTTTAATTACTAATGTTAACTAGCATTTTAGTTAGCAATAATTAGCCTGTGCCTATGTTATCTCCTTACATATACCTACAATCTCCGTCTCTGCAATATTGGGAATGATTGAGATTTCTCTTGGCACAGCTACCAGAAGACTTACAACTTTCAGACAGGATGCTCACGGCACATCTACGTCGTCTCTCTCAGTTGGAGGCTGCTCAGTAACGCTCAGCCATCACCGGAAAAGAGCTTCTAACGGCCTTCACTGGTCTCCGTCCAGAGCAACGGGATCTGTTGGTCCATTCTTATATACCGTCTATGGTTGCTACAGGCCACATGTTTGTGCCTGCTTTAAATACAAGAATGCAACTGAAACACCCTGAGGCAAACGTCACAGGGACTCTAATGATGGTTTCTCACACAGACGGAGACCTAATGCCATAATGTCGAGGAGGAAATATTCACATGGAAAGTGTACTGTCTGCATTTTGACTTTCACTTGGTATGTGTATTTACAGGTTGCAAATTGTAGGTCCTGAGATAAAACACAAAACTAAAGAACAATACAAAAATAATAAACTTTATTTGCATAGACACTTTTAAAACAACTGCCACAGCTCATAGGAGATAAGGAGTTCACAAATGAAAGTTGGGGGCAGACAGAGTTTAGCCGCCATTATAAAGGATTGACATTTTTTAAACTGATTTCTAAAAAACTGGTAGCTCATGAGTGGAGGCTGACCATGAACCACCACTGCAAATGTATGCTCTTTCTATGGAACTCGCATAGACTGTAAAAAATAATGGAACTCAAAGGAATCTTAGCAAGGCATTGTGGGAGTCCAGGCGTTGCAAAACTAATCAGTGATAGAAGAAAAGAAGGTTTAAAAAATAACTAAATAACCTTTATGCAAATGAAGGTGAAAATCTCGTGATGGCTCTGCGATGATTGCCAAAAAAACGTGATGCACAGTCCTTCCAGAAAAAAATAGTTTTTTTGTGATTGTTGCGGGCAAAAATCCTTGATTATGCGGCACGTTTTCTTAAAAAATGCGATGGAATATGCGGGATATTTATGCAATTTTATGCGCTGAAATTGCGGGAACTTGCAAAAACTGTGATTTCATCATGGCTTCATCGTGGGGTTTGCAGCTTTTTGATGACGTTCACGTCGCGTAATTACGTCACTTCATAACGTTCCCATGGCAACAGGGGAAAATGGCTGCTCTTGTGTGAAGTAAACGCAACATTTTTCAACTTTCTGCTAAGATATATGTGACTTTTTTGCAACGCAAATGCGAGGATTGTGAAATCATGCATTAATTCTACTGCATATGTGAATAAAGGTGTATAAAGCCTTTCATTGGCTCAAGAAGGAGCTTGGTGAAATCACTTAAAGCAACACCAAAGCACTTTTCCTCTTCGGTCCCCCTACAGGTTGGAAGCGGAATTGTCCATTACCGCTGTCAAGAAAGAACTCCAGCTCAAACATGAATAAGTGAAATGACAGTAGTCCAATCAGGACAAGATAAAAGCATGAATAATTGTCTCCAGGTACGCAGAGGACAGAACATACTTAAACATATAGTTTCTATATCACCAAGTGTGCAAACTGAGGCCAAGACAATGAAATACTGTGGGTGTGTAAATGTGAAGGATACAAAAACACAATACAGGAGAGTCTAATGTTTTTCTTCCTTTAAGGTTGTTCTTTTTAACTACTCATCCACCTGCTTCCTCATATTTCATAATCAGTTTTGCTTACTCACACACAGGTTATGTGATATGTGCAAGTGACACAACAAACAGGTTCCCTGATTGGTGTTTAAATGGGACCCCTAATGCTTATGATTACCAACAACAGTCCCACACAAGTGGTCATAGTGTACCTATGATGATATGATGGATGATCGGCAGTGTTTGATTTGTATGACCAGCTCAGACTGGATGTCTGGTTGCACAGTGGGAAGGAAGGCAGCAATGGTACCCTTTTGTCGCTAAATCAAAGGCCCCCACAGAGGGGAAAATGGCATGGTGGGACCAAAACAGATGACGATGGATCTTTAAATGACCCTTTTCCACAGACCAGCGTGTGTCAAACACACGGTCACTGCGTGTGTGTGTGTGTGTGTGTGTGTGTGTGTGTGTGTGTGTGTGTGTGTGTGTGTGTGTGTGTGTATGTGTGTGTGTGTGTGTGTTTTTTCTGTGGTATGTGATTTCTGTGATGCTATCAATTCCAAAGCTAATGGACCAATTTCCGAGGTGTAGAGCTTTACACACATAGAAAATACCTTGTGTAAGTGTGTTTGTGTGTGTGCTTGTTTGTTTGTGTGGGTATAAATGTTTTTGGTGTGACCAACACCATCAATTTTCAAACCAATGGGCCAATCCTTCTCTGCCAAAGGAGTTGAGGTGCAGTTTGTTGATTGTAAAATCAATGTGGAGGCTCTCCCCTGATGGTTCCCAAAGTGTGATTTCTAAAAAAAAACAGCCGCGTGCCTCACGGCAAAACAGTTTGATTTTTTGCTGTTATTCCATTCATCACTGGTACTTCTCTCCACACCATCACACCGTCATTTCCCCAGATTAATCTATCAAGTAAAGGGAATTGTATTATTCAGGTATGTACATTATTTCCATTCGAATGCCTTGGAGAACAGGCCAGCATGTTCAAACATGCTGTGTGAAATGTTATGGAGCTAGTTGAGGAGTTATGCATTTCTAAGATAGGTGTCTGATTCCAAAGCTGAGTGCTTATCTGTTAGGCTCTGTAGGTGTTGGGTAAGTATGGGGAATTATTTTCGAGTACACTGGTTGTTGTGCGTTGAAAACAGAACAAGAGTTTGGGTGTATTTGTCCTTTAAAAGGTGCCGTAGGTAGGATTGTGAAGATCCAGGACTTAGCCAAAGAATTTGAACATCGACAACTTCTCAGTCCCTCCTCCCCTTTCTGCTAAAGCCCAAACAGTCTTCTAAGCCCCTCCCCCCACGAGGGAGAATGAATGCGTGTGCATGAGCAGTGATTGACACGCAGTTAGACACTGGCCCTGATTGGTGCATCAGAACAGGCTGTAAGTGGTGCCAGGAGTCGGATTTTTAAATGATCTGCTTCATGTAGTTCTACTGGAACATGGGGTTTTATAAGGCTTACCTACTGCATCTTTAAGGTTCTTTCTTGCAACAAATAAACCAGAGGCTACCTGAGATTGATTGCATCAAGCCACACCTTTATGCCTCTTTATTTCACTTGTACAGTAAATTGCGACACAGGCACGGTAAACACTCACAGCACATATAATCCTGTAAAAGGCACCTCTTTGCATACCTAATGGTGGACCTAAATGCAGGTTACCGGTCAGGCAGGTTGATGAAGAAGAAAGCAAGCTTTAAGAACAAAAGCTGAATCCGAAAAAGACACGATACACTAGTACAGTCAACACTGAAACAAGAGAACACACAAGGAAAGGAGGGTGGTAAGGAGGGACAGGTGGAACACATCAGGCTGGGGCAAACATTCACAAAGGCGGGAAAACACACAAGGCAGGAAGTAAAACAAGACAAGACCTGACATGTGAGAAGAGCCTCCAAAATAAAACAGGAAACTGAACAAAACCCCTGGACCATGACACCTTTGGCAGTATTATGGGGTTGGTGGCACCGCTACGACCTCACCTGAGTAAAAAGGTCCAGGGAGGACTTTACCATTAGACAAGGTGGGCACCTCCCCCCCAACAGCTAAAGATTTATTATGATGTTTAGATATAATCCATATAACTCCCTACAATAACTTCTAACATGCTCTCAAATCACTTATTTTATAACTGTCAGCGTGCCACCGCACGTGCCACACTAGGGATGAATGTATTACTCCATCAACAGGTGAGCCACTGCCCCCGCTGTGTGCACCACACACTTGTTGTTTAGTCCTCAAGGTGAAGGACAAATCACGTCAGCGCTGAAACTGAGTTATCATTCATATAATTTTTATCAAACTGTTGCTTATTTACATCATCGACTTGGAGTCAGTAAAATAAAAATCACGTCCCATGCTGTGTGCATGTGGCTGAAGTCTTCCTTCATGTCTGAAAACAAGGTGGGGTTTCCTATTTTTTTTTGGCAGCTTGTGGCCTCAGCTGACTACGTATGAGTGGTTTTCATTTTTCATTTACCTGTGTTTCACGTGTTGTTCAAACTTTTAACTAAGTAAGTAAAAGTGAGATCCACTGTGGGATGATCTTGCTGTCCACTAATTATAGCATTCACCACATTCCTCGCCCTCAGATGAGAGCAGATACTCAGACATCCACAGAAATGTCCTTCCTACTCCTCCCTGGCCTCGGGCCCACTGGATTTGAGCCGAAACAAGCAGGAGAAGACAGGAAACTGACAGGATTACACCGACTGGGTCTGCGGGAACTGTGCAGACACACAGATGTGTATACAGTTAGGGGTGTGCCCAGGGGTTGACCTGCAGGGTACGCAGCCAGGAAGGTGCCATTGGGGGGGCGGGGGGGAAACAAACTAATGAAGCATGCACTCAGATGACTCATTTGTGCACAATAACTCCTGCTCTCGAAACTAGTAATTTGTGCTCTCGATTGAATTATTTGTGCGCACGTATTACTTAATTCATGCTCTTGAGTTAATATGGTTTAAAGTGAAGTTTTCAGATCATATGGCTTTTCATGTAGAAGCCGGCAGTGACGTTAACCTGAGGGTATGTGAATAAAAACACAGTGGAAACACACAGCTTTCCAGTGCTGCTGCTAGATAAATTGATCTCAAAGTTTAAGATGGACTTAAGTCACGGAACCGATTTAGGCCATACCACCATCGTCAGAAACAGGACACTTCCAATAGTCCATGGCCAGATGTGGCCTCTGAGGGACTTGAACACTGTAACAGTTTTTGCCCCACCCCTCAATTCCAAATAATATAACTTAATATAAAAGCTAAAAGATTTGATGGTATTGCCTGGGATTAGTTGTCTGACTTATCATTTTATCGTGGAAATATCATGGAAAGGTCACTCTTTCAGTGCTTGTGTACGTACATTTGGGTGCCTGGAGTGCCTACCAACCCACAAACTGTGAAATGAGACAACCCAGTCCATTTTTTGCGGGCTGCCTATTACAGAAACGCTGGGAACATTTTTAAGTCTGCCCGAATGACCGATGCGTGACCATGAGCACAGGTCCACCTGAGAATTTTAGAAATTAACTATGATCTTTTCCCTAATTAGAATAATCTTGCAGTGTTTTGAATGGCAATGTGACTTTGATGTTTTCAAAAGCAGGAAATCTTGAGGAATGCTGGTGGTATTTGTGCGCTCGTTCTGTGAATGAATTGCTCTTAGGTGGCTTTATTAAAAGGTAACCACTCCAGCAGTGTGTAACAAGCAATGTTTAGTTACACAAAAACATAAAAAAAGTAAAAACATACATAAAAAAATACTCATTATGCTGAAGAACACAATAAGTGTTATTGGTTTGCTTTTACTTTTGCAATATAGAAACAGCTCTGCAATGTTATAGCTGGTTAAAAACATATGGATGCATTTTTAACAATTGTATATAATGTTAAGTAGTTTATTACAATACAACACTTTTTTAAAGATTATTTTTTTGGGCTTTTCCACCTTTATTTGACAGGACAGCTAGTTTAGAAAGGGGGGGAAGACATGCAGGAAATCGTCACAGGTCAGACTTGAACCCTGGACCTCTGCGACAAGGCACAAACATCTCTGTACGTGTGCGCCCACTCCACCCACCGACCCAACCCGTCCACACAATACAACACTTTTTGACTGCTTTTTGAGCTGCCAACTGGCTGTAAAATCAAATAGTAGTGGAGTAAAAAGTACAATATTTCCATGTTGTGAAATGGAAGTATAAAGTAACATACAATGTAAATACTTATTTAAAGTAGCTCAAAAACAAGTATTACTTACTTTCCACCACCACTAGACTGTTATTTTGAATATGTAATCTTAAATAGTATAGGAAGGAGGTATAGGAGGAAGTTAGCAAGAAATGCTGGATAGCCTAATAGTTTTCATGCTTACACAACACTGCTGTAGTTTGTCACTGATCCACTTTATTTATAAGAGGTTTTTTTTCTATCCTCCTTTCTAATGGCTGACGGGTGTGCGTTCAAGATCTTGAGTGAAGTATGAAAGCACATATCATAAAAAAACAACTAATGACAGCAAGACATTTCTGTTACAAGTACTTTTTGGGAGATATTTTTTATATTCTGTTGTTTATTCAGCTACTAAAAGTAAACATTCGGGCCTCCTCCTTGTGGATGTTTTAAGTACTGCGTGTTTCTCCGCCGTGAAAACGGACGTTGTCGGCAGGATTCGAACCTGCGCGGGGAGACCCCAATGGATTTCTAGTCCATCGCCTTAACCACTCGGCCACGACAACCTCATGCCACATAATATCACACACAACCACGACAAATGTAATAATTCTAGCAGCATTTCTCACTGAAGAACTTTCTCTGAAGTAGACAACCGCATTTATAATCAATCCGCTGACTTTACCTCTGAAGCCGGAGGTAGGGAGGTGCCGCTTGGGTTCCATCCGTGTTGCGGTGAGCACAGCACCATCTAGTGGCGGTGGATACCTGTTGCTGAGTTACATTCATTGCCATTTCTCTTTGCACTTCAAAGTCACTGGAAAGTAAAAACTCGGCTTAAAACGGTACGACAGCGAGACATTAAAACAATAGGCCTATGTCAAAAGAAGGGCAATGGTAAATCACGACTATACACTATCATTAAAAAAATGTCTGTGTTTTGATAAACATACTTGCTGTATGACCACGAGCATAAATAGCTAATAGGGCTTTTTCACGGCAGACATGTTGACATGTCATAGTAGGAAAAGCACAGGTGTATTCAAAACCATTAATGATGGCTGCATTCCACTTAGGAGAGGCCCTGGGATTGTTAATGCTGAGTCACTGAAATAGCTTACTGGGACACTTGATGGAAATGAGCCATCGTTAAGGTTATCAATTTCAGCTGTGCTTTTCCTACTATGACAAGTCAAAAATGTCATAAAAAAAAAGGTCCATATGTGTGGATTTAGAAACTGGGTTAAAAACATAATTTCAATGGCTGCAAAGTCACAGTGGTAGAGGTGGTATTATGATCCTTAACTTACATAAAAATAGCAAAGCTGTCAAAAATACTCCATTAAAAGTAAACTCCTGCATTAAACATGTTAAAGTTAAATTACCTAAGGATTATTAGCTAAATGCAATTAATGTAGACCTATCAGAAGTAAAAGTACTCAATGCAGAAATGGCTCATGTGAATGTTATTTCATTTTGAAATGAATTTTGCTGATCCATTCATGTGTGAGCATTCTACTGTTGTAGTTGGTCAAGGCGAAGATACATTTCTCTACTTATACTGTTGGCTAGTTTAATCTATACAAGAATCACATTCTCTGAGTTTTATCATCATATGTATTGTAATAAACAATGTTATTTTCAAAGTAACTAGTAACACAGCTGTCAAAGAAATATAATTCAAGTAGAGCAAAAAGTATCCAGCACGGGTCCAGCACGACCATCTCTACACCTGTTGTAACGGGGCCCGTTGGAGCTGCGGCCCCGCTATCTTAATCTTCAAAGATGCGTGTTGCATCCTATAACTGTCGGGGGGCTGCGTGTTGGCAATACTGCTGGAGATAGGGTTCGACGTATGGTTGTGGATAACCTGCTGCAAAAATGCGACATTGTATGTCTGCAAGAAACTTTTTTATCTAAGCAGGATCTAGGAAAATTGAACTTTTTTAATGACAGTTTCAACAGAGCTGGGGAATCCACAACGGACCTTACTATGGGTATAGTGAGAGGACGGATATCAGGGGGTGTGGCTATCCTATGGCACAAGAAGCTAGACTCAGTGATAAAGGTCATCAGGACTGGAGTTGACTGGTGCATTGCTGTACAATTGAAGTTTAAAAATAAAGAACTTGTTATTCTCAACCTTATGAGTGTTCACAGAATGAAGACATTTATTTAAATAGGCTTGCCAATATAAATTCCTTTATTCATGAGAATCATTACACAAGTGTTTGTGTTGTAGGGGATATGAACGCAGACCTTACAGACAGCCAGTCTCTGTTTGCCAGACATATATTACAGTTTTGTGAGGAGAATAACCTTATATTGTCCAGCCAATTGCTTCTACCAGCAGATAGCTATTCTTATATAAGTGAAGCCTGGCACACAACATCATGGCTTGACCACTGCATTAGCACTGCTGATGCCCATGCGATCTTGCAATCTATGGAAATTCTGTATGGGACATCCATGTCAGACCATGTGCCATTTGCTATGAAGCTTGATGTGGAAAGTCTCCCTGAGTTTACCCAGGGGGTGAATGATAGCTGCGAGACTAAATTGGATTGGGCAAAACTCACAAATGATGATCTCTTGACATACTGTATGAAAACTGAGGTTCTTCTTGGGAAAATTTGTATACCCAGAAATGCTATTATGTGCTCGGATGTGAACTGTAATGATATCTCCCACTGTGAAACCCTCTGTGCCATGTATGACAGTATTATGGGTGCAATGTGTGAGGCTAGTAGAACATACCTAATTCTACCTGTAAAAACAAACAACATTAAGCCTGGCTGGAACAAGCATGTTGAGGCACATCATGCAGAAGCTAAGGTAGCATTTAAGGCATGGGTGCAGGCAGGCAGACCCAGATTTGGCCCTTTCCTTGAGTATAAAAAGCGTACCAGCACTAGACTCAAATATGCCATCCGCAGAAACATCTGGGTAAGGATGTTATTGGCTTCTGGAAGAAGGTGAGAGCTCTGAACAGGGCAAATACATTGCTTCTGTGTGCTATGGTGGGGGTGTCTGGAGCTGACAATATAGCTGAGCTGTGGAGGCAACACTATACTGCCTTATTTAACTGTGTTAAAAGTGACTCCTACAAAGTGGCAAATATTGTCAACAGTAATCCAGAGATAATCACCTCCAGTGAAGTCTGCCAGGCAGTAGCACAGCTATCGGATAAGAAAGCGAATGGGCCAGACCACATTACAGCAGAGCACCTTAAGTTTGCTAGCCCAAAGGTGGCAGTACTGCTTGCCATTTGCTTTTCTGGATTCATGACCCATGGCCTGCTACCCGAAGCTATGCTGTCGGTTACTCTTGTACCTGTCATCAAGGACAAAGCTGGCAAGGTTGGGAGTTTGGATAATTATAGGCCGATAGCCCTAGCCAGTGTGATATCTAAAGTACTGGAAAGAATTTAGCTTGATCGTCTAAGCCCTTATATTGTTACCACTGACAATTAATTTGGCTTCAAAGCTAAGCTTGGTACTGATTTGTGTATCTATGCCTTGAAGGAGGCAACACAGGGGTACAAAAGGCAGAATTCATCTATGCTAGTTGGGTTTATTGATGCTTCCAAGGCCTTTGACAGAGTCAATCATCATAAGATATTTGAAAAACTGAGCCAAAGGGGTTCCCATGGCAGTATTATAAGAATCCTGGCTTACTGGTATGCCAACCAGAGTATGCAGGTTAAATGGGGTAAAACAGTCTCCGCCTCCTTTGGGGTAAGTAATGGGGTAACGTCGGGGGGGCTACTCTCACCAGCACTTTTCAACTTATACATGGATGAGTTATCCAACCAATTGACAATATGCAAAACAGGCTGTATGATTGGTAACACCTTGGTAAATCATCTCATGTATGCCGATGATTTGGCCATTTTCTCTCCTAGCAGTGCTGGTTTTCAGCTGCTACTGAATATCTGCTCTGAATACGGGGTGAAATATGATGTGTTGTATAATGGTAAAAAGAGTGCTGTCTTGATATGTAGGACAAAAGTGGACAAAGACATTTGTTTTCCAGACTTTTTTCTATCAGGACAAGTGCTGAGTGTCTGTTATAAAATTAAATATCTGGGTCACTACATCACAGATCAGTTATCTGATGATGAGGATATACTCAGGCAGCGTCGCATATTATATGCCCAAGCTAACATGTTGGTAAGAAAATTTCACATGAGCACGGATGACGTCAAAATGAGTCTGTTTAAAGCATATTGCACTCCTTTGTATACTGCTCCCTTATGGACTAAGTTTAAAAAAGCAAGCATGCAGAAGCTTAAGGTTGCCTATAATGACTGTATGAGGATACTGCTCAACAAACCCAGGTGCTCTAGTGCAAGTGATCTGTTCTGTAATGCAGGGGTCAGCACCTTTCAGGCATTATTAAGGAGTCTCATCTACAAATTCATTTGTTGCCTGAACGTATCCCAGAGCAGCATTGTTATGCTGTTAGTAAATCCTAGGTTTAGTGCCATACGATACCAATCATCACTATGGAAACACTGGTATAAGTGTCTTCTATAGAAATGTAGTATTGTTGTTTCTTTTGTTTTTATTTCTTTGTATATGTTTCTCTTTCTCTTTTTAATGCATGTTGTATGTCATGTCTGTGTCTTCTGAATGGACTTTGAGTCTGGAATAAAAAGTTGATGATGATGACTCAAGTTATATACAATTACTTCAAAACTGTACTTTGGTAAGTGAAACAACAGATGCTTTCTGCATCTATTCAACCATAATGCAGGCGTTTTTCATTTAAGGAGTGACATTTACTGTGTATGATTGACATGACACAAATAAGACTAAAGCTACAGAATATCCCTTTTAAGATGATATATATATCTCACGGTATTTAGAACTTCTCTGTATGTTAGAGAACAACATGACTGTGCCAATAATTAATAGTAACTAGCCTCCATGTTATTTCTCAGTCATTGTAAAATAAGTTTGCTACACCACGAACAAAGAGCGACACGGCATGTTACATTTCGTGATATAAATTATTTATTTACATTTACAGAAAAATGACCCCATCAAGACAATGTAGTAATAACTATTGGAAATAGAACCCAAGATACAGAAGCTGACGTCATCGTCACAACCGAACAGAGAGCTCTATAATAACATTGTGCCCTCTGTCAAAGGTCTCCTATAACACAAAGTGCAAGGCATCACGTGTAGCTCCAAACCCCCCCACCCCCCACCCAGACCGAACAACACAAACCTCATTTAAAGCCCGTTACCCTGCTTTGCACTACCCCGCTTTGCTTTAACCCCTCTAGAAACGACAGACGCCGGCTAGCCCGTCTCTACCAAAGCTCACACATCTAATACACATTCACACACACACACACACACACACACACACACACTCATACACTCACATTCAGTGTCCTCAATGCCCCCCCCCCCCCCCCCCCACCAACACCTCATGGTTAAGTTTTTCAGAAAAACTCCTGGGCAGAAGTGACAAGGTGCAGGGAGACACGTCTTCATCTGGCGGCAGTGGGGACTGATGTCAACATTATCCCATGTGTGAGTCTCATCACTGCCGTACCACCATCCTCCCTGGGCATCCTTAAAGTTCATACTAGGAGAGAGGGGCGAGGAGTGAGGGGAAGTAGATCCTAATTTTTCGGGGTTGGCCAACAAGGGGGAACATCTGACGCCACAGCGCTCCGTAAAGTGGAAAGGGACTCTGTCCGGGGTGTCTGGGCTCAGATAAGCCGAGTGGAGGCGCGCATGGTGTTCTCTGTACTGAAATGGACATTGTTCTGCTTCTGCCGGTTGATCCGGTTGGTCCGTGGGCACTTCCTGTACGGGGAAGAAGAAGGTGAGGATTAATGTAGGGGTTAGCTCTGGCACTTTCCAGCTGTGAGAGCTCATTCTGATGCAATTCTGTTATTTTAATGGACCTCGGTAAGATTCTCCTGCAATTATTTCTCAAGGGATAAGGTTGGAAATATATTTATTGTCAACAAATCCTATGAAAATACCAAAACCAATAATAAATTGATTCTACTTTCACATCTTGTCTGTATAGCCAAAGCCGGATATATTTTTTCTCTGTGCCATAAAGCTCCAATGTTGCTCAAAAACACATCAATGAGCCACACCATTGTCTCTGGGTGACATGTTGCTTCACTACAATGAGCACTGTTGTGTATTTTGGGTGCTGTAAATATTCTCTAGTGCACCCCATGTGTATTAGTCCACAGCTGAAAATAGTCCCCAAAAAACTGTCCAAAACGTACTCTTTTTCAAGCAATGACATAGGTTTGTTTTCACGAAGTGGGGACAAACAATGAAGCCAGCTGTTCTCCAGCACACAAAAACCCATCAAATTATGAGGAAATTATTGGTTATTGTGCGTCCATAAAATCGAAATGATAAATCTTTGATGTAAAGCTTTGTATTGCTAATGCACTGGTCCTTTTTAATATCATGTTTAGTTTCCTTTGATAGTGACTTCATACTTTATAATAGATAATAGCATATTGTATAATATATAGATGAACTTTGTTTAAAAAAATAAAAAAAGCACAGTTCTTAACTCTGAAGTTTATACTTGTGCGTTGGTGTGTGCGTCGATCTCTTTAAGAGAATAGCAGGGTCAGCGTGTGTGTGTGTGTGTGTGTGTGTGTGTGGGGAGTGTGTGGTAGAGCGAGTGACGGGGATTAGCTTCGGAGCGAGTACCGACTCTAGAGGTGAGAGAAACAAAGTGTCTCCCCTGTGCTTTCTGACCACGGTGGGAAAAGTTAACCCTCTCCTTGATTTCATGTTGTTTATGGAGAAAGAAAAATGAGTCGGGGGGGAAATGGGACGCCACCAAGCCACGGCCGAGCGATGTGCGTTGCTGCAACATGTAGTTCAATTTTTTGAGAGGTGCACATCATGCTACGGCGTAGGGTCGGCATCTTCACGTACCTACGTTGATCGGCCTTTATTTCTTGCAGTCTTCCTTTTATGCTCAACAACCTCCCCCAATAAGGAAGGCCAACCTATATGTAGCCTGAGAGGCCGAACCCAGAACTCACCGCCACACTCACTCATGCAGCTAACTGCTTTGAAGACAAAGGAATCACTTGAGTTTTGAGAGACAAACTAAAGCACTGTTACTTTGGTCTACAGTAGGGAGAATCCAGAATAGTGTGGTAACAACATGATATCTTGCACTGAGTTCCTTTGGAGCAGACCTTTTCCAACAGAATGACAATATTATACACAGGTGGCAAAGCATAGAGATGACCTTTTCCACGCCTACCTGTTTGTCCTTTAAGTGAATGGCAAGTCTTTATAATATGTGGGAATTACAAAAAATATCCCAATAACATGAACTACAGCTCAGTCTGCCCAACAGAGAAAGGGCACTGAGGTGAGTGAGTCACCAGGCACTGAAATGCATGTGTGTATAAATTCAATCATTCATTTACACATTTTTTCATTCACTAGACTCCACGGCAGGGGTCACCAACCTTTTTGAAACTGAGAGCTACTTCATGGGTATACGTCATACGAAGGGCTACCAGTTTGATACACTCTTCTGAAATAACAAATTTGCTCAGTTTTCCTTTAGCTATATATGATTATTAATGATTAATGATAGTCATCTATGTGAAGACACTGATCACGTTAATGATTTCTCACAATAATTATCAACAATGACTTAACAAGGTGGGAAACAGATAATATCAATATTAAATTTTCATTTTTAGAACAGGCCTGAGGGCTACTCATGTGGTCCGTGGGGGCTACCTGGTGCCCAGGGGCACTGTGTTGGTGACCCCTGCTCCACGGTAACAAGTGGACTTTTACAAGGATGTGTATATTTATATTTTTCGCTTTAAATGCGTGTTGCTGAGCAGCAGGAAACATTATTGGTAAGGTAACTGTATTCAGTGTTATAATTCTCTCTTTCCCTCTTTATCTTCTCCCCTCACCCTCTCTCATCCTGTCTCTTTACGACTGCTCGCTCTCTCATTTTGTCCCTCCTCCCTCCTTTTGCTCAGAGTAGAGTCTCGGCCAAAACTCTTTCAAAACCTTTTATTAAATGTCATAAATTGCTCAGGTCGGCCGGAGGCAGACAAGCCCCAGGCTATGTGTGTGTGTGTGTGTGTGGGTATGAATACAAAATGTCTGTTCAAACACAAGTGTGTTTGCTTGCCTACACAGATATCTATGTGTATTTGTGCTTGTACGCATACGCTGAATATTTTCTGATGTGTGTGTATTCACAGAGGATGTGACAGTACTTTCTCAAGGTGACATTTCAGCTGTTTCACCTCCAGGTTCAGGAGCTCCACAGCCCCCATGTCTGACTCCCACATACAGACAACATGGAAAATACTGCTGTCGGGTTCATTAGTAAGCTGTGTTTGAACGTATATTGTGTGCGTGTTTGTGTGTGTGTGTGTGTATGTGTGTAGGGCATGACTTACCTGGTAATGCAGAGCACCACCACGCAGATGATGACCACCTGGAGTGCTCCAATGATAGAGGCAATGAGGACATAGTGCAGTTTGCCAGAGCCTGGCACCACATAGAGCACGTTGTACTCTTTGATGTCACACTGGGGGCCTCTGAAACCCGAGTGACAGCTGAGAACGCACACACACACACACACACACACACACACACACACACACACACACACACACACACACACACACACACACACACACACACACACACACACAAAGAGAGAAAGTCATTTCTTGGCACTGGGAGACAGGTTAATTATTCCTGTGTTTCTAATTGAGACACCGGTACCTGTTTGGTAAAGACGTTGTGGTGGAACAATGCATTTGTGTGACAGTGTAGCGACTGTGCTTTTTCTTTGCTGTGACAGTTTAGTTGACATGACTGAGAGCAGGGGAAGGAGGGAGAGAGAGTGTGATTATGCTCACACTAAGCATCTAAATCGTCTCTATGTTAGTCCTATGCCACCTGCCTAGGGACTGCACATGAAAAGTAGTTATTTTTTACTAATTCTGGCATATTTACATGGTGTGTTTTAAACAAAAATGTTCATAAATATGCATGGTCCCTATCAAATAAACCAATAAAATAAAAAAAATAAAAATTCATCATCATTTCTCTTTGTTTTGGGCCTCTGTCTACACTAAAGCTGGAATTATAGTAGTGTGGTCATATCAAGCTACACCCTCCAGAAGTGCCAAAACCAGTTCATCGAGTGGCCACTTGAGGCTGGCTCCAAAAGGGAGTCAGTCCCCATTAGTCTATATCCTTCGTGTTCCACTTCTGGGATTCCTCCGGTGCTGCAGGAAATTCTGCAGGATGCATGTACTGTCCGTTTCCTTCCGCTTTCTTTGTGTTGGAATTTTAAATTCGGTGGATTTCTGAGGACTATGGCTGACTGCTCCTCAGATCTCTGCAGGGTAAATCCAGACAGCTAGCTAGACTATCTGTCCAATCTGAGTTTTCTCTCAAATGACTATTTTGCAGCGGCTCTGTGCGGAGTTTAGCACCGCTCATGACGATTGTGATTGGTTTAAAGAAATGCCATTAAACCAGAGCATGTTTTCCTCCCATCCCCGAATGCTGTGTGGAGTAGCCAGACCCTCCTACAGCGAGCTTTGGAGGAGGGTCTGGCAAAGCGAGACTAATTCCCATAGACCCCTATGTTAAGATCCAGCGAGCCAGATGTCGTGGTCGTGCGCAGCACTTTCTATTTCAGCATGGTCAGCTAGGAGGACTGGCTGAGCAGGTTCGCCAGTACAGACACCTGTATGATTCTTCATGTACAGAGCACACAGAGGCCAACAGCCCTACATTTGTGGCCAACGAGAGCCAACACACTGGGCAAAGAGGAAGCATTTTGATGGAAGGTGTAAAAAAAACATGAGAGATTCTTTTGTCAAAGCTAAAAAAAAACTGCCTCATGGAAAGAGCGTTCTTAACAGTGTTAGAGGCAGACAGTCATTTTGACTTGGAGATAAGCGACAGTCACATTAACAATTAGAGTAGATGAATGTAATGTTTGGCAGTACGTCGGTGTTTACCATGGATGCGTTTACTACTTGCCAGGTTGTGTGATTACTACTGTTCCAATCTCGACTTCTTCTCTACTACGTCTTGCTTATTCACAGATTATTTTGTTTGTAAGCCTTCTGGTGTTTCAGAGAACACTGCAACGAACAATGCGTTGAGCATAAATGTCTCCGTGCAGGGTCGTAGCTCCCACGCCATCTACAGAGGCCTGCACCACGGTGTCACGTGCAAGTATAAACAAAGCTTTAAAATGGCCAACTTTAAAGCAGAAATAATCATGTTTACAGCATGGCACAAAGAGCAGTTTGGTCTCTATAGCTAATCCCCCCTTCATGACAACAACCCCCAACATTAAAGTAATGCATTAGGGGTGTTCCGCTTTGAGTGACAGGTGGCTGCCGCCACAGGAGGCGAGCATCGACTGTAGGCTTCATTCAGCCCGCCTGAGCTCCATCGACACTACACCTCTTTGGCCATATTTGAATTGGCCGACGTTCATTTTGATCTTCAAAAACCTATGGGTGACGTTGATTGTAACACCGGGCCTACAGAAGCTATGGAGATACCACATGGAAACTGAAAGAGCTGGGATTGGCTGTCCTGGTTTTCTCCTACAAGTTTCTGATGCCAGTGCAGGTTATTGATAGTGAAGACAAACAGTAGTGGCAGTAAAGCTGAAGAAGACAACTTGATGTCCCCTTTAAAATGCTGTCATCAATCATTTGAAATATACAGTACAGCCAATTGCACAATACAGCTGTTGTCTTGCTGTATTCATCAGATGACTTTGCAATCATTAAATAGTGATTTGATAGACATCTCAGCACAGCAGGGCTCACAGTTTGCCTGGTTAAGTCACAAGTGTAACTGGGTTGTATTAACTGCGTAACAGATGTTGGCTATGACCATCACTGTTGTTGTTTGCTGACCAATAGAGGATAAATAAGAAGAGCTATTTTCATATTGTTTGGGTATTTTCGAAAAACCACCTGTAAAAAGCTAGTGTGGATACACATCATCTTCACATGTAATCGGTGTTTTCAGACATAGCCCTTTTAGTGTGGACGTAGTCAGAAAGTGCCACACACACACACACACACACACACACACACACACACACACACACACACACACACACACACACACACACACACAGAAAAATAATGAAAGAGAGAGACTAATGGAGATGATCTTTGTCCTCAAAGAGGAGCTAAAATGGGCACTCTTTTATTCTCTCTTTCTCTTTCCATCTCTTCTTCTTCACCTGCTTTTCCTGTCTCTGGGGAGGTTGTTATCCACCAACACCTGCATATCCTTGTTTGTACCAACACACACACACACACACACACACACACACACACACACACACACACACACACACACACACACACACACACACACACACACACGGACCTCTCCTACAGTGACCACTGTGCTCCCCTTCTCATTAGGACACAGCCTCCGATTACTGCAACCAGTAGGGGGCAGCAGAGACCTTTCACACTACCTCTCTGCTAAGCACTGCTCTGTATGCATGAAGAATGTCTGGCTGGGGGAGCTGGGACGAGTGACGTTAGAGAGAAAGGAGAGAGATAGAGGGAACGAGAGATACCAAGACCCCCTGGCTGCCACACTATCAGGCCGTAAAAGATGGCAGACCTGAGCGGCACACACATGTACATTCACAGTGTGTGTGTGAGTGTGTGTATGTGTGTGTGTGGGTGGTGGGATTTAATATCATTCCTCATTATGCCTTTATTTAAATGCAGTCTGTGCTCCCTGTGTTTAAATGTATTTTGTGTGCTTATGTGAATAGGTATATGCACTGTATGTGTACTGTCAGTTGCAGCTGTGAGAGTACTAGTGTGTGTGTGTGTGTGTGTGTGTGTGTGTGTGTGTGTGTGTGTGTGTTCCAAGTTGTAATAAAACTGTAATTATCTTTTAAGGGGGTGGTTTAGGATTAGGTCTAGAATTAGGAATCGGTCAAGGTTTCGAGTAAGATAAGGCATGTAGTGGTCATATAAAACTATTTTTTTGGCCACTTGGGAACAGCGTAACAAACTGTAAACCACACTGACATATTATGTCACCATGGCTAATGTGTTAGCAAACAGTTGCCTAGGGACAGTCGTGTTTCTGGCCACCTGGCGAATGTACATCTAATATTCTAATATACTCTCTTTTAGCTCCATTTTGGTCTCCACCAACTCCTGAGGCAAATATCTGTCTCTTTAGCTGCTGAACCCTCCACTGTGTTCATCAGCTAGTAGCTAACTTTGTCTGTGTGCTGTTTAGTGGTGGGTAGGCAGTGCACAGTGGGGTCTATCGGAGCTTTTTATCTGAAAGCCACGCTGATGAGATCAGCGGGGGTGAATGAAAACAAAAACAATGAGTCAGAGTTACAATGTGAAAACATTGAGGCAATAATAACTAAGATGAATATAGTTTTATTGATTGTTAAATAAGAATCCATGCACTGTAGCCCATAATTAGTTACTACAAATATAGCCTTATTGATTGCTAGCTATTAAAAACCCATTCATCTCATGAATTAATAATCAATAGTCCCAACTCAAAGCATTATGCTATTATTACACCATACCGTATTTAGATAATAGTGTTTGGTTACCTAACTTTTTGAAAGGAATTTTCTAAAGGTGTCATCTAACATTGTGGCTTTAACTGTTAAATCAGTCAGAAAATGCGTGTCCTAGTGGTTAAGATGCAAACAATGTACTATGAGTGCGATGTCCTTGGTTGATTGGGGACTCGCGTCATTCCCCTTCTCTCTCTCCTCATTTCTTGTCACCTCTTTACTGTCCACCTTTAAATAAAGGGCCAAGATGCCCGAACACATCATCTGCTGTGTCAGTATCACTTTCTGTTTGCCCTATCCCTACCCGTCTCTGGTCCTCACAAATATAGTAATACAGTATATGTGTGTGTGTGTATACCTGCAGGAGGGCTGGGCCAGGATACTGGGGAACTGACACTCTCCGTGGACACAGTAGTTTTTGTAGTGGTCTGGACAGGGGATGTACAGGCCGCGGGCCAGCTCGTTCCTCGGATCCTCTTTTTCCTCTACTGCGTAAACACAAACACACAATCCATAAATAGTGAAAGCACATGGGCTCGTGGCTGCCTGTGAACATACATTACTGTACTGTACAGGAGAGATACAAGAGAGAGGAAGAGATCAATAATGGAAGGGACAGAAATGGTTGAAGTGAGAGAAAAGTCTCAGCGAAAGACATATTGAATTGAACAGAACAAAGTCAGGACTAATGCAGCTTTAAGTGGCAGCGCATGTTATTTAGCAATCCACCACCGTTACACATGCACTCACCTGTGAGGTCGGTCCGTGCAAAGTGTCCATCTCCGCCTTTGATGTCGCCTGGAAAGGCCAAAAACACATTCAAACTGATCTCAGGTCACTGCAAGCTCTTCTATAGCTCCAGCCTGGTAGATGCTAGATGGGATCCGCTAGACGTGTCGACGTCAAAGGACGTGCGGACCTGCTATTCTTACCCTAATCCTAACCAATCCCCACTCTTCACACCTAAACCTTACCCCGTCTGCACCTCTAGCGGATCCGGTCTAGCATTTACCCTCCATCCCCCTCCATTATGGGTTACACGTTCAAACTGCTGGTAGAGAGACTTCAATGTGAATTATCATCTCAACAAAGGGTTCATTTGGTCTGTGCACCTGTCGACTTAATGCGTATTTATGTGAACTATTCTCTTCAAAAGTGAGAAGCCATCTCCCCTGAAGTATTAAACTGAACAAAGGGGAGAACTGAGTGGAGGCGGGAAGAAAAGATCACAGGGAATAATGCATTTCTGTTCACCTTATTGACGCTGCATTGGAGTCCTATTTTCACAATGGCTAGGCAAAATCTCCTTCCAATCATTATTTTATTGCAATTGATTCTTTCAGTGGTCTGTGAATGTGTACATGCCTCAAATTGATGACTAACTGTGAGTCTGTGAAAGTATTTCCCAGGTTCATGATGATGATTATTATTTCTCATTTCTGTTATTTATTTTTCCTATTTATTGGCTTTTCAAAGAGATCAGAACCTTGAGTCCTGTACCTATAACATCCACTTAAGAAAATCCAATATAAGACTAAATTAATTTTAAGAGGGGAGACACTACAAAGTAAACAAGGCTACAGCTACAAAAATACTTTTTTTTTCTCCCTTTCTTCCTTCTTTGATTTTTCCTAGCTCCACACAAGGATGACAACTCGAGGTCTACATGATACAACACTTGCAACACAAATGCATGAATGAAAAAATGTTGGCTTATCAGTACTTTGTCTTGTTCTAGATGACTATGAGCTGCAGTAGAAAGCAGGACTAGTTCAATAAAAAGAAAAATGAAATGTAAGACTGTTTTCCAATAACAATACAAGTGACACATAATATAAAATATAGGAAATCGTAGGAATCTACATATCAAAGTGTCAATTTGAATCCTGGCTCACACAAGGGTTACTTTTCCACACGTCTAAGGTTCTTGACATTAATTTCTCTCTCTCTCTGTGATTGAAACAGAATGTGTGGAGCCGTAATCAAATCGATCAGGGTGGTCCGGCCCAAAGGGTATAACGTGGGGGAATACCGATTTCTATCTGTGCTCCAGAGCTGGTTAGCCCTGATTGCTTTACTCCCCATTACTTCTCAAAGCCCACATCTCGATCAATTGTCCTGTTGGTCCCCGGTGAATGCAGAGCCAATCAAATGCTTGCAAATGTACAATTTACACAATAAAAGCCATTAACAATTGAGATTTGAACACCTTTGCTGCCAAAGTCTCTGTTTCTCTTTCCACCCAATGACAGCTTCATCCAGATTGTGCAGTTGCATTACATGAAATGACTCAAAGTAAGGAGAAATTAAGATACTGGTAGATCATACCTCAAATAAAATTCAAATAAAACATATTCTAAAGAATTCGTATGTGCCTTTGTCTTCTCCCACATGGATTAGCAATATGACTCGGTTAAGGGGTTTAACCACTGAGATTAATAAAATAACTGTATCCCTGGGACCTTTACAAACAAATACTGCACCCAAATAAAAGATACTACACTAAAAAGGGGGGGATTACCATTCAGTGAAATTATCAATATACATAGCAGAAAAGGCTATGTGGGATTTGGGGATTATCTTTGCACACTATTGCAAGATATGATTGAGTGAAAATACTGTATGTGTCATTCTGAAATGTGGTTGGAACTGCAGCTGGAGGGAGATATAGAGTCACGCTGTCTACATTTAGCTGCCTCATTTGCCTCCATGGCCTCGCTTCAACCTGAAGTGAACACCTGCCCGGACAGTCAGATTGACGGCTTCCGCTGCGTGTCTGAAGGTGTTGTTGTGTCTTTTAGAGGGAACGTATGCATGCCTGTGTGTGTTTGTGGGTCTGACCTTGGCAGTGGCCCAGGTACTTGACCTCGATGCGTTCCTGCTTCTGACAGGACGCCTCCTTCACCTGGCAGGGGTTGTCATAGGAACGACCGTCTGAGGCACACACCGGGTTGAAGCTGATGTGGGAACAGTCGATGTTGCAAACACACCTGCAGAGCAAGCAGTCATATCAGAGTCGGAAACGTCCTTGCATTTGATTTATTATCTATGTCAAGATCTAAAATAAATGACATGAATGAAGTGTTAATGAAAATGAGAGCATCTTGATGCTGAGAGACTTTTGTGTGTGTTTGAATGCGAGGGACAGAGACTGACAATTCCATTGAGGATTAAAAATGGAAACAGAGAAGAAAAAAAAAGACGGTACAGCTTGCACTCATTCAGGACGTTGGACCATGCATAGTAATCCTGTTCAAACCGGGGTTTGGCACATTCAATATGACACAAGAGAAAATGGATTTTTGCTTTGCAAAAAGAGGCAAGCTGCACAGAGGGCTTGATTGACAAATAGTGTATTCTTACAGACAGGAAGCAATTATTTATGAAAGAATTGTAGATAATAAAACTGTACATGTTGGTGTTGCAGAGCAAATGGTAGCACAAAACACAGCCACCATTGTAAAGCTTTCAGATACGTCATTTATTCTAGATAACATTGAAAATAGCCTAAAATGGAAAATAATAACTTGAAAGCTAATACTATCATAGTGCACACTGACACGGTTTGGTGGAAGAAGAAAACGTCACTGACGATTGCAGAACAGCTTGTTTCTGGTGTTACACCACGGCTTTTTAATATCCTTTAACAAAAGCCACTCGGCTGTAAAAATTCTAAAAAGTGATCTCCATGAAAATGAGGACGACTGCAGAACATTGACTTCGAGCCAACAGGCATGTCTGGTGTTTTATTGTCAGAGCTGAGCACTAAAGTGTGGCTGAACTGTACATTACCTTCAAATGGAAATGTTCTGTTATTCCCACAATCAAGATATACTCACTGATAGCCTGATTAGCTTAAAAATGTATGCATTTACTGCTAAAAACTGATGATCACTTTAAGTGCAAGTTGTTCCATTTAAAGCTTTTGTACATAATTGACTAAAAGTTCAATTAAAAGTGTTAGTTTTGTCTTTGGCAAATAGCTGCTGCTCACACCTTTATTTCTTTTTCTTCTCTGTATATTGAATCAGTTACTTCCGTTCATGAAGCTGATATTTCTGATGTAGTTTTGTCGCAGACTGTAATGCATTCATTTCTCAGCGACTTGATGCTTTTGGCTCTTGCAAATTAACTGGGCAATTTGCTGTCGCACCACTATTTTCGGTGAAATTTAAGTGTGAGACATTCTGTGTTTGTCTCTGTGTGGGATCCTCTGCGTGTGCGACATCTGCACAAATGACAGCAGGAGAGTCAGCACGTAGACCGGCGTGCATGTGCATATACATGTGTTTGTGTGTGTGTGTGTGTGTGTGTGTGTATGTAATTTGGCATGCGTGTAGTGTGACCCTTAAGTGTGTGGCAGGCCTGATCAGCAGAAATTACACCCAGATTGCCTTCCCCAGACAATTGCTGCTGAGTAGCGCTGAACGCCAGATTCTGTAATTATAAATCTGTCATTATTCTCCCGGTCTTTTCATTTTTGCCCGGTGCCAAGCTCACAGTAAAGCACAGGCATTCAGCTGTCTTACAACAGCATTTGCATATGCGCCCATGTGGGTGCCCCACACACACACACACACACAGACACACACACACACACACACACACACACACACACACACACACACACACACACACACACACACACACAAGCAGACACCTTCTCAATCAGCCATGATGATTCGTACCGCTGACATTGATGTTGATTGAAACGCCGTGCAGCAAAGCGTGGCAGTGCTCAGCTACTGTTGTAATGATGGATCAGCAAAGTAAGAATGATGTGAAGAAAGGCTTCGTTATGCATCAGAGGAGACCCAGTTCAGTATCAAAAATCCCACATGACACTGAAGGTGAGCCGCTGCAGCTCTGAATGACCTGCCACTGCAGAGGGTTTCACAATGAGACTGTAACACCATGACATAAAGGGTCATTTCACCCACATTACAAAAACACACATATTCTGTCTTTCCCCTGGACAATCTCTAGCCAAGCAGATAGTTTTGGTTTATTTTGCAGTTGCAAGTTTTTTTAAAATTATTATTATTTCTGCCTCAAGACCTCGCTGTCAACAGTTTTCATTGGAAATGGAAAACTAGTCCCTGAAAATAACTGTTGACAGCATGTTCTGTGTATTTTCCAGAGAAGCGAGGATACTGTCTGTGGAAAGACATTTTGCTGTTGAAAGTTTTTTAATGTGTTACAACACAGACTGAAATCTTTACATTGAATTTTCAGTATTCAAAACACACACACAGTGGTGTCATAAAAAGTACCGGTGGCAATGCAAATACAAAAAAATTGAAGCAATGTGCAGCCACTTCAAAAGTATACTGGCCTGGGTGCCCGGATAGCTCAGTTGGTAGAACGGGCGCCCATATGTAGAGGTTTACTCCTCGACGCAGCGGGTCAAGGTTAGACTCTGACCTTCGGCACTTTTATGCTTGTCATTCCCCCTCTCTCTCCCCTTTCATGTCTACTGCTGTCCTATCGAAATAAAGGCTGAAAATGCCCACAGAAATTTCTTAAAAGAAAGTACACCGGCCCCTAACTCCTCTTGGTTGAAGGTAAATACTGAAGCCCAACCTGTTGTTTTACAACAACATGTGACAGTATAGTATTGTTGAAAATACAAATCTCAGGATAGTGACCTGGGAAGATGTAAACAATACCTTTTTGGCAGCATTTAGGCAGAAACACAAACGGGCCACGTTTCCAGTGTCTCACTCTCTATGTATACTGTTGTTGGAGTGGCAGTAGACAGTAACTTTTTGTATAGTAAGGAACTTCCATTATATTTAAGCCATTGCCAAATTAGTTGTTGGGGGGGGAATGAGCGATCACGGAAGGCTTGTATCATGTCGATGCACCGACTTAGAATACCTCAAGGGGGGAGACAGAAACTACGCACTATAGCTTTAAAACTACAAATCGTTTTTGAAAAAGTGAAAATATTAAATCATGTCTTTTATCACAGTGTATTGTATTGATACAAATGTACCTACTATCATTTTTTATCATTGGATCATGGTCAGTGTCAAAACTTCTAAGAGGGATAGATACACACCCCTACATCCATTGTATTGAGGTGGATGCAGATACCATACAGTTAAAGCCACATTTATCTGCAGAGCTAGATGACACGAGTAAACCTTTAAAAATTATAAAACAGAGATTCTAATTTGGCAATAGCCACCCTCAAGACACGATTAGGCTTACAATTAAAGTGTCTGTGTTATCATAAAAAGTATCTAAATTAGAATAGTTTTAGCATGAAAGGAGGCAGCGAGAAGAATTGTGAGGAGCTAAGAATCAAAGAAAAAAATCTTCAGAGCTTTTGAGCTAAAAGGAAATTTCCACACATAGTGTGTATACGCTTAACACTGCACACATGTACACATGCAACCCCCCCCCCCCCCTCCCATCCTATCAGAGTCTTGGCCATCCCGAGAGGCCGTCGTCGGTCGCTGGCTGATGTCTGGGCTTCATACATTTTTAATGAGGCCTCTCACTTTCTCCACAATAGGCACTCTGCCACTAGACTGCAGTGCGTCAACATATCCTAATGCTACCCGCACATACACTCAAACACCTGCAAACAGGCGTGCATCATACATGCACGAGACAGCAATCGCTTTGTGATAAACCTTGTTTTCCCCCCCCCATTTCTTTCACACACACCAACTCATTCCTTCACACAATCTGCTGAGAGGCACAAAGGGGGTAGAGAATTGTTAGTGGTGTGTCACGTATGTGTGAGGATACTTTCTTAGCAGGATGTGTTGTATTGATTAGTTCCCTGCGATTATTTCCCTCCCATCAAAGCCCCCCCGCCCCCAGACTGTCTGCTAGCTCCCAACTGAAAAGGCCACTTTAAAACACACACACACACACACACACACACACACACACACACACACACACACACACACACAGCAGCTTCAGGCCAACATATCCACTGACTGCCTCATGCTGTGTACGAATCCTGAGCAGCAAACCTTATTGCAACTGAACATAGCATTGATTTTCATAATCCTTAGCTTCAAATTTCACTGTAATCCTTTGAAAAAATAAGTAAAAGAGAGGCACACGGGCAGACATGGAGAGAAAGAGAGAGAGAGAGAGAGAGAGAGAGAGAGAGAGAGAGAGAGAAAAGCAATGTTTAAATACAATGAAAAGGGAGAAAAAGAGAAGAGGGGATACAGTATATGTACAGTATGTATACAAATGATCAGAGGCAGAGAAAGTCTCAAGTATTACACACACACACACACACACACACACACACACACACACACTAATATTGCAGTGCTCTGTGGCAATAAACATTGTGAGTTCAGTAATCATGGATGGATAACTGATCGGGCCTCCTGGGTACAGATCCAAGGGCCCAAGGGGTCAGAAGGCCAGATCCGTGATCCGACTCTTTCAGACTCCATACCTGGACTTTCGAATACCAGTGTTTTATTTAAAAAAAATACATAATAAAGATATTTTTTGCGCATTTTCAGCCTTTATTTTGACAGGACAGCTGAAGACGTGAAAGGTGAGAGAGAGGGGGAATGACATGCAGCAAAGGGCCGCAGGTTGGAGTCAAACCCAGGTCTGTTGCGTCGAGGAGTAAACCTCTACATATGGGCGCCCGCTCTACCAACTGAGCTATCCGGGCAGCCAGGATACCAGTGTTTAATTAATAAGCTGTATGCCTCACTGTGTGGAAGTGACTGGGACCTGTGTAAGGCAAAACCTCATTATGAGGTGCACTTAAATGCACCTTAAGTTTACAAGGTGCACCTGAACTGTACAATGAAGTCCTGTCGGAGCCCACAGGCTTTACTGTTTGTTGTTTCTTTATATAACTCAGGGCAACATGTCGCCACACTGCTGATTTCAAGGAAGCAGGAGGAATTTCCAGTTCTGTTGTTTCTCCGTCATCTCCGACTCTGGAAATGGCCATGGTGTCTGGAAAAGTGCAGCTGCAGGCTACCAGTAAGCTAACGTTACCCTGTGTCTTTAGCTGCATGCTACCTACCAGTAAGCTATGCTATATTGTCTGTGTGTTGTTGTTTTTTTCTTCAGACGTGTGCAAGTAGGCGGGGATTGACAGAACATAAATTATATAAAAACAGGATTGAATTGAATAGATAAGCCCTATTGTCACTGTTGCCCTATTGTCACTGTTACCCGATCCTGCTATTTAGGTCAGTAACGTGCCGATATCGGATATAAGTATCAAATTGGTGCATCCCTAGTTTGAACTGACTGTTAACAGTTCTTATTGTAAAGGCAATCAAATTACTATAAAGAGACACAAACCTACTTCAAAGAGATGTAAAAAGATTACAAAGAGTCACAAAACAACTACAAAGAGATGCAAAACCTCCACAGGTTGGGTGAGGATGGTGAGTTTGGGGGCTCGTACATGGCTGTACCCAGTGGCCCATTGTCTCATAATCTGGATGTCAGTTATGTGTGGAGGGCTTCCAGTGGATGTTGTGTGTGTGTGTGTGTGTGTGCATGCACCCAGCTCAAGCAAAATAAAGGCAGTCCCTGACCTTGCCCATTTGCCTGTGACTTGTCGTCTGTCTGGCTTTTCATTGAAATTCCCTAATGCTCTCCATAGAATGGGCATTAATAAGGACGCAAGTGCCGGCTTTGAATAGCCCCTCACTCCTTTCTCAGGAGGTCTAAACCCAGCATTCACACAGCACGTGTCCCTCCAGCCCCTCTCTGTGACTAACTCGCTATTTGCTCCTCCTCTACCTTAATTCTATGAACACTAATGTGTGATATTGTTGGGTTCGAAAGCATGGGTATTGGGAGGTAATTACAGTTTTACACCACAAATGGATCTAAATGGGTTTTTGCGAGATTCTATTGATCCTTCAGGGGTAAATTGTTCTTTTTTGCCTCCCGCCATAGTACAGAGAGCTACAGAAGGATGGTGTAAGGATGGCAAGTCTCTTTGCCAGAGCAGGGTCAAATGCAGTATAGTAACAGCCAAAAATAGATTCAACCAACATACAGTATTCCAGTCCAATCACGGAGCACATTTTCTGTTCTTTATTTGAATCCAGGTGGTGATTTATAAATGATGACAAATACATTTAAATGCATGTTGAATGTGTGTGTGTGTGTGGTGTGTGTGTGTGGGGGGGAGGAGGTGTTTGTTATGGGGCTAGGATGAAATAGCAATTTTCTCCTGACCAGGTTGCTCAGTGAAAGCATAATTATGACAATAACATTATGACAATAACCATTCATCATAATTGTCATGCATTCTTTTATGGTGTCAAATTATAATATGTATAAATACAATAATCAGGTATAGAAAATAATAAAAAATAAAATTGTACTATTACACTGAAGACACTGATGATTTATTTATCTGAAGGAAACATACAGTAGAATGTTTTTGATGCCACCAGCAGTTACAAGTGTCTCGACATTTGTTTACATTTTTAAAAGAAATGCATTCATTGCATTGTGGTTTTAACAGTCTTTTGAGTCTAGCCTGGTGCCAGACCTCTGAATTGCTGCCCACATTTTTACAGCAATTCAAAGAGGTTAATGTTTTTCTCAATCAGCCAATCAGAGCTTTTGAGGTGGGATTAAGAATGTGAAAGTCATCTTTGTGTGCCAAAACCAGATTGGTGGTGGTGATGGGATCGACACAGAGCTAAGGTTGTTTCAAGTAGATTTTTGCCAAATTTAGAGCTCATGATATAATACTAGTAATGGCCCGAGCCAACAGACATAAGGTGAGAGGAACAACAAATGAGGATTGGGCATGACGATTACTTGTTTTATCCTTGTGTCATAGGGAAACACAACCAACAGTAAGACTGTCAAAATGTGTTTGCCTTTTCTCGCCAGGGTTGACAACTTCTTTGATGTCTTTCATGATGTTGACCCATAGAAGCACAGATCACTCGAAAGTGCTGTATGTGGAACAGGATTGTCTCTGGCACTACATCATGCAATTCATCAAAATCAGCAAGCTACGATTAGTCAGGATCTAACGTGTAGCCATGTCTGTTGGCCAAAGTACAGCAAAAATGTATTTTTGCCTGATCTGACACAGTGGCCATATAGTCCTCTTCCAACAGAAACAACAACTTTCAAAGGAAGAGTTAGACATTTTGGGAAATACACCTATTCTTGTCAAGAGTTAAATTAGATTATTGACACCACTCTCATATCTGTCTGTTAAATATGAAGCTACAGCGAGCAGCCGGTTAAGTTAAATTAGCATGAAGACTGGAAGCAGCAGAAAGCAGCTATCCTGGCTCTGTCCAAAGGTAACAAAATCCACCTACTACCAATCAAAGCAAACTAATTAACATGCTTTTTTAAAATCCGTACAATAACTGTTGTATGAAGTGTAAAACACTGTTGATTCAAAAGGACTGTTTCTAGTCTTTGTGCTAAGCTAATGGCGCTATCTTTCTGAAACTTAATGGCAATAAGACAGAAGTCCTTCTCATCGGCTCCAAATCCACTCTTTCAAAACAGCACTACTTCAACATTACCATAGATGAGATCTTGGTCCCTCTGTCAACTCAAGTCAAAAGTCTTGGTGTCATTCTGGACAGTTCCCTTTCGTTCGAATACCAGATTAAAGCAATTACCCGCACTTCGTTCTTTCACCTCCGCAAAATCTCCAGGCTCAGACGCTCACTGTCACAATCTAGCACTGAAACCCTAATTCATACCCTCGTCACGGAGGGACTACTGCAACTCCCTTCTCAACGGTATCCCTTCTAAGCTTACAAACAGACTCCAACTTGTTCAGAACTCTGCTGCTAGAATCCTCACTGGTACCAGATCATCTGAACACATCACACCTTTCCTTAACAATCTACACTGGCTCCCTGTGCACTACCGTATTGAATTTAAAGGCAGTTACACACCAACCAGACTGCCGACCTTTAGCAGAAAAGGCAGTTGGATTGATCAGTCTCTCCGAGTTGGTCAAAAAAGTGCCTCAGAACACACTGAAGAGACGAGACGTAATACGTCTCCATAACAGCAGGCGGCGCTAATCTGTATTGTCGCCCAAAAAATGAAAACCGGCAGCTGATTGGACGGACGCGTCACATGGATCTGGCTGCTGCTTCCGGATTTTGGATTTTTCGAACAGCCATTTTTGGCGACTCATTCAGAATACGATCTCATATCTCATAAAATAGTTCACCGAAACGTGTTTCTGAAAACATTTTAAGCGAGAAATAGGCCGTGCAGTTGCTGAATCTGTCTTCATTTCAGATCAACAAAGGTCAGTTTAAAAGATTTTCGTCAGATTTTGAGAGGCTTAGTCACGCTCATCCCGCTCGCCATTTCCGGGTGAGTCCCGACTGCCCTGTCTCAGACTGAGCATGTCAGGTCGGCCAAAATGAAGGCCGACAACTCCTCCAACGAACAACAGCCGAACAGACTCGAGTCACCAACCTTGCCAGACTGTCCAACGGACGATTATCGGCCCGGTGTTTAACTGCTTTAAGACCCTCCTCATCACCTACAAAGCACTCTATAATCTCGCACCTAGTTACATTTCTGACCTCCTACCAGGCTATGTCCCTTCTCGCTCCCTCAGCTCTTCCTTGACTGGCCTCCTTGTCACCCTCACATTCCGCCTCTCCACCATGGGGGCCAGGGCCTTCAGCTGTTCTGCACCAAGACTCTGGAATGCCGTCCCCTCCCACATTCGACAGGCAGACACACAAAAAATGTTAAAGACCTATCTTTTTAAGAAAGCTTTTACTCTTTAACTCTTCATAGTACTGCATCTGCTTTTCTGACGTTTCTTAGCACTTTTCAGATGCTGTCTATTTTGTTAAATGTATTTCTCTGAAGCTAAAAGTATTTTATTGTATTTTCTGCTTTTATGCCCTCTTGAACATGTAAGATGTCCTTGTGGAGCTAGAAAGGCGTCCGCCAAAACAAATGTATTATTATTATTATTATTATTATTAGGGCTGTCAAAATAACGCGGTCATTTCGATTAATTAATCTGAGAAAAAATAACGTGTTACAAAAAATAAGGCGTTAAAAAAAATAACGGCGATTAATCCATTCCATATTGACGTTTGACCTGGAGCCGTTCTAGCCACCATGGGACTGTAAAATGAAGGAGGGAGACGAGAATGTGCTGCCTGGATCATTAATTGAAACATTTACTTGTAAAAATCTTCTTCCTGCCAACCTGCTTCCTGCTACCGAAATCTGGTGCCACTGATATTTCTGCACTTCTCTCTGATGCTCTGAAACAGACGATACAGGCAACACACACACCGCTGCACGTGACGCTAGTTAACGCTATACTTGACAGCAGCGAACGTTAGCCTACCGCTAGCTAGTAGCTGGATTAAACACAGTTAAAATGCTGACAGCTAACGCTAAACGGTGTAAAGTGTGACTGTGTTTTACTGTAGAGGATTCAACACCGGTATGTAACAATCTGCAGCTGCCGTCGGAAAAACACAGACGGTGTGTTCAATGACACTGGTTATTGTAACATTACATTTTTTAATCGATTGACAGCCCTAATTATTATTATTTACATTGCCATACATTGGCAACCTCTACCGCTGCTGGAAAAAACATTGTCAGGACGGATTCATCAGTTACTACTGATGGGTTAGGGGAAAAATTAAAAAAGGCTCCCACACAGAACACGACTAACATGAATGAAAAGTAAGACTGAATAATAAAGTGAAAACAGAATGGCACTTCAGTCTGATTATCAGGCTATTTTGAGTCCCACATACACTAAAACACTTTATACAGTGGCTAACAGCATTTATTTATCACTTTGTATTATTTGTATGAAAATAAGAAAAATGCATTATAATAAACACATCACTTTACCGTCACCTGCCTTTTGATTACAGTCATCTCTCTCCACTCATTGTTTGATTAACTGACGGTTGTTTGATTACAATCCGCTGCCGCCTGATTGGAATGATTTTAATCAAAATGATCCAACGCTACGCAAGTGGTTGGCTGCTGTTTGATGAAAATTACCTGCTGTTGGGTTGCAATCACCTGTCTGATTATGCGCCAGAAACATTGTCATACTACCTTGGGGCTTTTGAAAGATTAAAGAGCACTTGTAGTTTCCGTTTTACAAGAAGGAACAATGAAATATTCATATATCTGTTTGTGTCAACTGTTTTTTTAACAAGATACATTATTGACTTAGGCAGCCTCTCTTGTCTTATATATTGCCTTCTTATTGTGGGGGCAAACATCCCACGGTATATATTGTGTAATTGCCTTTGTTGCAGGTATGCTGCACAGGCTGCATTTTCTTTTATGTTTTCAGTTTTGTGTGCACACATCATCGACAGTACATTGTGCTGTTGTGACCTTATGAATTCTACCTTTGGGGATTAAGAAATTGCCAATAAATCCATTTCTGTGTGCTAGTAGACTATTAAGGAGCATTTGTGGAAGTGGGTGGCATCAGTAGAAGTGGACTCCAGCTGTTCGGTATTTGCAACAAGGCTCAGAATGCATCATGAAACCATTCGTTGGCATTACGGTTATTGCACACCAGGGTACATTATCTTTCCATTACATCAGGCAGTTTGATAGAGTCATACTCTCAGGGCACTTCTAATTTCTAGCGGTACGTCTGGGATTTCTTATAAGCACTGCCTTCCTTTTGCTGATACTAGCTGATCCTTGTTCCACACCAAATCAGCAATGTTGTTTCATTTAAGCTGTAGAAAGCAAATACACTAATGCTACTGTCTGGTGCTGGAAACAGTTCACCAGTTGAGCCTTCATCTAATTGGGCTCTGCACCCGCACAGATACTTTTAAAACGGTGCCGGTGCCTAAACGGTGCCTGAACCGATACTTTTTAATAGAGGGTACTAAACAACAGTCGGCGACATTAAGGCCGGTTACACACTGGATGCGTCGCGTGAGCGTGTCAGCTGCATGGCGTGTCCGTTTTTAGTTTGGCTCCCATGTTAACAGGTTAGAGCTTACACACTGCCTGCGTGAGACGTGTTCATGCTAGAAATAGAACCAACGGCTATTTTTCACGCGAGACGCAAGCGTGTTGGAAGCGTTTCCAGACAAAATAGAATAGGAAAATATGTTTATATGTCATTTAGACACGAATGCATATTAATAAATGACATCTTGATGTTTGAAAGTCTCTAGGTTTTGACATCAATGTAGATATAAATGTAATAAAAAATTTCAGAGAAGAGATTTTCAAATATAACACCTGTCATACATTGTCTTGCTTTAATCAAATCAGTAGGCTATATATTTATGTTTAACAACTCTTTCCCCTCCGGCGAATTCTTAACAGAAGAAGGGCTGCAATGGCTTTTCTTCTGTCAACAACTCAAACTGAAAAAAGAACAAATAGCATTTTAATTTTCCATAGTGAGTGACGGTCCAACATCAGATAGGCTATATAGGCTCTTTACAGCTACACAAAGTTGTTATAAACAGACAGCCCACTTACCCATTTTTCAGAGTTTGAATCTGTCGGCGCTATGTCCCGAGATCAGCCCTCCCTGTACCTAGCAGCAGGAGCAGCGCCGCGTCAGACACGCTTCTGGTGTGTAGGACACAGAAAAATCCACACAGCCGCCACGCTTCTGAGACGCAACAGAAACGCCACGCTCGCGCGACGCATCCAGTGTGTAACCGGCCTAAAGAGCGGCTTGTTTATTGCTAAGGCCATATGGTCAAAATTAAAGATTCAATAATAATGTAATAACTATAACTAATAACAATAACTTATTTAACCAGTAAATTGCTGTTGAACGACAAAAACAACTACCAGATGGGAAAAGGGTATTTTACAATAACTTTGAATGCACCACGAGGCTACCTGTTTCAAGTAAACGGACTGTCTGTGTTGTTTTTCCAATAATGGCAGCTGCAGAGCAGACTATGTCCCGGTGTTGGAATCCTCTACAGGGAAAAACAGTCACACTTTACACTGTTTAACGTTAGCTGTCAGCATTTTAACTGTGTTTAATCCAGGTGCTAGCTAAAGGAAGGCTAATGTTACCTGCTGTCGAGTGTAGTGTAAAGTCAGGCACCGAAATGAGGCACCGAAATTTTCGTTCTTATTCGGTCTCGTTACTACCGTTTACGTCGGCACACGTGCCCTATTGGCACCTCGTTTCGGTACCCAACCCTAGTATTATGTATGAGGATGTTTCTATTGCTGCCGTCTCATCGGGCAATAAATGGTTAAATTCATGACTAACGTTTCTTCACTGAACTAGTTTTCCTTGTGCGAGTCAAAGTCATTTTTGGCCTGACATTGGCAAGTCCTGTAAGGATAATAATTGGATTTCCAGAATAAGCGAAAATCTCCTTTCTCTCTGTGTCCTGCTCAAGTAATTGAGGTTAAATGAAGTGGTCAACCATGCATTAAACCTCAGTGGGTGTTCATAGGCAGATGTGAGCAGCATAAAAAAGAGTTCTGATGTAAATATTTAGTGTTCAAACTCAGTAAATGCTTCAACTAAGAAATGTCGGGGGCATTCTTTTGATAGAAAATGTTAAAAGTTGTCATGTTCACTCGAGTGTAGCTGTGTAGGCCAACTGGTGTTGCTTGGCTTTGACAACAAAAAAGCATTTTGTGTGTTTGTGTGCGCAAACTTACCACACATCCTCTGCGTCCACATCGCATTCAGCACCAAACTGGCAAATATCACAGGTGGACGTTTCCTTCTGCCCTGCCTCGGCAGAGCCCTCTCCTCCTAAAAGTGCCAGAAAGAGATGGGGGAAAAGGTTTAACGCCTGTTTCATCCAAGACAGATTTGTAACAACGTGTCTGTGACTATATTTGTCTAACACTCAACTGGTTCATTCAATGGGAGTATAAACCTGTAACAAAGGTCCGTAACAATGCCCCTCTCACAAGGCAATATGACTGTGAGAAATCAGCCTTGGACGGCTCAAGTGCATTTATATTCTGCCATATCCAGCCATAATCCCACTGAAGCCATCCCCTTCATCCTTTCCCTGATTCTCCACGTTCTTCTGCTCCCTCCTGACTCTCCTCGCCTGACTCTCATCTATCACTCGCAATATCCCCCACTGATCTTTTTGGAGTCCCTCTTTTATTTCATCGTGCTGATTTTCTCGTGCGGTGAGTGCGACGACTCTTTGGTGGCGGGGTGGGTACTGGCGTCAGGCTTATGGTGGCTTAGGGACTCCGCCGGTGCATCTCATGCCTCATGAGCGGCCGAGGGGGAGAAGAAAGGAGAGAAAAAAAAGCAATCTGGCCAATCTCAAATTGCATTCTCCCACCACAGAGGACTCATCCAGTATCTGCAAGCTTTCGCTCTTCTTCCTTTTCCCCTCGGCCCTCTTCTCCATTAGAAAAGATCTATTTTTAAACTTACGAGGGCCCGTGAGGACAACTTTCCAAAAGAAGACGAAGAGGTGGAACTTGGCATCATTCCCACATGTCATATCTTTAATCTCCCCAAGACAAGCGCATGCACAGACACCCGCGCTGCTGCCACCATGCATTGCTCCCATGTGTCGCCGCTTTCATTTTCCCTTCTGAAACTTTTGTTATTTCTTGTGATCCCTGGGCTGGATGAATCGGAAATAACTCTGGTAGAGAGGTTTAACCTGATTTTCTGCTGTCAAGCTTAAGTTGGGTTTGACTCTCTTATTCTAAGGTCAAAGTGAGTTAACGTTACTTCACTGTTAAATCTAGTTAGCATGTGACTTTCCTCCTCCATAATTCTCAGCTTGGATTTTGTGGCTGGTGGGTCAGATTATCCCAACAACTTCATTCGCCTCTTTTGCCTGTGTCCAAACGCACTGTGCAGCCTACAAGATTGAAAAGTTCCTTTGCTGCGGATGTTAAGCTCCTCTCAAACGTCCTGCCTTTGCTTTCAATGTTTCCTTGTTAGTGGGAATGCTGTTCAACAGCATTCCAACTATTGTTATTCTGTTCTTTATAAACTTGTTATTCCCTCTTCCGTACGTTTTTTGGCTCTCCGTAACTTCTGCATACTTTCAGCTATTAAAACCATTCAACTTTTAAAATGTTCAGCTCTTTCAGATAATGATGGTACTTCTTCAACTTTTTTTCTACTATTTATACTTTTTTAAATATTAAGCTTTTTAACACTTTTTTTTAAACATTGAAGTCAATGAGAGCATGCTTCAAATCCTTCAAATCTTCTTCCGCTCCCAAAATTTTCAGCCTCTCCATACTTTCACCTACAGACGCCAAACAAACTTTAAAATGTTCACAAAATATTCAGCTATCCGGCTACTGCTTTTTAGTTTGATATCTTTTACAGTTTTTGTGAAAAAGCTGTTTAAGTTTAGTGATCATTTCAGGATTTTTTTGAGTTTATAATGAGTGTGTATTGGGGCGAGCTAGAGTGCAGAGCCTTTGTCCCCTCTCTATAAATTGCTCTCATGCCAACAATATCTACTTGTCATACACAATTTATACATCAAAACGTAGGTATTTTTGTCTAGTTTCAGTTTACGTTATGCGATATGCCTTATACTTTTGGCTCGATGAGCTTCCAAATGACAACAGTTCCAAATCTTCCTCCATTCGCTGCCATGTTAAACGTCCTCCACATTTCCCAGCGAAACGCAGAGCAAACCACTTATTTAAATCGCTGGTAAGCCCACATTTTTAAGTCCATCCACATAAACTTTATACTGATACGTTCACAAAGGCTGTGTGTCTCTAATGGTGAATTCGTTGTTTCGATAGCATGTACTTTTGTGGATTTATTAAGGCTTATTTGAAGGGTTCTCTCACACTGTCTCTCACTCATTAGCATTAGCAGGTGTGGTGATTAATGATCAAAGACAGGCTTTATAAGTGCTGAAGGAACACCAGTCATCTATACAGATGATAGTCTAGTGGATATGGCGCATGCCTTTGGTGTGGGAGACCTGCGTTTGAATCCCACTGTGACACATCAGTCAATGTGTCCCTGACCAAGACGTTATTTCACTTTTTCAACTATTCTCACTACTTCAACTTATTCTTACAGATTTAAGCTATTCAACCACTTTAGCTTTAGCAATTCAGCTATTCATGTTTTATTTTGGCTCTCCGTAACTTCTGCATACGTTCAGCTATTAAAACCATTCAACTTTTAAAATGTTCAGCTCTTTCAGCTAATTATAGGACTTTTTCAACTTTTTTCTACTATTTATACTTTTTTAAATATTAAGAAATTTTCAGGTAATTCATTTCACCTTTCATCTTTGACAGTATTACAGTTCATCTTCCAGCTTTTCTAACAATGTATTTTAGCTCTTCACTTATTTAGGTAATGCAGTTTAGCTTCCATCTCTGACAATTTTCCAGATTTTTCAGCAGTGCGGTGCAATGCATTTGGACTTTAAGATTTTTCACACAATTTGTTTCATATTTCTGCATATGTGAGTCATTATCAGTTAGAAAATATACTCAGACCTCACAATGTTCTACATCTTTTGTCATTATTCAACTTTTAAAGCCAATAATACAGTTTAGTGTCAACTTTTAACTTTTTAATAAAATTCATACTTATTAAAACGATTTCCACTTTTTCAACTACTCTCACTACTTCAACTTCTTCTTACGGATTTAAGCTATTCATCCAGTTTAGCTTTAGCTATTCAGCATTCCCACGCATTTTCTGCAGGAAATACATTTTCTAGTTCCTTTTGAAGCTGTGTCTGAAGCTGCAGGTGTTGGAAGGCAGCCATGGCGGCGAGGCAGCGTGTCCTCTGAGTGCTGGACATTTGCAGTCAGGTGGCAAGATGTACATTCTATATTCACAGCTTCGGTTCGCTTTACCTTTAGGTCACAGGACATGCAGGACTACAAGGTGTGAAGTTGTGTTAGCACGTAGCCCACCAATGCAGCTTGAACGCCAAATTGCAAATACTGTCATATATAATTCTAGGATTTAATCTATTGAAAGTTCCACTGGAGCCTTATTTGTTTCCAAAATATTCTTGTATTCATCTCCAAACATTTCTCTATTTGATGGCATGATAATTAAGCCGCTATAAATAAGTGAAGGCATCTCTAAATAATGGCATTTAAGTTGCGAAATAAACATTTTGGCTAATAGTTACCAGGAGCTGTAAGTGCATGCAAAGCTACAGCAAAGACTCAGCCTTTGCACACTCCACCAGCTGAGCTACCGGGGTACCCCATGAACCTCATCAGAGTTTAACACAACTTTATCTGTAAAATGTCAGTTTACTACTGAGATCCATCACCCTCCAGAGATTCCAAGATTATTTTTTGGGGGCATTTTTAGGCCTTTATTTTCACAGGACAGATGAAGACATGAAAGGGGAGAGAGAGGGGGAATGACATGCAGCAAAGGGCCGCAGGTCGGAGTCAAACCTGCAGCAGCTGCGTCGAGGAGTAAACCTCTCTATATGTGCACGCCTGCTCTACCAACTGAGCTAACCCTGCCACCAGACAAACACGTTTGAACTACTGTTCTACAGCTCCTGACATAAATCTTCGGGTAAACACTGGGCTTTTCGATGACAGGGAGGGTCAAATTAAAAAGACACCATCAACTTGCATTGTGGGAAATGTATGGCAGGATCTAGTGTTTTGGAGCTTGATCCATACTAAGGACAAAAGATCAGGATATTTCGTTCTCTGCAACAAAAATTTAGATAATTGTTTTTATAATCAGTGTCTTGCGACTTCCACAACGTTCCTGAAGTTCAAAATTAAATCACTTCAAGTGGCTGATTTAACAAACTCCAAATCCATATGCATACAAATAACAAGTCTGAATGGGAAAATTGTTGTTTGTCATGTAACAAAAAAAAGTCGATAAAATAAAACAGTTGAAAAATGCTATCAAAAAGTACTGACACATTTAAAAAAATGAATTATGTAGTAAAATATGTGCTGTTGCTAGCTACTCAATAATGAGTTTATTTAAGTTTAGAGCATTTTTTGTCCCTATTATGGTTCAAGCTCCCAAAACTCTATAGCATATTTTCATCAGACACTCTGTGCCCCGTTAAATGTCTGCAGTTTGTAGGGCAGGCCCGGTATATATTTGTTGCCTCAATCCCCAGGGTTATTTCCTCCTGAGCCACAGAAGTTATAAGTATAGAAGATATAGAATTATACAACTCACAGTACTACTCTTCCTGACTTAACTGAGCTTGATGTGTAACATCTTTAAAGTTCCCCTTTTAAACTCACTAATGCAAGCAATACCTCCAAACCCACGTTTCTTAATTCATATACATTCAAGGTGTGTTGTCTGTGTTGTTCTCAAGCAGGGCTTTAGTACTTGAGTCCGGATTCAAGAAGCTTTTCTATTGTCTCGGACTGGTCTTGGCGTCGTTGGTATTTGGCCTCGGACTTGTCTCGGACTCTGCCATTGGACTTGCAACAGGGGCGGACTGGGACAAAAATTCAGCCCTGGCACTGTAGCCACACCAGCCCACATTACCACGCCAATGCAGCCCCACCCACAGACACATGCATTCACTAATTACATTTGTGTACAGATGGTGAAATAGTATAAGCAGTACCTTATGTAACAGATTTTTAAACATTTAATGTAACTGGCAAACAATGCTTACTACTTTTAAAGAGCACACGTTTATAACAAATTTACACATACTATTAATGCCGTTTGTATGCTGTTACTGTCATTCTCTACAGTATGTTGTTCTTTGTTGTCACTGTCTGTCTGTTCGATTGTCCGTGTTTCTCTCTGTTGACACTGTACATATTGTCTGTCTGGTTCTCCATCTTTTCATCCGTTTTAACTCTCTAACTCTGCAATTTAATATTTTTTATGGCTGTCTGTGATTATAGATCTAGAACAGGCATTGAGATGGTCTCCTGGTATACACCTGGCTGCATCACATACCTCAATCATCAGCTATCACTCATTTTTATTTTGGCCACAGGCACAATGTCAGCGAGCACTTTGTTCTATGAATTCTTCGGCACGAGTAATACGTTCAAGAATGGGAACATTTCCATTTTATATTTTAAGTAAATAAAATGGCTTAATTTGATCCTATAGTGTGTTACTCTACACTTACTTTTTTGATCACTAAAAGTAATAATGCCAAATGAATCATCTTAAAATAGTTAATATACTGTCTCTCACATCACATAAATTATGAACAGGTAAGTAGGTGGTCTTAAAGAGGAATCTTTTTTTTCTGTCTCGGTATTGACTGTTTTTCATTTGGACTTGGTCTTGACTTGGACTCGAACCTCTTTGGACTCAGCCTTGACTAGTCCTGGTCTTGGACATGTCTAGAACTCGACAAAGGTGGACTTGACTACAGCCCTGATGTTTTGCATATGCAACGATGTTTGTCTGTAGAAGTGTGTGGCAGGGCTGGCCTATAGCTTGCAGCGGCCAAGTTTTCTTTTCAGACCTAGTTGGCTAGTATTGAGCATTTTGTGAATCTATTACACAGACAGCATTCATGCAAGAGAGCCCCAACTCTGCAGCCTCCAAAATGATCATTAAGCTGAATCAACACCTCTCTTAAACAGAGGTTGGATTATTGATTGTATTTTCAAATGGTATGTTTCATATTTAGCTTTACAAAGGAATAGAATAGAATAGAATATATCTTTATTGTCCATGTAAATGTGTCTTCGGATCACCAAACCCAACAAAACAACAATGTGAAAAGCAGACAAGAAAGGCTTTCAGGATGAGGACAAACTTATACACTATCTCCAGTAACATTGCTGGGGCTGCTGGAGTGTGAACAACCCAAATGGAATAAAGAGCAGGACAGAGCCAATAATGTTAGCCTAAACTCTAAAAGAATCAAGGACTGGCTCCCACACAGTGGGCAAATACTACACCGGGCTGTGCTATTGTGAACAGGGCTTTTGTAATGTAACCCCACATGGCTCCATTGCAATAATATTTGGTCTCTACTAGGTAGTAAGCTATTTAGCTGGGCATGCTAACATTTGCAGCATATGTTAGAGCAGACAAACACACTGTTTACACAGTACAGTAATACGTTCAAGAATGGGAACATTTTGTATTTTAAGTAAATAATGTGGCCTAATTTGACCCTTTCTTTCTACGATCTTGACTGTCTCTCATTTGGACTCGGTCTTGACTTGGACTTGAACGTCTTTGGACTTGGTCTTGACTCGGCCTTGACTAGTCCTGGTCTTGGACTTGTCTTGGACTCGACAAAGGTGGACTTGACTACAGCCCTGTTCTCAAGTGTTCAACTGTGCATGATTATGTGCAATTATATCGGTTAACTAACATCAGAGTTTAAGGTACTGTAGACGCTGGGACTGTAGCTGATTGAATTACCCAGTTGTGACTCTTTGATCACTGTTGAAATGTAATTTCCCTCATTTCCACCCATTGTGTACTGCATGTAGTGTTGTGTGAAATCTTCACAGGGCTCTCGCGTGCACCAGAGCTAGCCAGTCTCTCTAGCTGCTCTGTACTCTGTCAAATGATCAGCTCCACATAAAGGCTTTTGGGCAGGCAAGCATGTAAGCTCTCCCATGACTCTCCTCTCCTACGAGAGAGAGAGAGAGAGAGGGGGGGGAGGGGGAAGAGGGGAGGGGCGGGGGGTAGTGGACTGTGCACATTTTAGTAATGCCTGCTCAGATTTCTTACCCTTGTGCACGTACATGCACGACGCAAATGCCAACATTGTCTCCTGTCCTTCTTTCTGTCCTTTGCTTCCTTACAGAGTGCACACATCTTGTATGCACTATCACACACACTCTTCCCCAGATCCCCGTACGCGGTACTGCAGGCACAATTACCAAAGGCGGCTGGGGATAGGCAGTGTTTTCCACTTCTCAAATCCCTGATAGAGTCTCCTGTAGCACTAACACAACATCTCCCCTGTTTCTGTGTCTGCTAATCCCTTGAATCAGGAGACACAGCTGGGTAATGACTGAAATGATTAGCCAATCTACTGCCCCCGCGATCACCCCCACCAGCTCCTACATCACCTAGTATCGATCCACGCTTGGGCCGGACCGGTTGACAAGCCTCCTCTGTGACTACTGTCCTGGCCTCACCTTTCTCTCCCCTAAATCCTTTCTTTGCTTTGTTCCTTTAGTGTTGAGGAGTTAGTTCACTTTAATAAACACAATACTTTTTCTATGTACATGAAGCTTTTGTGTGACTTCAGCACAACAGGGAGGGGAAAGAGGACTACGAGGCAAAAGCAAGGGAAATTGAGATGAAGTTACTAAGAAGAGAAGAGATTAGAGTGAAATTATGAGTTAAAGGGGAGATAAGCAGGATAAGAAATCACAAAGGTGATGTGGAGCTTCCACAGGGGGTTAAAGAGCATCTTTAATCCCCTTACTGGTGTCTGGAGCTTGGCCTTGCTGTAAATACCATATGCATGCACATATGCATACAAATTCACATTAAACACAACTAAATTAATCTACCCTTTCCCACAGAAGATGGGAAAAGTTTTTTTTCTGTTACTGTAAATTGTAAAATAGAAGCAGGGACAGACACTGTGCACGGCAAACTAGATATTTGCACATTGACTTATAGAATAAAAATCCATAGTTAATTAAACAAAAGAAAGAGAAAACTGTGCAGTTTAGCTAAACTTGATATGAATGCAGCGGCACCGTGGCTCTGCCCGGCGCTTAGCGCCACCCATGACTATTGTGATTGGTTGAAATAAATGTCTGTTTTTCTCCCATCCCAGTATACTGTGTGGACTAGCCAGACCATCTTCCGCAGCGCTGTGGTGGAGGGTCTGGCAAATGAGACTAGGACAAATATAAAACACAAAATAATTAAACAGTATTCAATTTACTATAAATATTAAGAAGATGCATAATAAGTTTGGAACAGCTGATCAGTCAGTCATTTTCTGGCAAAAAATTACAATGGGACTTTATGACAAAATAAACATTCCAAACAAATCAGATTGAGTGCTGAGATTGAATGTGAAGCAGATTTTTTACTTTGGTTATTCACGCAAATTTGATCATTTTGTGTTTTTACCATTTGTTTCTTCACCCCAAACAGCCAGAGTACAGACTGTACAGATGTTAGCTGGAGCGCTTAGCTCGCTCACTGATTTACAAATTTCTAGGGAACTCAACATTTTTTTGTATTACTTGTTACTTATTATTATTATTATCATCCACACTACTCCATTTATTTTTGTCTCCATACATTAATGAATTTGAGCCGTAAAGCCTTGGCACTTAAACATATTCATCTCCATTAAATATGATTCACGATGCCCACTACAAATGCATTGCATTTGCATTGACTTTATCTGCAATCACAGCTTAGATTCAGTCCAAACACATTTTGAGACAAGTTTATGAAAAGTACCAGCCAGAGAGCAAGCATTTGTCAACTACATCCACAATGCATTCAGAGGGATGATGCCGTAATAGAGCAACCCAACAGTCATTCTTTTGATATAAAGCATTGCTTTGAAATGAAGAAAATTACAAAAGCACTGAAAATTGAGTACAATGAGCTAAATACAAAATAGAAATGACATGACACAGGAGTAAATGGGCCTGAAGTAGTGCAAGAAGGGCACTGGTAAGAAAGACCATCAAGAGTAAAGAGTTACTAAGGTTCATGGCTAAGATGACACTGAGACACTTTTGCTAGGGTGATTCAACTGTCGCTGATTTAAATAAAGAAATAAAAATAAATGGTCTCAACGGCTCAAGCTATTTCACAGTCCTCATGCAACCTGACAGAACCTGCGTCCTTTTGCAAAGAAGAATGGGGGACGACTTGCAGTGTCCAATTTGTCCCCAAGCTGATCGACCTATTGACATAGATAGACTCAAGGCTGTAACCGCTGCCAAAGGTGCCTCTGCTACATATTGACATGAGGGGTGAATGTTCCTGTGTGTTGCTTTTGTATTCTTTCCTGTTCTTGGACTGCCTTCCTTTCTTCCTCACGCTATCCCATCTTGCACTGGATATTACTGTATATAGCACGCAATTTTTTTCTACATGAACAAATACTGTACTCTATGTACAATGGCATGGTGTGTTGGTGTCTTTCTCCATGTGATTACATCAGTGAAACAAAAAGGGAGTTTTAGGGAAGGAGACAAGAAGCGCGCACACACACACACACACACACGCACACACACACACACACACACACACACACACACACACACACACACACACACACGCACTCTAGTGTGCAGCTATCATACGGATGATGAATGAAGCCTGCACATCCATGGAAAACAGAGCAAGACCACTCCGACCTTGGTTGCGAACACACTGGGGAGAGGAGGAGAGGGCTGAAAGGAAGACACGCGCTGTTACGTCCAACATATCGCTGTGTGTGGTCGCTGAGTGTAAAGCCCACATGGCTCTCTATTGTTACTGAAACCTGAACTGAACCTTCAAAAGGTTTAGGCTGGGTTCAGACTAAACATTTTTACAGCCATTTATTTAAACTCCCTGGAGCATTTCCCTGATTTGTTTGGTTCATAAGGGCAAGTGTGATTTCCTTTGTATGGCAGCTGGATTACCGTGATATCACGAGATCATGCGAGAATCGTGGGATCACAAATCACACGCGAATCCATCTTGTCAGGCTTCAAGTAATGCACTTGTGTCCGATCAGCAGCGGACCGAACCGATCAGCGTCCGGTGAGGAGCTACTGGCAGCTACGGGTGTGGTTTTAGGTGTGTGTGACGACCACGACTGTTCGTTCAAACAACAATGTGTTAGGCAGACGGTTCATCCAATCATCTGCCAGGTATTTCCAAACAGTTTCCTATGACGGCTTCTCAGATGGTTCTGTGTAACAAACCATCTGGCGCGTCAGGTTACAGTGTGATGCAATGTGTTGTAATATCGCAATCTGGCATTCAACATGCATGAAATCTGTTGTAAACAGATATGGATATTGGACATCGAGAATTGGTTAGGGACAATCCAACTGACAAATTATGTATGATGATGACACAGGATTCATCAATGCAGATTTGCAGAATGCAGTATTCATTCAAACTTTCTATGCAGTACAATAGAACAGTGAAACACCCTGTAGACAGTTTTCTATAGCTTACCCTAATTGATATAAATGAGGTAGACAAAATATTAGAATCACATCTCAGTATAACACAATATAATTAAACAGCAGTACAAACAACAGCCTCCAACTTGAATCAAAACTCTCTGAAACAACAACTAAACATTAGAACCTTAATTAGGGTGCAGAGCTGTTGTATTAGACTGCAAACGTTTTTAGCTATGTGCACCTAATACATTTCTCCTAATTACATATACCCAATTGCATTGAGTGTCCCGAAAGAGTGGTATACAGGCTACAGATTAATTGTCCAGTGCCAGTGAAACAAAATGATGCCTATTGGCAGCTGTATTACATCTTATCGAGGGCTGTTTTCTTCCCGCAAACGGACATGTGATCCATGTAAGGTGATACAGGAAGCAATAAACATAAGCCACGTAGCTGATAATGGCCCAGGATGATGATACTGAATCTATGGTACCATCATATTGTATCTGCATCACATTGCCAGCTGCACACGCAGTTTGAACTCCGACTCATCTAAGATGTGGTCTTTCAGTTGCGTGGGGCGCTCCATTAAAAGAAGACTGCTGACAATTAAACTATGAAACCCATCAATCAAAATGGCATTATCAGCAGGCCGCTGCCCCAAGAGGCCAATCTGACAGGGCGAGCTGGGCCAGAGAACAGAAGACAGCCAAATAATCCATAAACATAATGGACATCAATATTGAAAAGATGACAGATGAGACTGCCGACAGAAGCCAGGATTCAATTTCTGTTCTTTTTTTTCTTTCTTGCAGGAGACCATATCGTTTTCCACAAAGTCATTTGTCAGCCATAAGGTCGATGAGGAGAAGACGAGCTTCTCCAAAAAGTGAGCCAAGGGCGGTTGTTCCGGTGACGTGGATGACAAAATGAATCAGGCACGGGGCAATAATGACTGTGATATAAATAATGATGCTATCAAAATGCTTGGTGAGCATTGGCAAGGAAACACAAAACACAGTCCATGTAGTAGTACTTCTGTGACCAACATAAAACCCACCAAGCCATATTTTAAAAAGGCTGGAAAGGACACAAAGCACTATTTAGTCACATTCAACTGACAAAAAAGCCTCACATTTCGACAGTTGGAGTTTGTATACATGACTGAAGGCGCGGTCAGACCAAAATTTGCTTTCCATTCATTTAAATGAGGGAGCAGGCCAGACCTCTTTGCTTTCATTCAAGAATTGATCCCACCTAATTCGCCCTTGTACATAGTTCAAGCTAATTGAACTTTGAAAAATAGCAAGGCTTTCCAATGTCCAGTCAATTCAGGTGGGTGGGATTGACCTCTCATTCAGAAAATATTGATTGTAAATATCCTTGTTTATTACTGCACAATGAAATAATACAAGCAGGAGAAAAGAAGGCATTCTGTTGAGCTGCCGAGATTGCATTTCACCATTCGCCAAGTTTGACCTGAACGCACAATAACTCTGATTAAGTCCTCACCAGGGTTGATTTATCACTGGCTTGCTCTCATGTTTTAGCAAGACCCAATCAGAAATGACAGCGATCATTTGTAAAAAAACAAAAAAAAAACATGCTAGTGAATGGGGTAGCGATGATTCACCTGCGACCCTGCAGCTTTACTGTCACAACATATTGTTGGTAATCTTCCTTTCACAGGTTTGTAATGCAATGGCAGCGCCCCGTCAAAGTCACATTCCCATCACCTTGCTATGGACAGTAAAGTTTTTCTGATTCAGATTATTGTTTACTTACTTACTACTACCCCTTGACCTGCTTGTTGTCAAATCAATTGCCTACCACATCTTACAGGCTCCATGGATCACACCCTTTGGCAAGAAGATGGATTTGTAAACTTTCTTACTATTCATAATTCGAGCTGTATCATTATTTTGATGACCCAGATGAAGGCCACAACTCAAAACATTTAAGTCAGTCAACACAGTAAATAAACGAATAAGGTGTTGGCTGGAGTTTTGAGTGCTTGCATATAACTTGCAAGTAGAAAATGTGCCAGGAAATTCTACTGTACTTTTAATGTGACATACCAAAATATTTCAGCAAATAATCTCCTGTCAACATGTTACTGTAGCAATTAGCCCTTACACTTGACATTTTGGGAATCATTAATTAGCCGTTCCTTGTTGTGGTTGTATTAGTTGCCACTCAAACATTTTTTTATTTTCTCAACTTTTGTGTGTTCACAATAAGACACTGGGCTTCTAAAACAAACTCAGTGGGACCTTCATAGTAAATTCAGCAGAGAACATGCTAAATCACATAGGGTTGGGCATCGTTTGGGTTTTTTACGATACCGGTGCTAAAACGTCACTTTTAAAAGGGTGCCAGTGCCTAAATTGTTAAAAAAAAGAAGAGCATAAAACGACAGTTGTCGACATTAAAGAACGGCAGATTTCATCACCCTTTGCAGTATGGCTCTCTCTACCTTTTACAGTAGATCTAACTTTGGACAAGTTTGGCCTTTTAAAACAGTAGCCGCTTAAGTAAAATAATGATAACATTTAAAAAAAGAAAGAAAAGATGTCAGCTGTTCAGACGGTGAGCAGTCAAAGCACAAATAAAAAGGGCTGCACTAACAAGAAACACCGGCAACACTTCATTTTGAAAGGACAATACACAATACACGGCTACCGGGCGCCCGGAGAGCTCAATCGGTAGAGCGGGCGCCCATACATAGAGGTTTACTTCTTGACGCAGCGAGCCCGGGTTCGACGCCGACCTGCGGCCCTTTGTTGCATGTCATTCCCCCTCTCTCTCCCCTTTCATGTCTCCAGTTGTCCTGTCAATAAAGGCCTAAAAATGCCCAAAAAATAATAATAGATATATAAATAAATAAATAAAGAATGCATGGCTACCAGGGAAAGTTCAAGTGTCCATGAATGTTTGTCTTAAATCCTGTCCCCTGAATAAGCCACAGTAGCTAGGCGCAGCTGCAGCCAGCTAGAACTACCATTGGTGGTGACGGTGGAGCTGTTAACGAATCCACGAACAAGGTCCCCAACTGGGTCAGAGCCTTTATGAATGGATTAAAAATAGGAATTATGGCTTTAAACATTATCTTTCCCAGCTTTAAGAGGATTAGACCCTGCATTCTGTTCTCCGCTCACTTGGATGGCCCAGTGACTGTCGTTCAATCCTGTCAACTATCTGCAGTCAATAAGAGCGCTGGAAAAGTGGATTCAGGTTGCTCCATAAACTAGGAGAAGTAGCCTGTCTACACCTCCTATTTTCTTCATTCTAAACTAACTAATGACAGAGACAGAGTATGACCTGTGTTTAGTTCTTGACCATTGAATAAGATATTCAAGTGAAACCATATTTTGAGGAGCATTGGCATTTAGAGAAACTTACTGTTCCTGAGTATGATGCATAAATGATGCATTCCTTTAAGTTATGGTACCAATGCCAACATTTTACTGTACACTTTGTGACAGCTTAAATGAGGAATAATTATTTTCTTCTTCTATAAAACATTGTTTTCTGTTTAGTCTGAACACAAATAAGCCATAAAAACTAGGGGTGCATAATATATCGACTCAATATCATTATCGCGATATCACGTTGCGTAATATTATATCGAAAGTGTTGCGATAAGTATGTAATATTTTGTTTATATTGTGGAGCGCTGCGTCCTGTCCGTTGGCTGTGTGGCTTAGTTGTGTTTGATTTAGAGCCTGCTTGAAATGCTATAATGATCACGTTTCATTGGCCAGTTACCGTGCCACTTGCACATGTTAGTGCACATCAGCGCACGGGTCCACTACGTGACAAACCTACGTAACGTACCAAGTGTGTGCATTTTTCGACAGTAACAGTCTAAGTGAAGAAATTGATAGAGACAACAAAACGGAACGAATCAGAGAAGCGAAAGAGAAGTTGTGTCCTCTTTATTTATATATGTCATACTGTAGAACCAGTAAAACATGTCCTGTTCCGAGACACGGTCCTTAATTACATATTTTATACTGTAGAACCAGTAAAACATGTCCTGTTCTGTAGACATGGTTGTTATTTATTTATTCATGTTGTTCCAGTCCAATATGACCGTCAGTTGAAATAAACCATGTGTTGTAAGAAAACTTGTTTTATTTGTTATGAATCTATTTTGATACATTTTCCCGTAACTTTTGTAATTGTACATGTTTAAAAATATCGAAATGAATATCTATAATGCAATATTCATAATCAATATCACATTTTGTCAATATCGTGCAACCCTAATAAAAATATTGCCTAAATACAATGCAGTCTAAAGTTAGCAGAATTGTGTGCTGTGGCACATCTCAGTTGAGTGCCCCAAAACAGATGAAGTTCTAGTAGATATAATTTATTTTGACCACTATTATATTTGTTAATTTAGTTCCAGTAGTAGTCCATCAGATGTCACACAAGTCAGCCATGATATCTTCCTGTTTTGGGCTATCAGTTCTAATCAGAGAGGTATCTTGTTTTGTGTCTTTATATAATGTAACCCCCCCCCCACTAAAAACTGTGTTTATGTTGATTTATAACATAAAAACTATAATTTCTGAACTAAGTATTGGACATCTAGAATTTGAACAGCTTAGTATTATGCAAAAAGCATTCCACAGTGCACTGCTTTGGCAACAGGGTGTGGAATCAGCTTTTGTGCCTTTCTTCCTCTGTATTTGCTACGGCCCTTTTTTTGAACAGTCCCTTCCTGTGTTGTGTCCCAGACAAGATTGCTGTTTTAATCCGGAAATAGGCTGAATTAGCCTAAAGCAAGTCACATTGGACTTCAAATAACACAGGGAGAAAGCAATGCATGTTATTCTTCCCTAAAGAGGACACCCATCTATTTTAAGTTACGCTTAAGTACTAATGCATTTTGACACAGCCCTAGCCCACAGCACTCACTGTCTATTAAACTGGAAAACAAATTTGTAGAATTTTTGCGTTTAATAAACCACACTAAATAATTCATGCCTTTGTTTGTACTTAATTTCAAGTATATTTAGTTTTATTTGAATGTGGACGATGGCACCACCAAGGCATCAAAATGCAACGGATCACCATTATTTGGCCAATGTTTTTTTCTTTTTGTCCATCTCTCCTTCCTTCCATTACTCCATTATTTTGCTTCACAGCTCACAAGGATTTTGAATTTCCTATCCATATCTCACATCAGCATGCTCGTTGGAAATTCAATTAAATTCCCTCTCAGTTCACACTAGCAGCTAGGCCTCTCTAACCTTTGCATATTTACTCTCCAAGCCCCAGTACAATGTGGAGAATATACAGGAACGAGCTGGCAGGGAGTAACAAACAGCCTCTCTTTCACTGTCTCTGTCGTTATCTACTCTTGTTGAATGGTCGTTCTGCAAAAAATACTCTGTCCAATGTGGCTTGTATGGGCCATGAGTAGCACACCATAACCAGTGTGGAGCTTTAGTGGATAGGTACTGAGACACGTTATATGTTGAAAATGATACACCCAAAACTGTCTGAGCAAATATGTTACTCTCAACTTATTCCAGGAACACTTAAATTGTCTATGTGCTTTTTTCACCAAACTGTTTGTCCACTTGTCAAAAACCAGCTCTCGAATGCAACTTAAAGCAACATTGTGTAACTATTTTACCTTAAAATATCAGCTTTCAAATCATTTTGATGCTACACTGACTTGTAATAGATCTAATCACAATGTTTGTTCACAACAACTCTGAGTTAGAAAACATATTGTGTCCCATACATACAATTGAAATGCACTGAGCAAACGGGCGAGAAAAAACTGGATATACTCTCATCTCCTTCATCTAAACTGCTTTCTTGATGCGCTCATATGTCAACATTTCACTAACATTACGTTGCACACCTAATTTACTTGTTGGGCCACAGACTAAAGAAAATGACACCACCCAAACCGAATCAGTCAGTTCGACCGGCAGTGAGATGTCACAGTTTGTAACATTAGAATATATAACACAGGAGCCCAGGAACATGTTTCAGCATTTCAAAAAGACCAATGAAAGAAGGCCTTCATGCCCAAACACATTGTGGAATGAAGGCCAAGTGGAGCACAAGCTAACTTTGACTTTTTGTTGTTTTTGTCATTATAACAAGTGTTGTTGCTATCTTTGTGGCTGGTGATTATTTTTGACAAGCTGGTGCTGATTTATAGATTTATATTTATAGGTGCTGATGCTGTAGATTTATGGCTCAAGGTAAGCTAAAAGAGACACCAAGCCCCAACAGGCAAACCCATCCATATTTTGCAGTCTTTTTCCCTCCCTAGCGTTCAGCTGGCAGCACACCACACCCAGATTCCTCTCCTTACAGATGGCTAGCCCACATGGCAAATGAACAGGACAGCAGCTGACTAATAACTGTAACCTAAAATGCTACATGTGACCAGCAATGTAATTATATACTGTGTCATTTAATGTTGTTATTACTGCTAAACAAGGCTAGCGTGGCTGCTTGTAGTATCTAGCTCTCAGAGCAGACAATGTTTTGAGTGCTTTCCAACTGCACCATGGGCAGCCATTGTTTGGTTGTTGAGTAGCTCATCATCACAACATCATTTGGACTGTATAATCTTCTAGCAACAATGACCGCTGTCAGATGATTTTCTAGAGCCACGTTTTATTATTACTATCCCAAAAGCATGACCTGATTAATGCTAAAAAGCAACAAAGTGGCCCTTTAAACATGTCTGTGTATATCCCTCAGGCAGGAAGAAGATACAACAAAATGACGGAGAGTGAAAGCATACAAGATAGAGAGCGAATAAATGTGTGAAAATGAGGACAAATAGGATCATCATTATGTTTGGGTGCATGATACCGCAGGGATTTTGACTGAGCTTTACTGGTAAAGTTGGCATGGGGTTAGCAGAGCCTAAGGGTGCTTTCACGCCTGAGCAGTTTGGTCCGTTTTAACCAAACCCTAGAGCTTTTCATCGGATAGTCAAGTTCCTTTGGGGTGGTGTGAAAATTCATTCGAACTCTGGTGCGGACCAAACAACCGAACTCTGGTCCGCTTGAAAACAGGGGTCTCAGTTCGCTTCCATGTGCTCTAGACTTTGGTTTACTTAAGGTGAAAATTCAATCCGACCCAGATATAGGAAGTGAATAAAAACAACAGTGCATTTACTAGCCTGCAATTTCAACCTTGCACACAATTAACAGACCTATATATCACTTTGACCATACATGGCTCGTCACGTGTGTGACATCACATCATCATCTCCCTCTCATCAGGACTGCCCTCTCCTCCTGTCTTGTGAGCTGCTCAAATCGCCTTCTTCTAAAATAATACAAGCACTACAGCAAAAATTTGAAAACCCAAAATGTTATAAATTTCAACGCCTTTACTGACCCTTGATGACAGTAAAAAAATCATTTCCAACATCTTCTCATAAACAAATTAAAACTGAGTATTCCACCCTCACAAGACCTGCATTTACTTGCTGGCATATAAATGCAGTTAAGACAAAAAGTTTGCTATGGCTTTGAACTGGCATCGGTCCGTGCTCGAATCTTATCTTGAGTCATCTTTCAAGCAGACAGGTTGATTTGTTAAAACATTGCTTTCATACTGAAGCAGATATCAGGAACAACTAGCCAGAAATGAAGTAGCTCTCCTGTAGGACACTATGATTAAGAAGCATTTGTGTTCACACTGACTTTCATTATCTGACAGTTTTTTCAAAAGCTCCATTCATTATTTTGCTCTATGTCTCGGAGCCATTTAGGTGCACTCTAATCAACATATGCATTTGACCAGGGCTTTCAGAGTGCAGAGGAAGATATCGGTTGCGTTACTTTAGAGCTACAGCGTTTTACTTGAAAATTTCCGAGATGTAAAAATGAGAAACTTAAATATACTTTTAGGGCACAGTGCTTGACAGCACACAGCCAATTCAAGAAACGATGCTAAACAGTGATCTAGGAAGGGATTGCATACCTCCTAAAGGAATGATTTGCTGAACAAACCATGTGCTATTATTTTGGTATCAAAAGTCAAATAGACAGAAAGGATGCGTGCTCCTTCAGAGGAAATACCTGCCAAAGGAAGCAACCGCTCAACAGCTATAACAATCAGAAACGTAAAGAATCGTTGTGACAAAACGAGGCAACAAGACGGCCGTGGTGTGGTCCGGCACAAAACCGTTAAGTTTTCAAGATTTCATGATTTTCAACAGATCAACTCTGTTGAAAATCTATTCTGCCATCGACAATGTGAAAGGCGTTGATAGTGTTAATGAACCTACAGAGAATTTATCACCTGAATCTGCAGCTCGCTTAAGCTTTACGGAGCTTTATGGTGAGTTTCAACTTATTGTCGAGTTGTCTGGAACACAACTTGACTCTTTTGGTTCACAGTCACTGCTCTTAAAGCAGCTGTTTTCAGTGGGAAAAGCTCTAATAACCCACTGTACACTGCCTGCTCAGCAACAAATGGCAAATATACAGAGCTGGTGACAATACATTTTTAGCGTTACTTCATGTCAGACCAGTCACGCTTAATTTCTGTTAGCAGTGCAGCACTGCTCTGATGACACCTCTTTGACAGGTGTAGCTCTTTTTTCTAATTGTTTCAGGTCCTTTAGTACGACTACTGAAACTACTAATTTCCCACAGCAGGACTTGAGGATGCGCCGTGTGAAATTCTACTTTTTTGTGAATGAAATTTGCCCACAAACAGAGCGTAACAGGTAGCTTTAAATGGCCATTTTAGGGATTAAGATTATGCTAATGTCTAAGGAATAAACAGTATTCATCAGGCTAAAACGAGCAATTTACGACAACTTACGCTTGTCCAGTTGGGAGAGTTTGGTGAATCTGACTTGAAACCCTTTTACGAACAAACCTCACGGAACTAAATGAAAATTTTAGGATAAGAACGTGAAAATGTTCTTGCATGAGGCTTATTGTGATTTGGTGAGCAACACTAAATGTAACACTTTAACGTTTGCACAGAACCAGGACTGTGGCTTTTGTTCCCATCTCATAGTGTAGTGTACTCATGTCATAAGGACAGAAGGAATAATTACAGTTACCAATAACTCTTTCAATTTACAAATGGCATTTAAGTTTTGTGTTAAGATAAACTTTAAGGGAATCAATAAGCTCAACAAAAATATAGACTTGATGTATATTGTGATGCATATTGATATCAAGTCATGTAAAAAAAATGATATTATGGAATGTTTAGTCATAGAACAATGCACCTGTAGGGCTGGGCAATATATCTATATTATATCGATATCGTTATATGAGACTTGATATTGTCTTAAATTTTGGATATCGTAATATCGTGACTTGAACAAGTGTTGTCTTTTCCTGGTTTTAAAGGCTACGTTACAGTAAAGTGATGTCATTTGCTAAACTTACTAGACTGTTCTAGCTGTTCTGTTATTTGCCTTTACCCACTTAGTCATTATATCCACATTAACGATGATTATTTATCGAAACTCTCATTGTGGAAATATTTTGCGAAAGCACCAATAGTCAACCCTACAACATCGTCGCAACATCGATATCAATGTATCTGCTCAAAAATGTTGTGATATTTAATTTTCTCCATATCGCCCAGCTCTATGCACCTGCATTCACACCTTCTCTGAGCAGACACTCCCATGACATCCTCATCTAGTAACCCTTCTGTCCTTGGGCAAACACACACTTTAGCGGTCTTGGCACAGCAATGCCCCTTCTGTCCCCATCACCTGCTTGCTCCATTATGCATCGGTGACAGAAAATCTCAGGAAATGTCAGCCTCCAGCCTGCAACTACTCTGTACCAACTCCACCGGCGTTGGCTGGCAGCACACTGAGCCCCACCATGCCACGTCTAATCTCGCCACTAGCCTGCAGGGGCCAATCTCACACCACTGAGTGTTGGAGAGGAGCCTTGGACAGCCGGATGGCAGGGGAGTGGTGGCAGGGTTTGGTCTCAAGGGAGGGAGAGGAAGAGAAAACTATGAGCTAATGGCTAATCCTGTGTGCACAAGACCACCAGAGAGGATTGGCCAGGGCTAAAGAGAGAGCTACAGGGGATACAGGATTGGTGATTGGTGAGAGGAAAGCAGCTGGGGAAAAGGGAGGAAGAGTAAAGCCATACCAAGGTGTGGAGAGTATGAGCGGTGGGCGGAGGATGAGCAGAGGCAAGAGCTGGTGGTCAGTGGTCCAGATATCTGACAGCACAGATATCTGCACTATAACAATCATATAATAAAGGAAATGTAAGCCGTTTGTACATCACGGCGACGTGCGACATGATATGCAGTCCACATTTTACTATGAAAAGAAACTGTTTAAACCAAAAGCATGACCATGATTGTTCTCTAACCTTACCTACGTTATTAGCTCCTTAGTCTCGCATTGCCAGCTCTATCTCCACAGCGCTGAGGAGTAAGGTCTGGCTACAGCACAGTTACATTCTAGGATAGGGGAAGAAAAACAAAAACGCTCTGGGCTGTTTGCATTTCTTTAAACCAATCACAGTCGTCTTGGGCGACGGTAAGCTCCGGACGATGGCTCTGCAAAATAGTCTCGGGAAGGAACTGGCAAAAAAACACGCAACATACATATACATATTAAATTAAGTTATCTGTTCACACAATACAGTAACGTGAGCTATTTAAATTAGCTGGATACATGGTTAAACATAATCTGCTCTCACCAATGTATTGCAGTGTGTACTTCAACCAATTGTACACAGCAATCCCACCAAAGCGTCCCAGTTAGAGTAAATGTAAACATATTCTTTGTAAATCCTTACAATCATTCCTTGAAAGAACCAAGCAGGCTTGCCTTGTTGTATGATCCAAATTTTCTTTGAAACTTGCCATTTGTAGAGTGTGGCTTGCTAGATTAAAGTTTGCTGTTGTTTTCCATAGCGAAGGGATTTGGAGAAGGACAACACACAGAGAGCGTGAGCCACGCACCGTATATCAGGTTTATCCTGGAAATGTACTTCCATTGATCCCAAAACTTAACAACGTAGTTATTTTAACCCAAAAAAGATCTTTTCCTTAACTTGACCAAGTCGTTTGTGTGCCTGAACCTAACCAAACCGTAACATAGTTTTTTTTCCACATAATACAACAATGATTTTAACAGTTATTGGTGTCAGATCAGAAAATGTTATGCATCGTTCTGGAGGGCAGTTACAAGCAATGCATGTTGTCATTCAATTTAAAGGACTTGTTGCTCTCAAGATAAATATCTGTCTCTTTAGCTGCGAAGTGCTCCACTTTATTCACCAGCCAGTTGCTATCTTTTTCTGTTTGCTGTTTGGTGCCAAATAGGTATATTACAGTGTATTTATCAGAGATGAAAACAGCTGCCTGCTGTGTCTGGAATTGAGAGCAATGAGAGTGAAGAAAACCGTAAAATTGCAAGCAGAAAACCAAAACAGTAACCTAATAGACTGTAAAAAGCTCTGTACAGCAGAGAGGGACTGCAGAGTTGAGTCATAAATGTCTGTGGATTAATCACTACGACGACACCTTTCACATACATGTAGTCATTAGATCCACTCATAATATAAAACTATTGATTATACCAGCTTTAAATTCTAAATCAGTAATGAAATCAAGGTCAGATTTCGACATAATCTGATATACTGAGGAGCAGTCCATAGAGAGTTAATCACAGTACATTACATTCATTTAGCTGACACTTTCATCCAAAACGACTTACAATAACTGCATTCAACCATGAAGATACCATCCAAAAATAGCAGGAATCATGTGAATACATATAATTAATCCAATAATCAAAAACTGCCTTGAGTGCTACATTTAGACCCCCTGAGCTACAGGAAAGGCCTTCAACAGCCATGAAAAGAGCTCATCTTATCATAAGTAAAAAAGAATGTGGCAGCAGCAGACTTTATAAACACTTTTAACTTTTATTTTTACTTTACCTTCTCACAGGTTTCCACATTTAATGCAGTTATTGTTGAGCATATATGGAAAATATTTATTAAGACATGACTCGTCTATGAAGCACTTTGTTGATTTGCTTCAAAAGGTGTTATAGAAGTTTATCGATTGCACTGCAAATGCATCGTTTGCAAAAACATGAAAACAGCGTACTGCCAAAGAATTCTGTTCAAAGTCTGTTCATGGATTGACTGACTTTGCTATGGCAGTGAAAAGCATCTGAAGGTTAATTGTGGCAGGACAATACTCTCAATACAATAGCTCAAACACAAAAGTGAATTCTTGCATGCTTTTTTGTGGTTATGACCATTTTTATCTCCTACGAGCTACGCTGATGGGTTTAGCTGCAACACAAATCAATCACGGTTCTAGACATTGGTGGAAGCATATCTTCAAAAGATGAAAAGATCTTTACAAAATGTGCTGTCTCAGTTGCCTTACATAAACGTCATCAACAGCTATTTAACATGTCCTTGCTGGTGAAAACATGAAAGGCTTAACTAATGTATATGTAAATACCGTATTTATTTATGCAATTCAAATATAATAACCTTTTACAAAATGTAGAAAATAATGATTACGAGGGAAGAAGATGAAATCGAAGAAAGACAGAGATTACATTTCACGCTTCATGAATATGCATTCAAACATAACCAGTATTTATTCAAATATAGACTAACCTTCTCTATACAGCAGATGTGAAGCATGATTGACAAATGTATCAATTATCTACCGTACTTAGATGTGTTACAAAGGCAACTTTCTGACAGAACTGTAGAGCAGAGCAACATCCCAAGGCCAGCGGGGGAAAGACAAATGTAATTAATAACTTACCTTGAAAAATTCTAAACATCAGTAACAGTACGTGGGCACACGTACTGTTACGAGCACAAAGAAACTTTCCATCTTCAGCAGATGAATGTGATAACAGCCTTTCAGTGTCCAACGTGCTTTTACCCTGTAGCACTTTGAGATTTGTTTTAAATGTAAAGTGCGTCAGAAATAGAATGTATCATTATTATTATTATTATAAGTCTGCACATACACATCATTCTGCACAGGCATATTAAACATTACAGTGAAGGAATAATATGTTATTTTTCATCTACATTTACAGTAATACCAGAGAGAACCCTAAACAGATGTCCTTTGAGGACAGAATGAGGCTCCCTATTATCACCATTATAGCACTTATCTCCACCTGTTGTACATTACAGGTGAATAAACATACTTAAGAGGTTGTTTTTTTTAAACTAACTGAAGTTGAAGGAGATGAGGCGGACTGACTAAGTGTGTACACTGTGTAGCCTCTGCTGAACAAATGCATATGGTCTTTATTAGTCTTCACTTCATCTTGCAGAACTTTTCCACTGCTTCTGTAATGTAAGTAAATAAACATGTTGATTGTGCCTTTACTGCCAGTGCACCATCCCAAATCCCAAACTTCAGTATGATGATCTGCTTCTCTAATGTAAACAAACCACCAGCCATTCCCAAAGCACAACCTATAAGCACTCAAAACACGAGCCATTACCACGTAGAGTTTCCCCCCTTTACGCGGCCCGAGGGATTCACCCGCTCCCCCCAGGGAGGAGCGTTGAAGCCCAAAAATAAACAGCCTTCAGATGTTTACATATGGAGCACAACGATGTCGAAGGCCCGCAGAGAGTGAGTGGAAATCTCATTTGCACTGTTGATGAGAAGAATCAGAAAATATCTACCTTTGGTTTATGGCAATCCAAACTGTACTTGTACTTGTGGCAGAGGGAAATATTACAGGCGCAGAGCAAAAAGAATAGATCGTATATTTAGGCAAAACTGGAATGCACATTTTGCTCATGTTGTACAAAATGTTGTTTTTACATGTACAAAATTATGACTTATCAAAAACCCCATTGTAGATAAAGTCAACCTTTGGTATTTAAAGTGACAGTATGTTGCATATCTGTGTTTCTATAATGCCATGTTTTTTAATTTAAACTTTAGAATAATGCACTAATGGAGACCACTGTTGGAACACTTGGCATGTAATCATCTTCTTACTATATTAATAGCTTCTATAAACTATGAAGATGAGAAAAAAAACTATAAAACACATATCTACAAGGTTTCCTGCAGATATTACACCTTAGCTGTGAATAAAAGTCCCATATAAAATGACCTATTCTGGGTTACTGCTCAACTGGCCATCAGCAGAATAATAACTGCTGCAATTATCTTCGAGCAAATGAAAAAATGTTCTCCTCGGTAGAATGACCCATAAGAGAAACCTCACTATCTCCTCTCTCACTTACTTTCTTTCTTTCTTTCTTCATATCTGGAATTGAGGCCAACATCTCTCTGTGAGCCCATAACTCAAATTGCTTTGCTTAGCATTATCCAGCCGCACACAGCCTCTAATGAGCTAGCTCGCTGGTGACAATGACAATGAAAGCTGGGCGTGATTATACAATTCTGGGACTTGAACAAACTGGAACTTGTGGAAAATGATCTGGGGAAGGAGAAACTCTAAAAGAGGAACGTCAATTGAACTTAGAATCCATTACCTAGAAAAGGTCACCATAATGACTGAAAACCTATGATGTTATGAAATAATTGGGCATGTTACAAATAATAGTAATAGTGGTTATAATACTAGTATTTTTTAATCCAGAAATACACTGAAAAAACTAGGCTGATGTTCCATTACAAGAGCTTTTATCAGGCTTACACAAGAAGGCATGACCCGACCTAAAATCCCCAGGGGAGGGCCAAAAGGCCGTGTGATGTCTCCACTGCTGCTGTATGAAGGATTATGAGCCTTCATCTATCTGGGACATCCTGTCTGTTTCCCTGAGTCCAGTATTTACAGACCATGACAGTTACACTGTAAGACTGTGTGTATAAACAGATGGTTATGGCACAATATAACTGAATATCACTGAGCTGATATATAGTTTGCCAGGTTTCCACCGGAAAATAAAGATACAATCTGTCATTTGTTTTATGTATCCACTGTATGTTTTGACATTGTGAGGAACTGCTGCTATACAGTATGTGCAGTTTTACAATCTACTTTTCTCCAGATAAATATGACGCTTCACGACTGCTGACTGTCAGTTTACACTGAAACTGGAACACACACACACACACACACACACACACACACACACACACACACACACACACACACACACACACACACACACAGACAGATCAACTTCTTTCCTAAAGTGCCCACCTGATTCCCCTGTTCCCGCTTAATCCCATTCAAATATTGTAATTACAGAAAAAAAAAAACAATTCTCCCATCCCTCTCTCCGATATCTGTCCATTCCTCCCTTTCCCTGGCCCCAGATTTGGTGCAATCTTGCTCCAGTCCCCGAGCCATTCTCCGTCTCAGCCCTGTTCCATTACTTTCAGCATGACAAAAAAGAAAAAAAAAAAAATATGACAATAAAATCCCTGATGCTGGTGAGAGCAAGGGCTGGCCCAGAGGTGACCCTGCTATTCTCATCAGCCTCCCGTCCCACTTTTCACCCACCTCCACTGATAGAGCTGACAAACGGCAGCTTATATTCGCCCTTCTCACACTAGATACCGTCTGAACCTGACCACCACCACCGCCTCAACTCATCTCAGAGACCCTGCCGCACGCACACGCACACACACTAATGTGCAATTTTCAATAATAATGTCAGTGTTAGGATTGGATACGTCCCCATGGAGAGACAAAGGAAAAGCAAAAAGAAGCAGAGGGGAGTGATAGGTAAAGGAAAGTGTGTGTGAGAGAGAGTGAACATGTGCGGATGAAGGGATCTAATGACTTTGCTTCTATCTCATTTGCAGATCCCATCCCTCTCTGTCTATATTACAACGTTATCCCCGTGCCAAAATAAAGGCTTATCGGCCAAGCTTCTCTCTTGTGCACTGCCTGAACGCATGCTCCGTGAGACCGTGAGATAGATCGGTTCTAACGTAGCGACTATCATGGTGTACATTTCAATGAATCTCATGTGCCCTTCCTTTTCATGTGCTGTACTCTGTGAGGAATGGGGCTGTTTGTGTGTACAACATGTACCAGAACAAGGTCCCTAACCTTTTATCTTTAGTTTCACAATTGTCTAAATATAAATTGAGTATGCAATGCTGCTGTTTGGTAGATGTTTATCCAAAGAGACTTGTGTACCAATAAAAACATTAGGTTTTAGCGTAGCAATGACAATCTGTAGCGTAGCACTGGTTGTGTGTATCATGCACAAAGCTTCTGGATTTCAAATGTTTTAAATGACATATTTTAAGCAACAACAAAAAAAAATTGAAGATCTTACAGCGGTTAAACCACAGCCTCGTTTGTTAATGCTGCTACACTAACTAGCTTTCATTAGCACCTATGTTTTAGCAACTCTTGACATTTTTCCACTACGTGGTACCTGCTCGACTCTACTCGCCTTTTTTGGTTTTCCATTACGAAAAAAAAGTCCCTGGTACCTGCCAACAGGTACTTTTTTAGTATCACCTCCGTCGAGGTTCCAAGCGAGCTGAGGCGATACCAAAAGGTGACGTGACAACCTGCAGACTACTGATTGGTCGGAGAGAATCGTCACTAATCACTGCGTCATCATTGCTAGCGACAGACGGGGGTGTCCTGACCAAACCCGCCATTTTTAAATAGTTTAGCCAGCGGTGTCTTTTTTGCTGCCTCCAGCTTCTTTTGAAAAATTTTTCTTGCTGAGAATAAAAAACAACCCACCTGTGACGTTCTCTGTGTGTGTGTGTGTGTGTGTGTGTGTTGCGTTAGGTCACGGCAGTTTCCTGTGGCGTCGCTATGACCACAAGCCACGCTCGCCTCAGGTATGAGGCGGTACTAAATCTGCAATGGAAAATGGAGGACTCACATTTTAGTGTCTCTGTGTGAGATAAAGCTGTTCTCGTGGGCTTGGTCAACGGAAATTCTGCTGGATGTCCCTCATTTCGGCCGGATTTCCGTCATCTTCCTCTTTCTTTGTGTTGGCATTCTAAACTCCGGTGGATTTCTGAGGACTATGGTTAACTGCTCCTCAGATCTCTGCAGGGTAAATCCAGACAGCTAGCTAGACTATCTGTCCAATCTGAGTTTTCTGTTGCGCGACTAAAATAACTTTTGAACGTACACACCAAAACAAGTTCCTTTCGAGGCTATTTTGCAGAGGCACCGTGGCTCCGTCCGGTGCTTAGCGCCGCCCAAGACGACTGTGATTGGTTTAAAGAAATGCCAATAATGCCAGACCCTCCTCTGCAGCGCTGTGGAGGAAAGTCTGGCAAAGGGAGACTAACAGAGGTATAACCTGACAGTCAGCTGATGGACAGTTGATAATCAACTCACCATCACCGCACAGAACAAAACAACAACAACCCATTAAGCAAACACCATTATTCCATTGTATTGTCATGTAAGTGTACAAACGGATACAGCGCATTAATGTAGGTGAAAATGTACACGACTGCTTGCTGTGTGCATGTAGCTCGGCAGATTCATAGTGTTTGGGATATGATCTAAAATGTGGCACTAAATAATTGATATTGCAGAATTTGTTGAAACAAGTCAAACTTCTCCTACATTAACCTGTGCAATAAAATCAGTGGAGCTTTCCTTTAATGTAGAGAATATTGGCGCAGAATGTCAAAATCAGTAAGGTTCAGACTTTTCAACAGGGCTGGAAGCCTCTCTGCCCTTGTTCTTTCACCTGCCTATTAGGGTGGAACATATTGGCTAGATAGGTTCTGTGTGTGTGTGAGTAAGACATGCATTATAGAATGACCAAATAGGACACACACACACACGCCGCTGGGCTAGCTATGGTGAGCCTTATCGCTATGCCACAAAGTGGGAAGATTAGATTACTCACTTCCCTAAACCTCTAAGTTGGTTACCATAGCAATAGCAATAGCAATGTGACTGGGGCAGCAGCTGGTATTTGTGGAGGCTGCTGAAGCCGGAATGGATGGTGGAACTATCACCAGGGGAAGCGCAGGTCAGCCAGCTATTTTACCTCAGTAACTCACCATCCTGTTCTATTCTAGTCTAACTTCCAATTGTTTCCAAAGTCAGAGCAGGCAAACGGGCACCATGACACCCAACAGTGAGACTGTGTCAGCAGAGCAGAGATTATTCTTGATTATTCTGAATGTCAGCTAATATTAGGCCGGAGTTGCTTCACAATATTTGGAAAGTCCATAACATAATGGTGTGGAGGGCTACCTCATCAAATCATTTTTGTGCACTGCTGCATATCGACCAAGGGAGATCAATTGAAATTGAATTAGTAATTGCACCAGGGTGGAGCCTCGTCCCTTAATTCAAATTAATGAAGTGCTTGCAAATACATAGTGTCGTGGGTTTGATCATTAGATTAATTACCCCAATCAGGCCATTGTATTTCATTTAAGCCAAGTACTGTGCTTATTATTTCATTAGTCAACACTCAAGAAAGTAGATGTAAAACAAATGGTGGAGGCAGGGTGTATTGCATGTGCATGTGAATATACAAACTCAAATCTAATATCATTATCTATCCAGAGATACTGTTCATTGTCATCAATAGGGCTGCAAGTAACGATTACTTTCATTGTCAATTATTTTCTCGATTAATCGATTAGTTGTTTGGTCTATAAAATGTCAGAAAATGATGACAAATGTCGATCAGTGTATTCCAAAGCCCAAGATGTCTTGTTTTTGTCCACAACCTCTTTAGTTTACTGTCATAGAGGAGTAAATAAACTACAAATTAATCAAGTTTAAGAAAGTGGAATCAGAGAATGTTTGCATACAAATAACCGATTAATGGATTATCAAAGTAGTTGGCGATTCATTTGATAGTTAACAAATAATCGATAAATCGATTCACTTTTGCAGCTGTAGTCATCAACAATGATAGAATGACAGAACAGTGATTTTAAAAGTCTTGAGAGTACTGAAGGACTTGTGCTTAAAAAGTCTCAGCCTGAACAAAGCTCAGCAATTAATTAGAGAGACACAAAGGAAATCAGGTAGCTGAAAAGACAGAGAGACTCTTCCAAGAATGCCTCGTAAATACTAGAATTAAGACTGCAGACAGACGGATTCTCTTGCGCTGCCGCTAAGGACTTGTAATGAAGTCGTTTTTTACCATTTAAACAGAAAAATGTCTCTGATAAGTTACGGGACGCTGTTCTGACCTTGACAAAGCACTTCATTTAGATAAGAATTACCCTTTGAAACCGCAGTGAAATGAGGTCAATTTAATGCCGGAAGCAGATGATGACAGAGTTTAAATCTTTGACTTTAGTACATATTTAATATTGAATTGAAAAAGCCACAAACCTGAAGTACATTTAGGGCTTTTAAAAATATAGTGGATAATTAAAGTTACTGGTTGAAAACTAGCATTTTAACAGGCTGGATTCTCTATAGAAAGATATTTTAGAGGTTCAGTGGTTAACTTCATGTACATGTTTGTTGGCCATGCTGGCTGCATGTCTTTAGGGATGGCAATGTTGGTCCGTCAGGATATCAGTCCACAACTTTCAGACTTAATCTCGGATTGCCAGACCTATCTCCACAGCACTGTGTCAGCTCTGGAGTATGGCCTGGCTACACCGTTTATCTATTCTGCGATAAGAGAAAACCCGCTCTGGGTTATTAGCATTTCTTCATACCAATCATAACTGTCCTGTGCGGCGCTAAGCCATGGATGCAATGACGATGGGAAATAGATAGAGATAGTGGGGGGGGGGGGGGGGGGAGGGTTATTTATCTCAATAAATAACTTGCCATTTTTTACTCTCATTTTATAAAGACATTCTTAGTTCCCAGAGGATGAATCCTAATCACTTTTGAGGATCCCCTGACTTTTCCTCTTGCACCACCATTTGACATGACATGTGTATAATGTATAATGTTATCACTGATATTCTCTGTGGGCCCTATTTTAACGATCTGAAACACAAGTATCAAACGCCAAACGCAAGTAGCTTTGTGGGTGGATCTCAATCATCAGATCAGCAAATATAAAATGGGTTGGTCTGAAGTAGCTACACTACTCATATGTGTGTGGTTTGGGCGTAATGTGCAATAAACCAATCAGAGCGTTATCTTACGTTCCCTTTAAAAGCAGGCGTGATTGTTGCATGGCGGATTGCTATTATAATGGCGGATTTGCTAGGCGCGCGCTGTTAATACATCCATGGGCGCACGCCAGGAGCGGTTCACAGCCGAGGAGAACGACGTTTGCTATTGATTTTTCTTTTTGACAAAATGTAAATAAAGAAATGTCACAAAAACATACTTCCCGATGTTTTGGGCTCACTCTCACTGAATCACGAGGTTATGAATGCATGGTGATATTTTTGCAATGTAGTCTAACATTAGACCGAGATGACCTCACTATAGACGATGCAGCTCTTCTGTCTCTCCTCTCCCGTGCTGCTGCTGGGGCATTTGGGTTAAGTGGCATCAGCACATGCAGTTCAACATCACATCTCCTTAAGTCCTCTAATATTTCCTCATTTATGTCATCAACACATCCATGATTCATGGAAATGTTGTGGAAAACAAGGTCATACTTTTCCTTGTATTTATGTATGTTTTGCAAAAATGGGAACTGCTGGGTCCGTGAGATGAGAGAAGCAAAGTGTATGCGTGGTGTGCACACTACATTACGGCCAAGCATGTGCCCCTAAAATAGCATCTGAATAACGCGCCACTGACTTTAGACTAGGCTTTCTCTGGTCTGTGGTGGAATTGTTTTCGGAAACTGCAAAATAGAACTAGGGAACGTTTGCGCTGGAACACGCCATCTCTTTTTGTTCATTCATTCCCTAATTTACCGACGTGAGTCTGTGGAGGAAAAAGTCCGCTGTGAATGATACATGCGTCGGTGCACAAAGTTAATTGCGCTCGGTGCAAGATAGGGCCCTGTGTCTCTGTGTGTTAACTTATCAGACAAGAACATGCATCTCCTACCCCCTTTCAACTCCTGCCAATGAAAACCTTACATGTCTTCCCAACCACACACCTCTGGCCAGCCGCAGGAAACTATTTCAGAAGAGACATCCTCTGCTAACAATTATACCATGGAGAATTCTCAGTAAATGGTGATTTATATTCTTTACATTTGGTACAGGGCAGCAACAGCCATTCTCTCCCTCCCCTCCCGAAGCTGACCATGGTTCTTACACATTTTACGACTGCTCCCACCTGAATAAAATTTCATGGCAAATATGAATCTCTTTTACAGTTTGGTTTTCTGCACAGGGGGCATAACAGCTTCACAGAGCTGCCACTGTGTCTGTAGCCTTGCTCAAAAAACACACTGTACAGGACTTTGTTGAGACCCGCAGACATCTTTTAGGTTTAAGGTTGTCCTTTGTTCCTCCGTGATCATGTGAGTAGCAACTCAGTTTCCCCACTGTACAATTTGATTTGGACAAATGTCTGATTTCATGTGACCAGACTCACGTCCTCAGGGCATCTCCCTGTACAGTTGACTTGTGGTCTCACTTATTAGATCAAATAAACAAGAGAAGACACTCTCAACAGGGGTAAATGCACACATGCATCGCAGCTAGCCTGCACACACACATTCACACATATAAAGCCAATGAAACTGGCAACTACCCAGCTGAGCGGCGCTTTATGTGTGTAGATTTATCATTGGCCATTAAAATACGTTCGATTTTTTTTTTACCGGGATGGTTCTCCACTGCAAGTTTCCTCTACAGGAGTCCAACCCACTTTTTACAACCACTTTCTTTAACCTTCTCCCCTGCTCATAAAACACCAGCAGCTCTCCTCTTCCTCCACCCCTGCCGTTTCCTTCCCTTCTGTCTCTTCTACTGTATCTCTCCATCTATTCTGACCTCCGCTATGATTCTATCTTTATAGGGTGTGTTTGTATTTCTCCTCTTCCTGTCCTTGCCCTCTTCTTTAGCCTCTCACTCCCCTACTGCACAACTACCCTCTCTGGCCCTGAGCTATTTTGTCTTAATTGTCTCTTTTCTTCCTGCATGATCGATTTGTTACATTTATCAGACAGGTGGAGAATAAGGCCAGTCCTCCAGCTTCTACTTTAAACCACCTAGAGGTCTCAAAAAGGTGAGCGTTGATGATGAGCTTCCGTTGGGATATTCAGGAAGAAAAAATAAATCTATCACTTGTTTTTAGAGGATGACGGCTTATTTTAATGTAAAAAAAGACACTAAACTCTTCACCCTTTCCCTGACTGATGCTTTACTGTTCATCTCTGCTGTTTTCTGTTATGACAGCACAGTCAAGTGCTGTAATACAATTCTACACCTTAATGCACTCTGTTTACACTCTATGTTTTGCAGGGCTTTAGTACTTGAGTCCGGACTCGAGACGCTTTTCTAGTGACTCAGACTGGTCTTGGCCTCGTTGGTATTTGGACTCGGACTTGTCTCGGACTTTGCCATTGGACTCGCAACATATTCTAGTTGGTCTCGACCGAGTCCAGCACTATGTGCTTTTGTTCTAAAGTAACTTCCTTCTTCAAAACAAAGCCATTGATGAAGCGCGCTCGTTCAGAAAACAGGTATTAGTTTCATTCTAAATCCATCTAGAACAGGCATCGAGATGGTCTCCTGGTATACACCTGGCTGCATCACATAATCAGCTATCAATCATTTTCATTTTGGCCACAGGCACAATGTCAGCGAGCACTTTGTTCTATTCTTCAGCACGAGTAATACGTTCAAGAATGGGAACATTTCCATTTTATATTTTAAGTAAATAATATGGCTTAATTTGATCCTATAGTGTGTTACTCTACACTTGCTTTTTTGATCATTAAAAGTAATAATGCCAAATGAATCATCTTAACATAGTTGATATACTGTCTCTCACATCACATAAATTATGAACAGGTAAGTAGGTGGTCTTAAAGAGGAATCTTTTTTTTCTGTCTCGGTATTGACTGTTTTTCATTTGGACTTGGTCTTGACTTGGACTCGAACCTCTTTGGACTCAGCCTTGACTAGTCCTGGTCTTGGACATGTCTAGGACTCGACAAAGGTGGACTTGACTACAGCCCTGATGTTTTGCATATGCAACGATGTTTGTCTATAGAAGTGTGTGGCAGGGCTGGCCTATAGCTTGCAGCGGCTGAGTTTTCTTTTCAGACCTAGTTGGCTAGTATTGAGCATTTTGTGAATCTATTACACAGACAGCATTCATGCAAGAGAGCCCCAACTCTGCAGCCTCCAAAATGATCATTAAGCTGAATCAACACCTCTCTTAAACAGAGGTTGGATTATTGATTGTATTTTCAAATGGTATGTTTCACATTTAGCTTTACAAAGGAATAGAATAGAATAGAATATATCTTTATTGTCTATGTAAATGTGTCTTTGGATCACCAAACCCAACAAAACAACAATGTGAAAAGCAGACAAGAAAGGCTTTCAGGATGAGGACGAACTTATACACTATCTCCGGTAACATTGCTGGGGCTGCTGGAGTGTGAACAACCCAAATGGAATAAAGAGCAGGACAGAGCCAATAATGTTAGCCTAAACTCTAAAAGAATCAAGGACTGGCTCCCACACAGTGGGCAAATACTACACCGGGATGTGCTATTGTGAACAGGGCTTTTGTAATGTAACCCCACATGGCTCCATTGCAATAATATTTGGTCTCTACTAGGTAGTAAGCTATTTAGCTGGGCATGCTAACATTTGCAGCATATGTTAGAGCAGACAAACACACTGTTTAATCAACTTTTTACACTTTTGCAAACACTCAAATGCTGTGTGCTATAATATTTTTTAGAATATATCATGCTCTCTTTCCTACTCTTTTTATTGTAGACGTTTCCCTGGGAGGCCTGGCATTTTAATGCAAGTGAGACCCTGTGAATGCTTTATTTCTCTACAATTGCAGGAAGTTATGATGGCGCCTCGCAATAAAATGCTTTAAAAAACTCTCCCGGGAAGTGTGATCCTTGTCACAATCTACAACACAGCACAGAGTTAGACTTAAATGGCATCGGTAGATGGAATAACAAGAAAAGAGACAAATGCTCATGTCAGCTTTTACAGCCCACATGTCAATACACAATGCAGGTTTAGGTTATGCTTTTTACCCTGCTGTGTCACAAGGATCCTTGCCAAGCATTATCAGATGCAAATGTTCTGAATATTGTGTTAAGACGTATGAAAATGTCTTTTCTCCTCATGTTTCCTATTGCTGTCTCCCCTCCTTCTCTCCCTCCATCTCTGCATCACTCGCCTTCTGTTTCTTCAGTTCTGTTATCTATTTTGCGGCTTTCCTCAGGCCATTTCTTTGTCCATCACCCCCCACCCCCCCCACCTTCGCGCTCTGTCTCAGTCTCTGTCTGTCTGTCTCACTATCTCTCTCTCGCTCTGGTTGACCTAGCACCAGTTTCATTTCCGCTCGTTCATCCGTCTGTCCGCCCGCCTTTTTTTGTGTTAACTAATCTCTTTTCCAATCTTTCTCTCATATATGCTTGGTGAGGCTCCATGCGTGAGAGTTAATGAAGGAACTGCATGTGTAAACACACAGGACGACAGATAGAAATGGACAGGAGCAAATATACGCACGCGTCTAAAACATACGCTGACAGATGAGCTCGACTACCGAACGGGTACGGACATTAGAGCCGAGTCTTGTTAGTCAATTAGGCAACAAATTGGAGTCTTACTTGAAAGCCACATTATTAATCAGATGGAGGTTTTATATGATTAGACACTCACACAAAAGTTATTCAGAAAACGTCACTCACAGCCCTAAGCTCTTCTCCATCTTATTACAATAAACTATTACACACACTTATCAACCCCTTCCAACGCACATCCTTGTTCAGCTCCGGCGTTTATTAATTGCAATGTTGGTCACACAGTATTCTGAGAAAACAGCCTCGGTACTTCCTTTCATTCAGCAGTGTGAGGAGAAAATCTAACACTCCCTTAATAACACAACCCTAAATAAGCAATTTGAAGAGAACAAGGTTCCCGTACCACACATAATGCGTACTGTCTTTGCAAGTCCTTTTGAAACTAGCCCTGAATTGTTGTGTGTGTATAAGTGGATTTGTATTTCGGGCCTCCCAGCTGTACAAAAAAACGACCTTAGTCAAATAATTCAGTTTGAGATTAGGATTCCCAAAGGACTGTGCCAATACTGTTTTTGTGAACCGTGTACAGTAGCGTTGTGTAATTGCTTAACATTTTCCAAAGCATACTTTCATTGTTTCAAATGATTTCCTCTCTTTCAGGCATACATCTCCGGATGATCTGAGAAGTATCTTGCTGAGACTTGCAAATAGTTTGAGACAGAAAATCCATCACAAGCCTTTATTTTTATTTATTTTTTAATTTTTCTGTCAGTTTCATTATCATTTACTGCAGCAGTTGTGAGTAAAGACCGTTTAAAAAAAACCTCTCCTTTGTGACGCAACCAAGGCCACATTAATATGTTTTTTTTCTTTGTAAGCACTCCCTACTTCCCTACTTCCCAAAAACCAATTATAAAAGCAATATGATGTATATTGATATAGATATAGAAAAACGGAGTACGTGGGCAGACAGAGGTAGCTCTTTTGTTGCTTGACAATCTGCTTTAAAATTAGAATGCGGAAATAATCTTAAAAACTGATGTTGACTGTTTCTTGTGTTCATGTAGGTAAGTAGACCTGCTGACTCAGCTGCTATTAATCACACTATGGTCAGTTTACCTTACGTTGAAATGACTGTTTCTGTATTCTCCATAGTTTTCAATGTTTTGTTTTGTTTTATAAACCTCCTATTATTATCAATAAAGGTTTAAGGTTAAAGGTTTCTTATTTTAAAGTTCCTATGACATGCTGCTTTTTGGATGCTTTTATATAGGCCTTAGAGGTCCCCTAATACTGTATCTGAAGTCTCTTTTATATAGGCCTTAGAGGTCCCCTAATACTGTATCTGAAGTCTCTTTTATATAGACCTTAGTGGTCCCCTAATACTGTATCTGAAGTCTCTTTTATATAGGCCTTAGAGGTTCCCTAATACTGTATCTGAAGTCTCTTTTATATAGGCCTTAGTGGTCCCCTAATACTGTATCTAAAGTCTCTTTTATATAGACCTTAGTGGTCCCCTAATACTGTATCTGAAGTCTCTTTTATATAGGCCTTAGTGGTCCCCTAATACTGTATCTGAAGTCTCTTTTATATAGGCCTTAGTGGTCCCCTAATACTGTATCTAAAGTCTCTTTTATATAGACCTTAGTGGTCCCCTAATACTGTATCTGAAGTCTCTTTCATATAGACCTTAGTGGTCCCCTAATACTGTATCTAAAGTCTCTTTCCTGAAATTCAGCCTTGGTGCAGAATTACAGCCACTAGAACCAGTCCCACAATTAGCTTTACTTAAGATGTGCCATTTCTGTGTCTGTAGCTTTAAATGCTATTGAGGAGGAGAGGGGGGGGGGGGGGGGCAAAGTGGATGGTGGGGGTGTGGCCTTTACCAACTGTCACTTTGCTCGTTTGAAAGCCATGATGTCTCTCTCTTTCTCATTGGTGGGCCAAATTCTCTGGGCGGGCAAAGCAGAGAAAGAGGAGGTAACCTTGCTCCTTGTGACCTCATAAGGAGGAGATTCCAGATCGGCCCATCTGAGCTTTCATTTTCTCAAAGGCAGAGCAGGATACCCAGGGCTCGGTTTACACCTATCGCCATTTCTAGCCACTGGGGGACCATAGGCAGGCTGGGGGAACTCATATTAATGTTAAAAAACCTCATAAAGTGATATTTTCATGCCATGGGACCTTTGAAGTAAATGGCTTATGTGGGGACAGTGGTATGAAGCTGTAAACACAAAATACATTCAAATATCACATTATAAAGCTGCTATGGAGAACGTTTGTGTTTAATGCTGGGTAGGTAGTGTACGTGGGTTTTTGAGTTGTTTTTTTTCTGAAGACAGCTGCCCGTTTCACCAGAGTGGTGACACTGAACCAAAACACTAACATTGCGGCCCATCAAACCAAAACAATGAGCTCGAAGATGCTACAACACTGTAGATCTGATGAGAACTGCAGAGTTGGCTGGTAATTATTTCTGGATTCACCACCACAGGTTTCCCCTTTCACATGGAAGTAGTCATGTGATCCATTGATAATATAAAGACCTTGGCGAAGCTAAATTGCAAAGCTCTTTAGCACACGCCAAACATTGTGGGCGGGGTATGGCTTTGCTTATGTTTATGTTGATTTTAAATTTCTAATTTCCAATGCTATGCACTATATAGAGGGAAGTCTAAATCTTCCGTCCAGTGTTTGACGGTCATAGTAATACACGGCCCCGTTCATCGTTGCTTGCACCTTTAATTATTATTATTATTATTATTATTATTATTATTATAGCAGCTTTAAATAAAACAATAATGTGTATGAATGCAATTACACTAAACAGTAGCAACCAAACATTATAAGTTAGAAAAACACTGATTTTGAAGGTAAAACTGCTTTATTCCGTGTTTTTATCAGTTGAACACTGAAGGAATCCAAACCGGGAGAAGTTGACCGCAATGACAGCAGTCATCCCACGCCACTTCACGACGTCATCAAACTAAGTCTTTTGTTATTGTTTTAAATGAGAGACTCCTAGTCCCCAGAAAATGACGTATTGTACGCTTAAGTACATTCAAGTCAAGTTTGTTTGTTCAATAATAAATAACCATATTGTTTTTAGGCCATGAATTTCCTTGAAATAAACTGAACTTGTCTGGGCTTACAGTTCACACGTCTTTCCATAATCAGCATATTATGCTGCAGTCAGTGGCGGAAGACCATAAGCCCAGAGAAATACATTAAAAAGCAGCGCATGTGGAGCTAGAGCAGAGGAGGAGGGGAGTAATCTTACCGTCGTCTCCTGATCCTGAGCCTGCATCTGCGGAGGAGAATAAACAGTTATTAACCAGAGGCTCACACGGCCAAAGACATTAGCTGAATAAGCGTGTGTGTCTGCATATGTAAGAGTGTGTCTAGGCCAATGTGAATATCTGCTTGTGAGTGTATGAGTGTGACGAGTGAGACACTTTGTGTGCTTGTGGGTGCATTTGAGTGAGAGGAGATTTCTCTAAAGATGGAGCAGAAAGTGATACTTAGAGTCCGATTTTCAAAACTAAAAAAGTGTTGCCGACACTATATGTTTTGCGATTTTCATTTATTGTGATTCTACAAGTACTGCGATTCCATAGTATTGAGATTTTCTTGTCCTTCTTTAACAAAAACAAAAATTGAATAATACACTTCTAGAGACAATATATCATGAGACATTTCTAAAAACTAATTGTTTATAATAAAAAAAAAAGAATGCCACATGTCATTTCATTTATGAAGAAGTACATAACATGGATTTTCTACATTTTCTGCTTTTGGTTAGAAAACAGATATGATGTAGTCGTCGTTGGCGGTACCGTATAAACATTAAATATTGAGGTGAATCATTGGTACAAATAAAAAATAAAAATCACGTACAATTTTTGATTTTTTTTCCCCACCCCTACTGATAACACCTCCAACTGTGGACCTTTCCATGGTAGGACTGACAGAAGACACTCTGTTTCCAGTTGTCGATGTGTTCTCCATGGCTCTCACACTGAATCTGAGTAAAGCTCCCTCAAACACATTGAGCTAACTGAACTGTTTAACAATACGGCTGTGAAAGGGATACTGATGAGCACTTCGGAGAAGAGGCAGCGTGTAACTTGAGCCCAGCATAACGCAATCTGCTAAAATGCCCAGGGCCAGAGACCAGACGCAGGGCCTCAGAGGACTGTAGGGGGATAATAGCTTTGCTCCATATGAATACTCATGTGAGAAGGGTTTAGAAGAGGTGCACACACTAAACATGTATGGAGTCTGACCAGCAAGCTGTCCTGATACTTTAATGACATAAGCGTTGGGTCGATAAAATGCATTTCTGACGTGTCTCCAGTGGGATGATTCTTTGAGGTCAGTGCAGCAGACGGTCAGTTGTGCCAAGGGAAAGTAACTCTCAAAGCTACCAGTCAAAGTCTCCGAAATGAAGGTAGATATGAACAATTTGACAAGCAAATTTGATTTGTTTTTTGAAATTTTGAAATTCAAATGTTTTGGAAAAATACTTTTTTTTTCTCCTTGCTCCCTTTATTAGTGCAGTTGTGGGAGTAGACATTTTAGTATAACAAAATAAACTGTGGCAGATAATGCACGTCGCCACTGCTTTCCCCCCTCAAGCCATGAAAGGACACTGATCTATGGACTGAAAGCAACGCAGACCGTCACCAGTTTTCACCAGGATTGTCAATTTTCTTTACAAAAAAAAACCCCACCATCAAAATACAATCAGAACAATGCATACCACATAAAGATTACACACATAGTGACTTTAAAATAAATCCAATCTAAAACTTTTCAGCAAAATGTACATTTCTAAAGGTTGATGCTAGATTATGGGACTCAATCAGCATTAGACGCCCTGACGACCATCATTCTGCTTCAAAATGAAGTTGATGCAAAAGGTGGTATCTGTGTGTCAGTGCAAGCAACAGGGGCTGAAAGGAGAGTATCACAGTGCTGGACTGAGAAAAGAGGGATTGTGATTAGGGTTGGGTACTAGGGGTGGTACGGTTCATGAAAAAACATCTGAACCGCTCGGTTCGCTGGTCTCGGTTCGCTTGTCTCGGTTCGCTTGTCTCGGTTCGCTTGTCTCGGTTCGGAGCGTGTGTGTGTCGCACGGTTCGTCAGTACACTGTTAATGTGCACTAACCACTTACTGCCGTAGTGCCCACTTTCGACACTTATGTTAAAACACTTACTGGAAAAGATGAGGGGGATGAGCGTGACGAACGCAACACATGGCAGCTGATTGGACTAACGCGTCACGTGGTTCTTGCTGCTCCCGAATTTCAAAACAGACTCTAATGGCGTCTCGTTCTGAATACGATCGCGTATTTTACGAAAATAGTTCACCAAAACGTGTTTCTGAAAACATTTTAAGCGAGAAACAGGCCATACAGTTGCTGAATCTGTCTGTTTTTTTTGATCGACAAAGTCAGTTTAAAAGATTTTCGTCAGATTTTGAGAGGCGGCGAGCCGACCGCTCCTCAGGTGGAGTGGAGTGCTGCTGCTGCTGCAGGTCACGTCACATGCAAGAAATGTCAAGTGGGAGAGATAAGAAAGGCTGCCTGGAGTTGGAGGATGCGCTAGCGTCGTATATAGATTTCATGTTACCTATGATGACAGCGGAAATAAAACAATAGATAGAACTGCCACTGTGTGCATGTATTCTGCAACATGCATTTAATATGCTAATTTTAGCTATATATCATATGCTGAAGTATATTCTGGAGTGTTAAAGATTAAAAGACAAAATAACAAGAACCGTACAGAACAGAAAACCGTGACCCTAAAACCGTGATACGAACCGAACCGTGGATTTCGTGAACCGTACCACCCCTATTGGGTACCGAAACCCGGTTCCACTATGGAACAATCTCCGCAACAATCTCAAAAAAATGGATGCAAAATCCTGGAGGGACTGGTTACTTTATTGGATGCTGAGGGAGTAAGGAGTTGCCCATAAAGATTTCAAACTGATACACTAACTCAAACAAGAGGGTTTGGTTTAATAGTCAGACCAGAACCGATTAAAAAAATGGAAAAAATGTACACTGTGAAGAAAAAGGGTTGCAAGCATACGCCGCGGGAGCTAGCATGACGAGCAGGCTGCAGGTCGCACAAGTTGTAAATGATACACTTATTTGTATCAAGTGCTTTTACTGTCATTACCATCTATTCCATTCCTTTGCACTCACTGCCAGATATGCAGCACAGTCACATAAATAATAACGTTGCAAAATGGGAAGAGGAGTATCTATTATAAAAAGATGCTGTGTTTTACTCTGAGTTGAATATTTCAGGTTATACTAGCAACAACTATATTACAGAAATATGGATTTAAACAATGCACAATTTAAAAATCGGCCTGATATGTGTTAACGCGTTAGATCTCAAGGATACACAAAATCTGTTTTTGTTGAGTAACACTGAATGTAAATAGAAACCTTTAAACATTTGTTGTACAAGAAAAACCCCACAGGGCACCCTTATTATTGGAAAAAAAAAATCTCCATGCACATTCTCGACAAATACTGCCCTCCTTAGTCTTACCTCCTTTTAAATCTGCAGAATTTCAGTGACCTTGGTACATGTGGGATACTAAATGTGCAGTGTTTCATGAAACGGTTTAGCTTGAAGGATCAGGCTGAAGTCAGAAGGGCTTCGTGGGAGATCAATACGATTTTTTAGTATCTGTACAGGGCAGAGGTTTCAGAAGAGAAAGCCTGGCATTAGAAAATAGAACAAAATAGCAAGGGAGATAGGCACAAGTGCACTTTTCTGCCTGCTTGTCTGCCAAATGAAGGGTTACAATGAGGAGATACCACAACATTTTATTTTGTGAGAGGCACTGAAGAGTGAGTAAGAGAGCAGAGGAGGAGTGCCAAGAGAAAAGAAATGGTTACCTCCGTAGTCAATACATGACTGAAGTGGTTTTTTTCCCTTCAGTTTTGGAGTGATTGATTAAAAGAGGGGGAAAGCAGATGGAAGGAGAGAGGAACCTACTAGGGAACCGTTGTTAACCTTAGTGCTGCTTACATCAGAGGCTTTACAGCATTACACACACACACACACACACACACACACCCACACACACACACACACATACACACATAGTGCGTCTCACTATCTTTGTGGGGACCCGTCATTGACATAATGCATTCCCTAGCCCCTTACCCTAACCTTAACCATCACAACTAAACGCCTAACCTTAACCCTTACCCACACCCTAACCATAAAGCAGCTGAAGACTCTGCTGTTCAAGCAGGCTTTTACTTAGTCAAGGGGCTTTTATGGCTGTTTGCTATGTTTTCTATTTGTATTTCAATTTGCTTGTATTGTCACTTCTTGTGTTGTATTGCATTTTGTTGTGAAGCACTTTGTGATTTTTATCTGTGAAAGGTGCTATACAAATACACTTTACTTACTTACTTACCTACATAACCTAATTCTATCCCTAATCCTAAAACCAAGTCTTAACCCTCAAACAGGCCTTTAACCTTGTGGGGTCCAGCATTTTGGCCCCACAAGGCTGGTCGGACCCCACAAGTATACTGTATTCCTGGTTTTTTGACCCTACGAATGAAGTTAAACAAGAACACACACACACACACAGACAGACACACACACACACACACACACACACACACACACAACACACACAACACACAACACACACAACACACAACACACAACACACAACACACAACACACACACACACACACACACACACACACACACACACACACACACACACACACACACACACACACACATTACCAACAGTGGACTAGTGGACTATCAGCTATACCTTCCAAGTTTAGACTTCTGTTTCCTGGTCATTTAAAACAAACACAAGGGTGCCTGGGTAGCTCACCTGGTAGAGCAGGCGCCCATATGCAGAGGCTCAGTCCTCAACGCAGCGGCTCAGGGTTTGAGTCCGACCGGACCTTTTTTGTTTACCAGGTTATTGAATGTTAAAGTCAAAGTTTTACCAGCCACTCTAAGATTTACCATTGTTTTTTTGGCAGGTAAGTGAAGCAAATCTACCAGGCCTTTGCATATTTTACCAGCATTTGGCTAGTAAATGGTGTTCATTTTGAACCCTGCACACGCACACTGACCACAGGGGTTGGCGGATCCCAGGATTTTACAAGAATCTTTATCATCTTACTGACTAAATAGCTTTCTAGATACAGCACAGACAGCCCAGTCTCATGGCAGTTTGTGAAATGGTCACGTTATTTAATCTATTCATACGTGTTCACGGGGACGTTTATCTCGTTTATTTCGTGGTGGCCAGCACAAAAATGTGAAGTAATGTATTTCAATGGGAAGCATATTTCGTGGTCACAGCACGAAAATGGTAGGGAGTAGTATAAAAAGCCAAAAATCCGCGTAGGGAGGTTGGTCGGGGTGGTGGATGGGTCAAACAACACAGGACTTTCACCCGCGTGTGGCGTTTTGTTTCCCGTAGTCTTCCTAATCATAACCGTCCCATTATTGTCGCGCGTCCCCAGCGGCCGTCTCCCGACGTGTGAGGCGTCCTTTCCCTGTAGTGTTTTTCCTAAACCCAACCGCCGCCTTCCCGTTATTGTCGCGCGTCCCCAGTGGCCGTCTCCCGGCGTGTGAGGTGTGCTTTTCGGCCGTCTCCTGGCGTGTGAGGCGTTCTTTCCCCGTACGGTATTTCGTGCTGGCCACCACGAAAAAAACGAGAAAAACGTCCCTGTGAACACCTATAAATAGATTAAAAATAATGTGACATTTACACGAACTGCCGTGAGACCAAGTTGGAATCTCAATAGTGGTGGACCCTCCAGCCATCACTATATCGCACTATAATTTGCCAGAATTGCTGACATTTCCTGCCTTTAGGATTTATGTGCACATTGGAGGATTCTGCAGGTCACGATTTACATCCAATGACAACATGCCATTTATGTAGCGAGGCAGAAAGTATGAGTGTGGAGGTGGTGCAATTAACTATTTCTATTCCTGACCTCAACTACCATAGTTGCCATGCAAAGATATTACAGAAACAGCAGATTTTGCATTTGGATTTAACCCAGGATTTTCTAAAATCATCAGGCCTTGAATCCACTGTGGGGTGCTGCTCTGTACCTCATCTTGACTTTTGACCTTCCCGGAGGAGAGTGAGCAAAAAGAAAATCTCCTGAGAGATCAATAACGTATTACATTACCATTACTTAGAATCCAAGTAGAATTTGCAACTAATTAGCACTGCCAAGACCTGGGCTTTTTGTGTATTGATGACTTCCCCTGTATTGTATGTGTGATCACACTGACACTATTACACTGATTCTCATTTAGCTCCAGGTCTACTGATAACCCAGAGTGCGCTTCTTAAATCATTATAAACACATGGCTCCTGTCATCTGCTGGTGCTCGGCGATCGCAGAACAACAAAAGGGTGATTAACCATGTCATGAACATTTTAACAATGTGTCAATTAAACCTTCTCCCACCTCCCCATTTAATGACTTCCTGGAAGTTATACGGTTTGCACGTGTAAACTGAGTTGGAAAGTGCAATGTTAGCGCTTGCCTTAGCTAAACTCTCTCCTTTGGGGAAAATAGACTGCTTGGTTTGTTTCACTTGGCTAAGCTAATGCTCCTTACTGTGCTGGGCTAGCACTTGATGTGATAGGAAAGTGGTACCATCCTGTGGTAATCAGCTTTCTTTCACTGGCTTTGTACTGCTGAGAGCTCTTCCTGTTATCGGCCTTTTAAATCAGAACTTCCTTATCTGTTGGTGACATGAAGGTAATGAAGATTGGAATGAATTGGAATAAAAGAAGTGTACATTTGCTTCTTTATCTGACAGATGTTACACTTAAAAAGTCAATAATGGGCTAAAATACCCCACTTTGTAAGATGGCACAAACCTAAACCTATGTGATATTATATAGTGCATGATGTGCACACTTTTCTACAGTAGCCATTACAAGATGCTTTTCCTTGGGGACAAAAAAGATATGGTATCATGTTTGTCTATGCCTCAGTGTCGTCGCATAGTATGAAACCGACACCTCAGCATGCCTCCTGTTTACTGTTTGGAAAGACAGCAGACTCTAACGTCTGGCCTCTTGGCCTCAGCACATCAAATTGTGTTGTCAGGTGGCTGTTTGGTTTGGTAAACAGCGAGAAGGATCCTGCGGGTCTGTCATGTACAGTAAACACAGGAAAAGACCTGGTAATGTGGCAAGATGGGTCACAAGAAGAGATGGCATACATTATTGATCCCCGAAGGCAAATTACATTTTTTTCACTCTATTGCACAGACAGGACAGAACGCAAACAGGATAGGACAGGACTTCTCAAAGCCTAGAGTAGAACGGCATGGCAATCCTTACCAAGCCCATACCCCGTACCATACGTGGCATGGTGGAGACGGAATGAGACCAGGCAGCTTGTTCAAGTCACAGTGAGTCAGGGCAATGCTGATAAAGCTGTCGCAAGTGTGGTTACACTTTTCAAAACTCCACGCTGACAGTGTTCGCTGAAAAGTGTCCGCTGAAAAGTGTCCGCATTGTGCTTACACTTGCTCTGAGACCGCAGAATAAGCTAGAATAAAAATCAGATGCGGAACTTTGAGTACTCTTCCTTATCGACTACTGCTGAGTCTATTAAACCCATTTTGATTCCAGGTCAGTACTCAGTGGCTGACAATAGTGGCTGTAACATGGCTATGTGGACACAACTGAAAAAAGAAAGAAAGAAAAAGATTAAAACCACAGAGAAGGGAGACAAGGGAGACAGCAGGGAAAGGGGTCAAGACTTCTAGCTACTATATATAGCATCTGATTTAATATTAAGTATATAAATGAACAGTTTTCAGCTAAAAAGCTCTAAAAGTGTACTCTCCCTCCCTATTACCAAACGGCAGACAGACGCAGTTAGCAACCAAACTGGTAAATTTAGTGGCGCATTTAGCAACTAAAGAGACAGATATTTCCTTGAGGTGTTGGTGGAGACCAAAAGTGAGCAAAAAGGAGAGTGAATATTAGAATTACATTCATCAGGTAACAAGAAATCGCCAAATTAATGCTAATGCTGCTCTGCGTCTGCTGGAGGTGCTAATAGGTAAAGTTTGCGAACATGTTAAGGATAACTACATCATGAGATAATGATATAAGTCTTAAAAGTCCACTTTACGTAATATTAATTTTAGTGCTACAAAAAAAAATGTAAATTTTAACATCTACAATTTCATGACACTGATGTAAACGTCATACGCTGATGAAGATCATGTGAAATGATCAAAAACTACTAAATGTGGTAAGATTGTTTTCTCAACAACTCCCTTTTGTTTGTTTTTATAGTGATCCACTAATATGACGAGTGTGTACTTCAGAGATTTCTGTTTCCTTATGTTTCTCACCCCAGCAAGGAAAACAAGTATTGGCACTGGTAAGCTGACATATATCCATTACACTGTGTACTGTCAGCGCTAATGGGATTCTGGAAGATGGAAATGGAAAGGAGGACATGGAGCAATGGAAAGAGAGGAAACAAGGTAGAGAAAGAGGGTTTTGTGGCAGTACATGTGCAGCTTGGGTAAAGTAGTTTTGGCGCTTGTAATCCTTACAATTAGATACTCGTATTGCTGGTATTCGTGATATCTTAACGTTTTCCCCTGCTGCACTCATTTTCAGTTAGCTTAGCTGAGAGTATCAACCAAAGGAGCAGAGAGGAAACACTTCAGAAGTAGCTGCCTGCCCTACTTTTCCACATGAAAGGTTTGTGGAAGCACTTGCTTGTAAGAAAGCTCCCACACAGCAATCTTGTGTGGTGTACTTTCAAATGAAAAGCAAGCATTTGTAATCTCCATGTTATTATTAAGACTCCATTATTTTACATTAATTACATAAATTACCAAGTGTCAATCTTTTCTTGATATATATATATATATATATATATATATATATATATATAAGATAGCAACAATAAAGTGATTTCCATAACATTGATTTGCTGTATTGGCTTTTAAAATTAATTTCACTTAAAAACATATCTTTGTTATGTCATGATAGCTTGCCGGTATGAAAAATACCTCAATGAAAACTGTAATGTACTGTAAAATGTATTTTAAGGAGGACATTTTAAATGTATTTTATTATTTTACAATTCCTTTTCCCTTGCTCCTTTTTTCAGTCGTATCATGTATTTGTTTGTCTCAAGGGTACATCTTATTTAACATGTGTCACACCCACTGTTCCCCATCCATATGTAACAACACAACCATACTAAAATTACTTGTCACAAAATTACCCAAAAACGTGGTGTTCACAATTTAAACCATTGTGCTATGATTAGAAAAAATGAGTTTGAGTCAGACTCCACAGGAACGAACATTGATTGGCCCGAGAGACGGAAGTATAGTTGTTCTCTGTGGCCTTGTTCTGGATAAATGCCAGAATAAAGTGTAGATCTGAGGGTAATGTGATGCTGAATAGAGCATATACTGTTGAACAACTGTCATGGTCTGTTTGTCAGAAGACTGCAACACAAAAACATCATTGTTTCAAACCTGCATTAACTTCTCAAAAGCACTGCTTGTTGCATGAAAGAAAGGGGGTCTCTATCACTTTCTCTTTGAAACGATACACAAATCCATGTCACACACACTGGCTTACACTATCACATGTCTTGAAAAGGACCTCACACACACACACACACACACACACACACACACACACACACAATTTAGAGAAAGGCAAGACATTTCATGTGACTGTGCACAGTCCTGCCTCCTGGCACAAAGACACCACTACTGTCACTGCAGTCACAATTCCAACTCTTCATATCTCATCTATGTCTCCACATGTTCCCTCTGCTGAGCTGTGCCTATTCAAGGGCCTTTCAATGGACTTCTGCCTGCCGCCTGTAACTCACGGTAACTGAGTCAGCGACCGCTCAACTCGAGCCAAGAATTCTATCTTTCCCTAAGCAGTGATTCACATATGCCTCAGAAACAGCCAACATCACCGTGCCAGTGGATTCATTCATTCACAACTAAGCATATTAGTCAGACCATGACTCACTAATTGGTAGATTCAGAAAGAATTCCTCTATGGGCGCAAGGGAATGCTTTTTTTCTGAAGTGTAAGCTTATCCATTTGGATATGCCATCGCAGAATTAAACACTTTACATTGGCCAAACCTAATTACACATGTTCTAATGAAATAAAAACTAGACGGGGAAAAAATTACTGCCTGCTTTTGTGTATGAAAATGTCATGGTCTGTTAGTACAATGAAAAGTTACATTAATTAATAGAAACTTCATATATGCATTATTAGATTAGACAAGTCGTTTCAGTCACTATGGTCGTTTTCAAAAATAATGCCCCAGGTACAATTCATGGCAGCATATACGCAAGAAACTGGATGTCTTAATTAAAACAGTCCCGCCTTTTGGGACATTTGGAAGTAAAATGTAGTCATTTTATGAGGACCTTATTTCTACTCATACCTAAAGAGTGAATTCATATAAGCGTTCCCAAACCCTTTATGGCCGAGGACCTTTAACTTTATGGCACTGCATACTACAAGCAGCACTACTGGTCTCCACAACACTGCTAATGAAGTGGTTGACCTTTTCCGACTGAAGACGCCCACTCAGCAGCTTAAACACCAAACTATATCAGCTAACAATCCCAATTATGTTAGATAATTACAAACACAGTGCTTTTTCTTCCCAGCCAAATGAAAAAATGATAACAATAGTCGATGCCGTCACAGGAAAAGGTATAGAAAAGGAAACTACAGTCTTAGAAAAAGGTTGTTCCTCAAGGAGATGGGTTAGGGGTAAGCATTATTTTTGAAAACGACCACAGTGACTGAAACGACTTGTCTAATATCGTTATAATATATAACGATAATATATATATATATATATATATATATATATATATATATATATATATATACATATATATCTCTTTACTCTCTAACTACGTGCTTCAGCCTTCCCTTCATCCAGGGCAAGTACTTTTGTCCCGACTTTGGATGTATAATATCGGTGCTGACCTGTATGGTGCAGACCGCCGACATCTTTACTTCTGCGGATATTCCATATCATAGCAACCAGACTCAACAATGGTCCATCCATCCATCCATCCATCTTCGTCTGCTTATCCAGGGTCGGCTCGCGGGGGCAGCAGCTCCAACTGGTGACCCCTAACTTCCCTTTCCCGAGCCATTTTAACCATCTCTGACTGGGGTATCCCGAGGCGTTCCCAGGCCAGGTTGGAGATATAATCCCTGCACCTAGTCCTGGGTCTTCCCCGAGGCCTCCTCCCAGCTGGATGTGCCTGGAACACCTCCCTAGGGAGGTGGCCATGGGGCATCCTTACCAGATGCCCGAACCACCTCAACTGGCTCCTTTCGACGCAAAGGAGCAGCGGCTCTACTCCGAGCTCCTCGCGGATGACAACAATGGTATCTCAGCTAAAAAATAAAATGTTGGGCCTCTAAAGCGTGCTAGCTCTCTAGCTCTCCCAGCTGGGTGTATTTCAGAAGAGCGCCTGGAATTTTCAGGTGGGAAAAAAATGCTTTGTTCGACCTTATGAAAGTAACACCAGCGATTGTCCGACCAATGAGAATTTGGTCGTACAGGAGCATATCGTCCAACCAATCGATCAATCGACCTGGAGATGTCAGCCCTGATATGAAATGATCTATATCGGGATAAAAGATTTTGGTCATATTGCCCAGCTCTATTCCAACAAATACTATTCAAATTCTTTATTGTACTCTATTAGTCAGTGTGTATTTATTTAAAAAAAATACAATAGCTTTCTCTGGGTCCCTAACAGTATTATTCAAGTACTCTTTGAAAAAGATAATGAAAAAAGAAATGTCTACATATTCCAGAAAAGAATAAAGTGGCTATCAAGATGATGCGTGATTCAGCCATTCAATTTTCTGCTTTGTTGAGCATGCCTCTTGGCAACTGTGTTACAGTAACTACCTATGACAATTTGGCAAGTATTTCAATTTTATGCCTTTTGACATTTATTTAGAACACTATGTAATGAAAGGTCACAGCTGTCAAGCTCTCTTGTACTTTGTGTTTCACACACCGGATTTAAATAAACTTTAATTAACATTTTTTTAACACCCAGCATTTGACCAAGAGGCCTATTGAGCAATGCAGTGTTCAGTTTCTTTAGAGAACTTTGTGCAGCTATGGTGAAATCTTCATCCGTTCAATGAGAACACTTGTCACTGTCATTGTAGTCGTGCTTGTTACATTTAACTCAGGAACATTACATCAGTCTGTCACCTCTAGTAACTTTCTCATCATGTGTTTTTGTTATTCCTTTGAAGTGATCATACAAATACCTTTGTAATTACTGAACCCCATCCACTGGAAGCATTTGCATGTATTGATGATTATACTATTTAAGCCTCAACATGTTAACTACTGTATATACAATGTTCAAATTAGGTTTACATTTTCTAGCATCCGAGCTTCATCATCTCATCTGCATGCTTACAGACAACTCTGCACGAAATGTTCAGTGAGTGTTAACGTCTTACTAGTGTTTTCTGTTGGTGTAAATGTCGTGTGTGCGTGTGTGTGTGTGTGTGTGTGTGTGTGTGTGTGTGTGTGTGTGTGTGTGTGCTTGTTTATAAATCTGTGTCGGCGTCTTAATGTAACTGTACATACCAGCAGGACAGGCACCTTCTGACATTATGAGTACTTCAGACTGCTGCTTGCAGGCATCCCTGCGCAGGAAACACTCGTTCTGGTAGTTCTGATTGTTGGATCCGCACACTGGGGTATAGTCATTGTTGCACTGCAGAGAGGAGAAGAGAAAACAGTTAAGAAGATGAGGATAATAAGCTGAGGTGGTCATATTAGGGTAAAAAAAACGTTGAGGTTGTGTCCTAAAATAAAGCTGAATGTTTTCAGGATAGACGCCATTGTCTTGACAGGGTAAGTACTTACTGAAGTAAAGGAAGTGAAGTGAGTGAAGGACTGATTTTATCACTGTACAGTATTTGCATTTTGCAAGCCAATTTCTCTGAAAAAATGAAAAAAGAGTAGGCTATCGTCAACTACAAGTATAATCCACAAATAGATAAAGAAGAAATAGATATAGATTGCATTTATGGAGGAGAGATCATTTGATTTGATATTGATTCCCCTGTGCTACACCACAGGAATAACAAACGTGATTACTCAATTGAGAAACATTCCCTTCTATTCCCTGGGAAGAAAGAATGGTTATCAGAGGGTCCAGAGAAATTGTTCCACCGCAGTCACGGCCTATAACCCGATTAAATGTAAATGTGCTGAATAATGGGAAATGTGTGAAAATGTGTTCCTGCTGGGTGTGGCAAGGACAAGGGGCTCGGTAGAGGGGACTCCCTACAATGTTCTCAACTCTCTAATGTTTTTTTTCACGAGCGGCTGATTTATATTGTCTAATAATATGTTGGATTCATGTTAAGACATTTTAAATTTTGAAAAAGAAAAAAAAAATTCTGCTCTAATGGATATGGATATGGAATCTGTTCTCTCTGGGCCAAATCATCTAGCTGTGACCTCACACAACTCTACATGGCTCTCACAAAAGCACATGACTATGGAGAAGCATTAACACATGCAAGTCTCACTTCAACTACAGCAAAGTAGATTCAGGCTGATTATATCGTTACACCAAGTCAGCGTGAAAATGCATCCATGTCTTTCCATTTTGGCCCTTGACTCACACAAAGCCCGAAATCTGACCTGTTTAAAAACATTTGCCAAAGTTAACACATTTGAAAATGCCTGCCTCAAGTTTTAGGGGGAAAAAAAGGGAACTTTGTTAAAAAGATGGTGTAAGCCTGCTCTGACACAGGTCAGGTGCTATGAAGCTGTAAATAGGTCAACTTTGCAACCTTGTTTAGTTATTGTGTGACTTTGGACTTTGGTTATGTCTTTGATAACTGTGAAACATTTCTGCAACATAATTTTAACCAATGAACTCAGTTTTAACGTCTCAAAACCTTTTGACTTACCAATCCAAAGCATGCATATAAACTTAAAACTGTGTCAGAGAGAATGCTCACCTTCCTCTGGGAAGTTTCTCTCTGAACAAAAAGGCCAAAGGCCAAAATGAACCAAAAATGTTTAGAGAAGCCTATGGTTTAAACAATTAAAACTGAGTAATGCTAAACACAGTATACAGTAGGTGATCACAGAAAGCAGGAGGTTAACGGAGGTTAAGGCTGCGTTCACACTGCCTGCGTCAGCCATCTGACGGTCTGGCAAAAACACAGGTTTTTCCATCCATTTTGAATGGAGGTAGTGCGTTTAGGCTGCAGCCGGGTTTGCCGCAGAGGGGACACTCAAAAAAAACGCAGCGGGCCTATGGCGATAAGTTTAAATCGAATCAACTTTTGGAGAAACACAACCTCACGTCATGTAACCGGAGATCAGACTTGTCGGAGTGTTTTGCTATGGTTTGAGGCGGTGTGACAGTCCTGTACAGCAAACAGGAAAACATCACTGCCTCTATTGCTGCCACAAGAAAGTCTTAAAACACCATGAGGGTAAAAAAGTAAACACAAGCAGCACTGAACTGCCCGGGAGTTTGTGTAATAGCTGAATGTTTCCTGCAACCACAAAGCACTCGCTAGGTCTCGCTCGTCTCTTTTCTTTCTTTCTCTCCTGTGAAATAAAGCTGCCTTCAAGGAAATCTATAAACGATCTGCAGAAAACAGTAGGCTAATTGTAAAATATAAAGTCTACTTGTGCTTTGTTGGGGGGTTAAGAACACAGCAGGACATCACACAAATGGGCCGTTTCATTGACACTCCCCCCCGCCGCACAACCTCAAGTGATTCTGTATGGGATAAAGCTGTTCTCGTGGGCTTGGTCAACGGAAATTCCGCCGGATGTCCGTCGCCATCCTCTTTCCTTGTATTGGCATTCTAAACTCCAGTGAATTTCTGAGGACTATGGTTAACTGCTCCTCAGATCTCTGCAGGGTAAATCCAGACAGCTAGCTAGACTATCTGTCCAATCGGAGTTTTCTGTTGCGCGACTAAAACAACCTTTGAACGTACACACGTTCCACCAAAACAGGTTCCTTCCCGAGGTTATTTTGAAGAGGCACCGTCATTGAGTCAGGCGCTTAGCGCCGCCCAAGACAATTGTGATTGGTTTAAAGAAATGCCAATAAACCAGAGCACGTTGTTCTCCCATCCCAGAATGCTGTGTGGACTAGCCAGACCCTCCTCTGCAGCGCTGTGGAGATAAATACAGCTGAGACTCAGCACAGTGGCGACTGTTTTTCCAACCCATTCTCATTACCACCATACGTCACATACGTAAGTTATATAAAAACATACCTATTTTAACCTAAACCACAATCCTTTCCTAAATGTGACCAAGCAGTTTTGTTGCCTAAACCTAACCATACCCTGCCCATTAAAAAAATTACACCAAAGGGGTACCCAGCGCGTTTCAAATGACCAAGTGGCCGTATGTGACAAGTTAAGAGTGAGAATGTGTCGGTCTGTCACACTTCTTGTTGTTTGACCCCCACACTGTAAAGCCCAATCCATCCATGACACAAAATTGTAATGTTACGTCCACACAAATGTTCAGGGTTGTCAAAACAACATAAAAACTTTATGTTCATTTGACACAAAAAAATCATCCTATGTGAGGTTGACATAATTTTTTTATGTCAACAATTTTTGACTTTTGAGTTCATTCTACTTAAATGTATAACGTCAACATCACATAATTAGTTCAAGGCCAATTAACAACACATATACTGTGCACTTAGCATATATTTTTATAGTTAAGTAAACCTAAAAAATGGTTGTCAAAATATGTACTCAATTTTTTTATGTCCATATGACAAGCGGTCACTTTCATATTCAACAAAATGAAAATATTGTGTTCACTTAACACAACAAAAACACATAATTACAACATAAGTTCCAGAGTTATGCTGAACACAAATATTTTGTGCTGTTTTACCATAAAACTGCCACAAAGTTTTGTGTTTCCCATGATGCAAGGCGGTAAATAGAGTTGTGTTAAAATTTGCTGAAAAGTTTGCAGTTTGTTCAAAATACAAATGTAACTTTAGGAATTCCGTTTATTAAACATGTCTGCTTAGAATTTTTGTTGCCTGGTAGTTGTCATTGTGTGCTGGTTTACATTAGTAACCATGAGTTAAGTGACTGTTACGTTTGATAAGAGCTGGAGTACTGCAGCATTAGACTTTGAGCAGTAATAGGCTTCCTTCAGCCATCAAGCTGTGGTGTGTCACTTCACTAGCGGTCCTTTTGTGTAAAGTGATGCAAGATCAGCAGCTTTAGAGGTGCCCCTATTTCGCATGGGGCCCTTGGGCGGCCACACCCAAATACTCATGCTATATCCGCTATAGATGGTGATATGTTGTTTTAACTGTTTAATTGTTGTTTGTACATAAAATTAACAAGTTATGACACATAACTTTTTGTGTTTAATAAACATAACAATACACATTAAGCAACCTGATCATTCTATGTTAATATAACGTAGAATTATATGTTAAGAAAACACTAATTATTTGGGTTGCATGACTAAAAAAAATGATGTTAAACTGACATAAATTTCCTTTCAGATAACACTCATGTGATACATTTATTTTATGTTTAGTGTACTCAAAACTTTAATGCTGTGCAAGCCGTTTCCACAAAAAATTTAGGTTGAGTTAGCGAATTCGGATTTACGGTGCAAAAGAGGACAAAGAAGAAGAGATTTAGCATCTTTCCAATCGTTTAGGTGTTTTGAGTGTGGACAGAGATCCTTATGCAAAGGACCAACAAATACAGTAGTGTGAACACACATCGTTTTCACACATAAACTGCTTTTTCAAATGCTGGCTTAGTGAGAATGTCATCTGAGACACACAGGCACACAGAAGGTCTGATGGCCGCAGGGAGAAGTGCAAAAATAACCACGCCATCGATTCTGGAGCCCAGGAGCATCAGAACGATCAGGTTTGAACACTGTTTTTATTCAGCTGAGGGGGAAAAGACGGCACAATACACACAAAGAGAGTAAAAGGAGGAGTATAGAAGCAAAAGAGACACTGCACACTGGCTCTTTATCAAAGGGATTGAGATGCGGGAAGGGAAGAGGCTGTGGAGAAGACGAGAGGCAAACACGATGAGTGAAATTGGGCTTTGGGGGCAGAAGACGTCAGTGGAAATGGATAAGAGCGAGACAGAAGGAGACTGAGGGGTAATGAAAGTCAAGAAAAAAACAGACGTGAGATGCAGACGGCTAGGTACAGAGAGAATGAGAGAGGGAGAGAGAAAGAGAGATGGAGCTCGAAAAACTTGGCATGATAAAAAAGAACCACAGTGCCTGAAGAAACCAAGGCAAAAAAAAAGGACATCATGAAATAAAATAAAAAAAAGAATGAGGAGAAGAAGAAATGGGGACACAGACCGAGAGAGAGAGAGAGAGGAATAGAAAATCCCCTCAAAGGAGAGTGGGAGAGAATTAAAAAATGGCAACCCCACAAAGGCGCTTGGAATAGCTTACTGCAGGCCCATGCTTTTCTGCCATACTCTATCCTTCCCCTCTGTCTCTTCCCCCACTCACCCCCTCCCTTTCCCTTCCCCTTCCCCTCACTCTCACACTCTCTCCCATCTGGCTCAGGCTGTTCTTAACCTGGGGACTCCCACTTTATGCCAGGCATGATGCAACGGAAAGGAAAGCTGCCCGGCAGAACCCTGCGGGTGTCTTTTAAGAGCGCCTTCTTCTCCATGAAAAACTCCCCCACCCCATCTCTTGATCTTCCCCAGTATTTGGAGCTCACCCCTGCAGAAGAGAGAGGAGTGATGAGAGGATGGGTGATTTAAAACCTGCGTCTCCCGAAAAAGAGGCACAACACGGAGGCTGCAGCTGTGTGCAAATTACAGTTAACACCCAGAAATTCTTGTGGGTATAAGAGAGGATGCTGTGTCGTATGGGCCTCCTAAAGCATGTCGGGTGTGTCCCTTTTATATTTTAGGTGAGGACCACAAGTGAGTGTCTTAGACAAAGAAAAGCAGAAATAGATTGCCAAACATGATACAAGACAAGACATTAAACATTGCACGTCATCATTTTGACTGAATCTTACTTCAACCTGTCTAGCTGAACACTTATCTGCCAAGTTCTTCTTTATTCATCTGAGACTTCTCGTGATGTGACGGTGAGGAAGTGAGCAAGGAGAGGTTACAGATTTCAAACTTTCAAACTGACGCGCATTTCTTCATACAGCACTCCTTTACACAGCACATGACCGTATTAGATACAAAGGTGTTCTTGTTATAGCCTTTGTCAGGTCGCTGAAGCTTTGATCCTTGAATTCCTTGATAACTAGCAGCGTGTGATGTTGGCGGTCTGCTAATATAAGCTTCGTCACCTGTTGCACTTCACTGCAAGTCGGCCCATACGACTGCCCGCTGAATGTAAATGAAAAATAGGCAAAGGGGACAAAACTAATCTGGGATGTGCGTTTAAAAGATAGGGCCATTTGAAGGAAGATTTGGGAGGAGGAAAAATGAATTGACTATGTTGATGAGAGGGGGGGTGACTCAGACAGAAGGTGAGAAAAATTTGATCCTCCACAATTCTCTGCAGACAGGGTAGCGGGGGCCATTGGCCGGGCCATATGGCACGGCCTTATGTGCCCGCTGGCTGAGGCTTTTTCAAAAGTCGCAGACATTACCCCACACCTCCGCTGTGACAAAACCTGGACAGTCGCGTGGTGTCTCACCCATGAACACAGCGACAGCAGAGGTGTCGATGGTCCTGTGTGTGTGTGTTTGTGTGTGTGCGTTGTGCGTGTGCGTGTGCGTGTGTGTGTGTGTGTGTATGTTCTTTTGTGTGCCTGGAGTGGCGTAGTGACAGGAACTAATGAAGACAATGCATGTGTATTCATGCAGGTAAACTTCAGTGCACTTCAAATACATTTCTGTTCTCCGGAGTTACATTTGCAGCATCTTGTGCGCATTGAAGTTTGTTTCTGTCCTTTGATCTGTTTTATATCCCTTCGTACCCATTCTGTTTGTTTGTTTTGTCACTAGAAATTTAGTTTCCACAAACCTCCTGCAGGGGCTGCTGTGGTTCTGCCTACCCTTAATTCTCTTCACCCAAGTTCCAAAAGCTAAGCTTTGGGACTGCAGCCAGGACCTGTTGTCTTTTTACCTGGCTGAGATCGGTGCATCACACACACACACACACACACACACACACACACACACACACACACACACACACACACACACACACACAAACACAAAGCAACCGACGCATTCCACCGTCTGAGTACACAAAAAAGGCATCCGCGCCTTACCAGGTCACAACACAAAGCAACTTTGCAAAACAAGCGGAACCATAATCATTCATTCTGTGCCTCTCTTGCAGCTCCCAACGCTGACTTTTACAGAGCGTCCGACATAACTGCCGGCTGACAGGGGTGGAACAAAGACAGGTGGTGGGAGGAGGAGGGGAGGCAGAGGAGTAGGGGTAATGCAGAGTGAAAAAAAGCAGGTTTGGAGAGGATGATGTGAGAAAAAGGAGGGAGGTGTAAGAGATAGAGGAAAGGAGATGTATGGAGGCCAGCAGGGTGAGGGACTATAGGAGGTAAGAAGGATGAGATTGAAAGGTGAAAAAGTGATGGAGGCGGAACGACGACAGGACGATAGCAACGACAGGAACGAACGAGCAGAACAATGTGGGGGAGTAGCGAGGGACACGCACAACAGAAACCGCTTGAGTGGGAGACAAAGGAGACGAGAGATGCAAAGTGAAGGCGAGTGCACGCATCAGTGCGTGACTATGTAGCAAAGGGAAGGAGCATGCCAATTTGGGTGGTAGAGCTCTGCAAAATGCAGCGAGAGCGAGAGCAAACATGACAGGATAATAATAGCAATATCAATAAAATCAACTAAAATCAATAGGTGAGAAAACAAATGACTCATCCGTCCCATGGAGCTCCACTCCACCCAAACCCTGCAACCACCACATATGCAAAACATGATCATCATTCCAAGCAACAATTAGTCAGATATTTGCATATCCTGCAGATAGAAGTCACACTGAGGTACAGTATGTGTGGACTGCAGCACAGCCGGGGGGGCTGTCATTCTGAAGAGTGATATCCATTGTACAAAACTGCACGATTATTGGATTTGAAATTAAACACAGAATGGAATACTACATATTTTAAGACTTCCACCAAAACAGTTTTATATCTATTCCTGTCACTATTATCTCAAACAATGCTCTTGTTTATATTTAAAAATGCATCTTACATGATTAATTTGCATGAAATTGTTAGATACAAAGTAAAAATCGGAACTGCAAGTTAAGACGCTAACAAACGAAGCTTGATATATTGAAAATCAATCACCAATGTGAACCGTTTGTAATAAATATGCAGCTCCCTGACAGCAGCATTTTAATTTGAGGCAGCATGATGACCGAGTCGAACTTAGCTCATTTTGTCAGCCTTATACTTAACTGCCTTGGATTCATTGTGACAACTGTGTGGCTTGCACTAAAATCTCATAGCAATATATTTGTATTAATAAACAGAAGAACATGTAGTATGTGGAGCCATTACATTAAAGTTGATAGTTTATTTCTCTTTATGGGTTGTTAAAACACCCTTATCTGAAATGAACCATTGTCACAGCCGTCATTGTGGTGCAACCAAATGGCAACAGAACAGAGAGACAGACAGAGTGGGGCACCGTTTTAAAGGGGGACACATTTGTAAATTGAGTAATAACAGACTGATCTCATTAAGTGGCGTATGTATGACACGCCAATCCGTATGCCATTGTTGCGTGTTATCAATGGCATAATCACTTTGTAGCGTGTTTATCAACGCTGTTTGGCCTCCATTGACCATTGATTACATGTGAATTATCACTGTAGCGAGTAGTATGAAATTATGGAGGTTGTTTGGGGTGGTGGATGGCTAAAACACAGGGCTTTCATCCAGGAGAGCTGGGATCGTGTCCCGCGTGTGGTGTTTATTTTATTTTTTTATTATTTTATTTTATTTTTTTTTAATTATTTTTTTAAGCCTTCCCCAATGTTCTTTTCCTAAATCCCTAGTTTGTTTTCCTAAGCGTCATGTTTTTGTCGTTTTTTTGTCATTTTTTTGTGTTACTAAAGCCTTCCCCAATGTTCTTTCCCTAAACCCAACCTTTTTACGTGTGTGACATTCTCGCGATAGCACGGCACGTTCTCGCGATAACACGCCAAGTGGCGATGCCAACTGTTGTGTATGTTTACATCCTTTGTATACAGCGTAGACATACACGTGGATAGCTCAAAATGCGTACAGATAACACGCCATTTGGCTTTATTGATTGATTTATTGATTGATTTATTTTTGGATTAGACAGACAAAATAATCCAAAGGATAGCATGTTATAGTGTAAACACATATTTCCAACATGGTCCTTGGTGTTAAAACACGCAACACATCACGAAGACCTATTTCAGGTCAAATACAACAACATATAATACAGATCATACAAGATTTAAAAACATTCCAAAATCAGAGAATCATAAATCACATAAAATAATCAGTCTACTCTAATTAAACAATATTAGCTACTCTATTCGGATAACATTATTTTGCATCACTTGCAATCTGTTTTTAAGTTTAACTGATAATCCACAGTACCAAGCAGAACATGCATAATCGAAACGACATTGGATCAATGATAACCAGTAATTTCTTGATAGAATAATCTAGATGCCTTGTCCTGCGATACAGGAATTTCAGTTTACCGGCACATTTGGATAATATTTTGTCAGCAATAGATTTACAGGTTAATGACTGCTCTAATGTTAACCCCAGGTATGTAACACTTTTCTGAGAAACTAATTCAGTGCCATTACTTGTAACATTAAGTGCATTTGTTCTAGACAACTTTCTTTTTGTTCCAAATAAAATGGACTCAGTTTTTCCCAGATGTATTGAAAGCCTGTTGTCAGTAAGCCACTTGCTAACACTATTTAATTCATTACCTAGAGTCTTCTCAATGTCACTGATATCATCCCAGAAACCAGTAATGTAGAGTCATCAGCATATAAAAGCATCTTACATTTCACCGCAGCTGGCATGTCATTAATATAAAAAAAATAAAATGGGGCCAAGGACTGAACCTTGGGGCACCCCACAAGTAATATCCTGAGGATCTGATATGGCCCCCTCAACATCACAAACTTGAGTCCGTCCAGAGAGGTAAGAGGTGAACCATTTCACAGCAGTATTTCTGAAGCCTATGGAAAGTGGCGTGTATGTTTACGCAAAGTCATGATGCCATGTTGGTAATAATGTGTTAAAACACACTACATTGTTTATTAGGTGTAATAAATGCCAAAACTACTTCACATATTCACTATCAATAAATAGCTGCAATAGATACTATATAACAGGCTACTTTGCCATCCATCTGACAAGACGAAGATGGCAACAAGGTGGGTATTTGCAGCTATACCTTTCTAAGCCCCTCCTGAGAGATTATAAAAGTTATTCCTTCTCAGCTGGGAGTCCCTGCAGGCTGATGCTCCCTGCAGTGTGCCCTAGGTCTGCCCCATGGGTCTGATGCTAGGTTACTAGAACTTTAAATACCTTTAAAGGGAGGCACCCAGGGGTACAACTTTACCAAGTGCCTGAACTGTCTGAAGCAATGTTTGTCAATGTAGAGGTGCAGGAAACCATATTTCAGATGAGGTAACTTTGGGTGTCAAGTGTTTGTTTAAGCATCCTGTACGACAGGACTGTAGACATTGGATCTAGCTGTCATTTAATCCCAGGATCAAATTTACCCTCACTTGTTGTGAATACAACAACAATATACCAGACAACCTCCACAACACCGGCAGAAAACTCTTCTCTTTCTGCCTCTTGATCACTCTTGATCACCACAGTGGACCCTCACTGCATTGTGGACCCAGCACCAAAGCTGGCCTGGTTCAAGTTAGCATGAATTGGGCCTACATTAAAATTAGTAAACCCAGAGTAGCAATGCTGCTTCTATTTTCTTTTCCTATAGGCATACTTGCCATGTGTAGAACTGGTCAGAAAATGACCAAACAGCTGCCCCTTATGGAGAATCTACATCTTTCCCTGAGCTATATGCTAATTGCAGGGAAAGTCAGCAGCAACACCCAGGAAGAAGAACTAGACATTCTGCTGTACGTTTTCTTCTCTGTATACAGGCTCTTGACTGATCAAATGAATCATTATGTCACTGTACACATGCTTCAGTTATGACAAACTGTCTTAATTTGTTGAAAATAATTTTATAATTGTCATCAACAAGAGATTACAGGCAATTCCCATTCTTGAAAATATACCCTAACACTGTCCTCAAACACAAGGTCTACAGATTTCCCTGTCACATTGCATTTACACAGCAGCTGCACAAGTATCAGCAGAGACCATATCACAAACTAATGATATGACTGGCTCAGTTGGGCAAATTTAGAGTGCTGCTATGCTAGAACAGCAAGTGACTGTTGCACATGTAGGCAATGTGGCAGATGCTATTCCGCGAGAAGGCCTTAACTCAAATGGGATCACTGTGGCAGCCTTTCTGTCAGCGACTCTTAGTCCCTGGACAGCCTACTGGTATGGACTTGCATCTAGGCTGAATGCCTCCACTCCCAGTGCCTCATGCCCAAGACTAATGTCTAACTAGGACCTGCTTTCTAAATGACAGGCCCGCAACTTAAAACCTGTACAAAGTCCTTGCTGAATCCCTATCTAAAGTATTCCCTGTTACCCCCATTGCTGACTCGAACAAATCAAAGACTAAGCTTTAACATCTTTCTACAAGCGCCATGTTAGAGAGCACAGTGTGCTCCACCTTCCCACTATAGTCACCTCACTACAGAGTGTTAGTTCACATGAGGTCACACTCATAGTCGGTAGGCAATCCGCAGCTGCCAACCTGCAACATAATCAGGAACCAAACATCACCATGGATATGGATTGGATTAGGTTAATTTATCAATTTTTATTTACCACCATGGAAACACAACATGTTTGTTGTTGTATAGTTATTGATACACATTTAATTTCCAGTGAAGTTTACAAAATAAAACTAGGGTTCATTAGACATACTGTTTTACGTAGGCTACATGTTTGTTTTTAGTATGTTTTTGACCATTTCTCTCTAAAACTTCCTCTTGGTCATAACTCTTTAACAAAACAAACCAAATGAAATGGGCTTTATCAATAAATTGTTATTGGATGACATAGTTGTTATTGTTACATATCATTACAGGCTTAAAAAATTCAGTGTTGGTCAGGTGCTAGTTTTCTAGTCACATCCACTCCCCCGTAACTTGTTTGACGAATTTAACAGTGGGAGACAACAAAAAGAAGGATGCATAAAGCCAACAAAGAAAGGAACCAACAGTTGAACAATGTAGTACGAACAAGCAAACTCAACAACCTTTACTTTTATAGAATGATTGTGCACGTGGGCCTGTTGAGTATCCTCCTAAACACAGAGTCAGTGGCTCAGAACTGCTGAAAAGGGATTTCATTCAGCTGAAGGACACTCTTGGGAACCTTTCTGTGCAACGACTCAGGCACCACCCCAACATAAAACAGGGGCATGAAATGCTTCACTACACTGCTATCCCTTCATCAGCATGTGTGGCATATACAATGGATTTCAATGACAACTTTGACATTTTCTGGGGGCACAGAAAATTGTTTCAAGGGGATGGAATCCACTGATCCCAGCTGAGAGCTAAGGTGGTATGCAAGAATTTATTACATGGCCTCAAATTGTTCCTTTGAAACGTCAAACGGTGCCCTCCTTCTCCATCTGCATCTGCCACAAACTCCTCTAGTCTATCAGAGATTATAAAGCATAAGTTATCAGGGCTTTTAGATTTCAACTCCACGCTCACACTTTGCTTAGTCAGAATCACTGGATGTGAAATGTTGGTATAAAGTCAGATTTTTGCTTCTGGGAGGCTCTACCCAGAGCTATCGCCGTAGCCTACGTAAGTGGCCTGACGTTTATACTTGTGCACTGGTGTATGTGTCGATCTCTTTAAGAGAATAGCAGGGCCGGCATGTGTGTGTGCATGGGGAATGTATGGTAAAGTGAGTGAGAGAGTGACGGTTATTAGCTTCGGAGCGAGTACCGACTCTAGAGGCATAGTGCTTTCTGACCACGGTTGGAAATCTGTAGCAGGAAAAGTTAACCCTCTCCTTGATTTCATGTTGTTTATGGAGAAGGAGAACCCGTAAATTAGTACGGGGAAATGCAATGCCACCAAGCCATTTACATTTTTTGGGGGGTGCACGTCAATCTACGGCATAGGGTCCGTAGTAGGGTCCGTATCTCCACATACCCACAGCGTTGATTTAAGGCAAAACCATATAAAATGGTCTTAACCCTTGTGTTGTCCTTCGGGTCCGCGATTTCACGTGAACTGGCACGGGGGTTCCCAGAGACCTGTGCTGCGATCGAACGTGTTTGAACAGGCTAATACAAAATGTAAATAAACAAACCAAGTCCCCATGACACGAAAGAAAATACAAGGGTTAAGCCTGCCATTGACCGCCTATTTCAGACAAAATTCTTCTCCCCTGCAGCAATCTCTGCTATCTATTTTGCAAGGGCACCGTCGCTGCATCCAGGGATTTTTGCTGCCCAAGACGACTGTAACTGGTTTAAAGAAATACAAGCAGGCCTATACCTATACCATTATGATAATGGCTGCAGTCAGACCTTTCTCCAGCACTGACACAGCGCTGTGGAGATACATCTGGACTAGCCATTTTGTTTCACCTCAAATACACAAATTTGAGATTTGGGTTTGATTAGTAGTTCTGTAGTAATAGTAGTCTAGAACCAGACTACTATCAGTCTTCCCCCATCTTCCCAGTTAAAAAGGCTGCCTAGAAATTTCACTGCTAAATTATGAGAAAGCAGTTTCTAACCGTGACATAATTTTTACATGTAATACAATTATACCTTCAAGGGACATAACCCTCTAGTGGAAGCAGGCTTGTGCACAATTCAGAACTGAATCGAGAATGACTCCTAAATTCCAATTCAATTCTTGAATTTGAATTGATGTCAAAAACAGGATCTAGAATTACAATTCAAATTTGAATTAAAGGAAGCAGAATTGCAATTCAATAAAAATTCAAAGAAATTCATATACATAATTTAAGTGTTTAATCAATGAAGCTTTACAATATATGTCAGATATGATTGCATTACATATTCTATAAATTATATTAGTTTGAACTACTTATACAGATTACATTAACAGGAAATGTTTTCCCCTAGTAATGAATGTTAAAAGCTCTAGTCACAGAACAAATAATTAAGTTAGATTTACTGTAATTGTAATTTGTGGAACATGATGGAACATGACTACATTTTCCAGAATGCTTTACTTTAACAAAGTATTTAAAATGGTTGCAAAACTATTTGAGGTGGACATTTGTTTGAAAGCTTCTTTTCAACACAATTTGATGGTCAACACTGGACTTTTTAAGTTTCAGAAGTCCCTTACAACTTCAGATTACAAACATTTATAGATTTGACACCTGTAATAACAGTGATATGGAAAATAATAGCAGGCCTAAAAGGTCATCTGTACTAGTTCATTTTGAAAAACCAATTCCAACAAGAACACCTGGAAACCACTGAGCCATATGCAATTACTGCAGTGCTCCAGTCTATGGCTCCATCAAGGCCACTTCCAATTTCAAAAGGCATCTAGAAGTAAGTTAACAGACAGTCTTTTATTTTGAAAAACATCTCTTGGTGGTATTATGCTACTGATATCAGTGTTGGGGTCACTACTCAAGAACGTGTAATACACATTATTCACTTAAAAAAAAACAAAAAAAACAATGCATTACCTTATTACGGTGCAGACTCAATGATAAAACATTTGAGGAGCTATTGAGAATTAGATGCAACAGTGTTACTCAGTCCTCTCTGCTAACCATCACCTTATCGTGGTGGAGAGGTTTGTGTGTCCCTCTAAACCTGAGGGCTGTGTTGTCTGGAGCTTGTGATCCTAGTAGGGTCTCCCTTGGCAAAGTGGTTTCAGGTGAGGGGCCAGACAAAGAATGGTTCATAAACCCCTATGAGGAAGAGGTGGGATCGCCTCCCTACGCCCTCATCTCCAGGTAGGGAATGAGTCCTTACCCCAAGTGAAGGAGTTCAAGTACCTTGGGGTCTTGTTCGCGAGTGAGGGGACAATGGAACGGGAGATTGATCGGAGAATCGGCGCAGCGGGTGCGGTATTACATTCAATTTATCGCAGAGAGCTGAGCCAGAAGGCAAAGCTCTCGATCTACCGGTCAATTTTCGTTCCTACTCTCACCTATGGTCATGAAGGCTGGGTCATGACCGAAAGAACGAGATCCAGGATAGAAGCGGCCAAAATGGGTTTCCTCAGGAGGGTGGCTGGTGTCTCCCTTAGAGATAGGGTGAGAAGCTCAGTCATCCATGAGGAGCTCGGAGTAGAGCCGCTGCTCCTTTGCGTCGAAAGGAGCCAGTTGAGGTGGTTTGGGCATCTGGTAAGGATGCCCCCTGGGCGCCTCCCTAGGGAGGTGTTCCAGGCACGTCCAGCTGGCAGGAGGCCTCGGGGAAGACCCAGGACTAGATGGATGGATTATATCTCCAACCTGGCCTGGGAACGCCTCGGGATCCCCCAGGCGGAGCTGGTTAAAGGGAAGTTTGGGGTCCCCTGCTGGAGCTGCTACCCCCGCGACCCGACCCCGGGTAAGCGGACGATGGAGTGTTGCTCAGTGAGTTTTGCATTGGAATAAATGATTACTGCATTTACAACGACTTTGTGTGATTTGATTATTTTGAAATGAAAATAGCATTGGAATAAAACTAATTAAGCAACATTGAGGGGGTCATTAATTTCAAGAATTTGATCATCATCTATATTTTGGAATAAAAGGTATGCAGGGTTGAGGAGTGACTAGTTACGTGTAATGAAATTATGTTATTAAATTACAAAATTAATGTTATTGTATTTAGTTGTATTACTGAGGTAAAATGTGTAATTTAATTAGTTTCTAATCAAATTAAAAGGAAATTGCTTTGCATTGATAAAGTAATCCAAATACAGGAATCCAAACCACATTTATAATGGGTAACTTATAACAGTAAGCAATTGCATTTCCAAAGTAACCTTCCTAACACTGAAGGTATGTGAGATTCAACACATTCTTTCTGTTGTGTGACTGTGTGGAATTTCTTTGAATTGCCATGAATTTAATTCCACTTCCTGGCATTCCAATTCCAATTAAACTTCCTCTGTGGCGGAGACAATTCAATTCAAATTCATGAATTGAATGGAGGCCAATTCTGAAATTCTGAATTTTGCACAAGCCTGATAGGAAGTTGGACTTGTTCATCACGAGTAAAGGGAGTGTAGAGTGGCATTCTTATAGAGCCACAAAGTCTACAGAAGGAGATGGTCACAGTGGATGGAAAACACCAGGCATTGACACAGGAGTCCGCTGTCCCTTTGCTGTTTCCCATCCAGCAGTCAGTATTGAATTTCTTTTAATCATGACCATTCTCTAACCTTAACTTCCTTATCTGATATCAAACCATGATCGCTCCCTAACCAATCTTAACCTAGTCTATATCAATGGCGTTCCACTTCCAGGAAATTCCGCCTGATGTCCCTCTTTTTAGGCTGGATGTCAGTCCCTCTTTTTAGGCTGGATGTCCGTCACCTTCCTCTTTCTTTGTGTTGGCATATTCTGTTGACTACAAGCCAGTCAGAAGCAGAGAATGAGGGCGTGCCATGCTAGCAGCTAGGCGAGCATTATAACGTGTGTTACAAAGTGACGCATGTTTGTCTCTGAAGTAAAGGCTGGACTACAATAGAGCTGTTTGGAGCAGTTTGTGAACAGTGTTTTCTGTTATACGGTAAGTCCCTTTGGGGTGGACTTTGGGCTTTTTCACTTTGTAAAACTATAACATGCACAAAAAAGATATATAACACAATAAAGGAAAGGGAAAAAGCCAAAGAGCACAATATTAGCACTTTAAAGCTTAAGGCTTTTCCATCTCTCTAAAGGTGCTTACACACCAACCAGACGGGCCGACCGTCGGCAGAAAAGGCAGTCGGACTGATCAGTCGGGTCCCTGAGGTCCAAAAAATGCCTCAGAACACACTGAGGCGACGCCGACTTGAGTGTAAGCTCTGCACGTGCGCAAAATGTAATATGTCTCCATGGCAGCAGGCGGCGCTGCTCTCTATTGTTTCCATTAACAGTCCGATTGTTTCACAGAAAATGAAAACCGGCAGCTGATTGGACGAACGCGTCACGTGGTTCTTTTTTCTCCGGAAATTCACAGCCAGACTGTCATGGCGGTTTGTTCAGAATACGAATACCCAAACGTGTTTCTGAAAACATTTTAAGTGAGAAATAGGCCGTGCAGTTTCTGAATCTGTCTTCATTTCAGCTCGACAAAGGTCAGTTTAAAAGATTTTCGTCAGATTTTGAGAGGCTCATACGCTCGCCATTTCCGGGTGAGCCCCGACTGCCCTGTCTCCGACTGAACATGTCGGGTCGGCCCAAATGAAGGCCGACGGCTCCTCCGACGGACGACGGCACGGGACACACCGAACAGACTCGAGTCACCGACCTCGCCAGACGGTCTGACGGCCGATAATCAGCTCTGTGTGTCAGCGCCCTAAAAGGTGGAAAAAAAGGTCACCTAAACTGATTACTGGTGAGGACAGTAGGAGAGAGTTTAAGTGTATCAAAATAAGCCTGAAACACTGTTTACAATCAGTGTTGGCAATCTCTGATTTACCGAGACAAGAGCGTACACAGATGATTGAATCAGCAGCAGAGGGTCAGGCTCAGACAACAAGTGGAGACAGACAACACGTTTCCACCAAAACAAAATCTATATAGGCTAGGCTAGGTAAAGCAAGAACGGAGAATAATATTACTTAGCTGCACTAGAGAGGTGACAAAAGAGAGTACGTTGTGTACAACACTGCATGAGTGTTTCATTAGTGTGGATCAACAGAAGTACAGAAGTACAGAAGATTCCAAGAATTTTTCCTTTTGCTTTATGTGTTGCCATTCTCAAAATGCCTTCGCTATGGGAAACATCAACAACCTCCGAGCTAGTAAGCCACACGCTGAAAATGGCAAGTTTTGAAGAAAATTTGGATCGTACAACAAGGCAGGCCTGCTTAGTTCTTTCGGGGAATGGTTGTAAATATTTACAAACTAGTGCAGTGCCCGTTGAAAATGGGCTTGTTTGGAATGGGCCGATTGCTTGGCCTGTGGTATTGCTGCTTGTAGAATTCTTCAAAACCAAATTGTACCCCAAAATGATTTACAGAAGGACCCCAAACCACTTCATATACAACTCCACTGTATAGCCTACTACTGACTTACAGTGTAGGCTACTTCTACATCAGAGGAAGACATTGTATAGGCCTACTGTATTTACCTGACAGATTCAGAATGTAATCACAAAATATCACATGAAATTAAATATCATGAAAATGTGGAGTAATCAGACATTAGCGTCATGGACTCATGGCAGTGCGCTACCCATCCGGCCCGTTATGAGAGCTAATCAGCACATATCTGCGTTAATCAACCACCAGAACCGGACCGTGTGTGTGTGCGCACGCAGAGAGAGAAAGAGAGAGAGAGAGAGAGAGACGTTGTCTCGTGTCGGATCGTTAACGAATTTAACATTTCAGCAGAGGTGTTCATTTCCACACAGGCTTAGTGGTTTGACGGTGAAGTATGGATTTGATTCACGGGGGTATTTTGGCGACGGTAATGTTATTAGTGTTGTAAGTTAGCAGTAGACTTAATTAACCCGACCCAGGGCAAGTCTGATGAAAACTGATGTATCTGCCCGGTTCAACTCTGAGATTTTCTCGCATTGCACAGCGCTGTGAAAGAATAATCCCTGAGATTACGTTATGTTCTGCCAGCTCACAGCAACTTAATACAATAGCAGGAAAAGAGTCCCCCCCGCTGTTTTAAAGCGTTCTGCATATGGCGTCTGCGTGTGATGGTGCTGGTTACCTTCCTCCCAAACACGGCCCAAAACACGGACACACATATACAGATACGTCTCGCTGCCACTTGTCTGGTTTTGCTTTGCATGTGTGGGATTCTGAAACGTCCTTAAATTCGGGAACTGTCGTTTGTTTATTCAAAGTCAAAGACAGTCCAAAGTAGTGCAACTTTGCACATTTTTGTGTGTCTGAGGTGTATGTCACATGTTAGCTGCTCTCTCTGGTCCTCAGGGTGTGAGGTGGAGTGGCCAGCGGCTAGAGCGGCAAAAGCCAATGTGTGCTTCTTTTACCTATATATTTAACGATATATTTTGCATTTCTAATCCAAACAACGTCAAACTTGGCACTGCACTTACTCGTGCCCGTAGCAAGACAGCTGTCAAGTTTGAAATCCATGGGACTAACAGTTCGAGAGATATGCGCATAACAGATGGACAGACAGACAAACAGACATTCCTGCAATTTATAGATAGATAATATGTTTACAGCATTTCCTCTCTAACTGGGACGTTTTGGGACTGATTGGTGGGGATTGCTATGGACTAAATACATACGCTGATACACTGGTAAGAGCAAATTACATTTAACCATGTATCCAGTTAATTTAAATAGCTCATGTTACTGTATTGTGTGAACAGTTAACAGTTCACTTGATATTTAATGTGGCGTTTTCTTTTGCAGGGTGCAAATGTTCCACCAAAACAAGATCCTTCCCGAGACTATTCCGCAGATCCACCGTCGCCCTAGACGACTGTGATTAGTTTAAAGAAATGCAGACAACCCGGAGCGTTTTTTTTTTCTCCTATCCCAGAATGTATCTGTGGTGTAGCCAGACCTATCTCCACAGCACTGTGGAGATAGAGCTGGCAAGGACACTACAGCCTATAGGCTGTCACTGGTGTGGGCAGCTAGATATTTCTGTCCTCTGTTAGGAGGTGCACGTGACCAACAATGACGAAGAACTGACTGTCCACAGTCTTTTCCAAAACACTGCTCAGAACTTTTTTCTAGTTTACGGAAATAACGGTATCTGAAATTAACCAACAAAATAATAAATGACTATAATGTAATAAAGGAATACTGAAACTGAAAGTTAGATTCCAAGCTCCCCACATCAACATACTGGAGAATGGGTAGAATAGTGATTAAATGTACAATTAGCTGGTTTGTGCTGCCCTCTGGCTAAATAGCCATCCAGAAGAAGTATAGAAAATGGTCAAATACCAACCCGTTCTCATTCTGAACTCGTAAAATAAGGACGTTTGGACAGTGGCCGTCAGTGTCTGATGCAACGTAAAAGGCATCCTTCAGCATATTTATGTAATGTACCAGGGAGAGCAGCAGTTAGATAGGATTTAGTGAGTAGTATGTAAGGGCAAATTTCTGTACTAGGAGGTTGGTTGGGGTGGTGGATGGGTCAAACACAGGACTTTCACCCAGGAGAGCGGGGTTCGCGTCCCGTTTGTCACGCTTGCTATAGACGCTTTTTTCTTTTCTCCCGCGTGTCACTGAACCGTAAGCCCACCCACGACCCTTTCCTAAACCCAACCGTCCCGTTCTTCCCGCGTGAAACTGAACCGTAAGCCCACCCATGACCCTTTCCTAAACCTAACCGTCCCGCTCTTCCCGCGTGTCACGGAACCGTAAGACCACCCAGGACCTTTTCCTTAAAATAACTACATCAAAAGGGACGGCAATAGTCCCGACCAAGCGCGTTTTCTTATAGCGCTAAAGGGACGGCAATAGTCCCGACCAAGCGCGTTTACATAAAACGCTAAAGGAGACCTTTAGCGTCAATAAGAACGACAAAGACACCTGACCAAACGTCCCTATTTTACGAGATGGGTGTGAGAATGTGTTGCAAATACTGATGCAATAATTACAATTTGGTGCTAAAGGCGATCTTGAACATATAATAAACTAGATATGAACAACAAATAATGTATATTTACAACACAAATTAGTCCAAAATTAGGAAATATATAAGCAAAATAACACAACCACATACAGCTAGCTTTAAGCTAAAGTTAGCTATCATAAAGGTCCCATGTCATGAAAATTTCACTTTATGAGGTTTTTCAACATTAATATGCGTTCCCCCAGCCTGGCTATGGTCCCCCAGTGGCTAGAAATGGTAATAGGTGTAAACCAAGCCCTGGGTATCCTGCTCTGCCTTTGAGAAAATGAAAGCTCAGATGGGCCAATCTGGAATCTTCTCCTTATGTTGTTAATAAGGAGGAAGGTTACCTCCTCTTTCTCTGCCTTGCCCGCCCAGAGAATTTGGCCCACCCATGAGAAAGAGAGAGACATCATGGTTTTCAAACAAGCAAAGTGGCAGTTGGTCAAGGCCACACCCCCACTTACCACCTTGCCCCTCCCCTTTCCTCCTCAATAGCTACAGACACAGAAATGGCACATACTAAGGAAAGCTCATTGTGGGACTGGCTCTAGTGGCTGTAATTCTGCACCAAGGCTGAATTTCAGGAAAGAGACTTCAGATACAGTATTAGGGGACCACTAAGGCCTATATAAAAGAGTCTTCAGATACAGTATTAGGGGACCACTAAGGCCTATATAAAAGAGACTTCAGATACAGTATTAGGGGACCACTAAGGCCTATATAAAAGAGACTTCAGATACAGTATTAGGGGACCACTAAGGCCTATATAAAAGAGACTTCAGATACAGTATTAGGGGACCACTAAGGCCTATATAAAAGAGACTTCAGATACAGTATTAGGGGACCACTAAGGCCTATATAAAAGAGACTTCAGATACAGTATTAGGGGACCACTAAGGCCTATATAAAAGAGACTTCAGATACAGTATTAGGAGACCACTAAGGCCTATCTAAAAGAGACTTCAGATACAGTATTAGGGGACCACTAAGGCCTATATAAAAGCATCCAAAGAGCACCATGTCATGGGACCTTTAAAATGTTGCTAACTGGCAGCTATTCATATGTAAGTAATAACTGCAACATTTGGGATATTTAACCAAATTAACAACAATGATAAATGCCAACTTACAGTTCCATGCATGCATACATGTCCAATGTCCACTAATAAAAGAAATAGCTAGCGTTAACGTTGGCTACAACCGTGTCCGGGCAGTTTGTGTCTATCATCGTACCGATCCTGCCCGTACACAACAGGTGCGAGATGGTTCAGTCCATTACTACCATTGCTAGGCATGATGTGGAACAGCCCAAGTCGCTGCAAAAACAATGGGGTTCATACATTTTTATTATGTCAATCACTCTCTTATTTTTTTACTTAACTTGATTGCTAATTCTTGACTCAATCAACTGTAAATGTAACTGTGATGCCTTCTTTGTAGTGTGGTGTCTATAGTTTTTAGTTTAAGTTCTATGTTAAATGGTGCTATATATATATATATATATATATATATATATATATATATATATATATATATATATATATATATATATATATATATATTATGGCTGTCAATTGATTAAAAAAATGAATCTAATTAATTACATACTATGTGATTAATTAATCTAAATTAATCGCATACATATTTTTTGCCCGGTGCCTTAACAGTGCCTTTTTAAGAAAGTAAAAAAAAAAAAAGAAGGATAAACAACAGTCGGCAACATTAAAGAACGGCTTGTTTATTGCTTATGCCAAGGAGTCTGGAAAGATCATCTGACAGATTAATACTGCAAATGAAATTTGGCACAAATACCATCATATACATATACTATATATGTTATATACTTGAATAATTGTATATATATATATATATATATATATATATATATATATATATATATATATATATATATATATATATATATATGTGATATGTGATATATACACAATTATTCAACTCATTGAGTGTGTCATATTTCATTTGCAGTATTAATCTGTCAGATGATCTTTCCAGACTCCTCACCCTAGAAATCCACAGGTTTCTGGGCTAAGCCGTTGATATTCACTAAACCTAAAACTAGAACCACTTATTCTGTTTGAAATTAACTATTTCTTACCATTACTCTGTATTTTGGTTATTTTACTTTCATTTTATCCAAACACACACAGGTGTCTGCAGTTGAAAAGCACTGCTCTAATATGAACTCTGTGCTCATAGCACCACTTATTGTACTTACTTGGGAAAATCTGTACACCAAATGATCAATACTTGCAAGAGTACCCTTGCAAGCACACTTGAAAATATTGCTCCACTCAGGACAAAACAGACATTGTGTGGTAAGACATCACCGTTATCAGGCAGGTTTGCGAAAAAAATTTTTTTTTTCAAAGAGCAACAGAGCAGCCAAAAGAAAATGGAAGCATTATGGCAACTATAATGAATCAATAGTTACATTGATTACAACAATGCTGTTCACTCAGCAAGTGGAGCTAATATCCGCAGGGTTGTTGCACAGGCTGGATCCAACTCTACATTATTTTACCCTACTGCTTTATGCAACCACAATTAGCCACACTTCAGAAAAAGTGAAATAAAATGTAATTGATGGCGAATTAGCTGTCTAACACCTAACATATAATCACTTTTCTATTTTAAGGTAAAGTTATAATTAAATCAACAACTTCCTATACTTATAGGCTAATTTCTGTCACTTCACAGAGTTAAATACAGCACACGTTGCTCTGACCGAAATAATTAGTGGTCTGACATTTAAGACAGAAAACGTCTCTGTTGTTGTCTTTTAGACCTCAGTGAAACCTTCAACATAAATGTTTGATGTGCGTTTCAGACACATATCACTAAAAGAAAAGTCTAGTATATGTTTCTACAAGGTAGTTTCATTAGACCACTTGATGTACAATGCTAAGCAGTTCAGTACATGCAGATAGTCAGAGCGTTTGATTTGTCCATCATCAAAGAGTGGATTAGCGTTATCTTTTCCAAAGGCCCTGCACACCCACAGTGCACCAACAAAGGTGTTCTCACTTATCGTGCATGCCTGATTACACTTCTGAGGCCTGTGTGGGCGTGTGCACACTGCGTTTGATTGACATCTCTCCGACCCTGCTGCTAATTTTGTCATACCTGTTAGGGTGAAAAAAATTATACCTTTTTCATTCTTATACGTTCATGTAGTTTGGTGACCTCTCGTATGTCTTGTAAATGTTTTTGTTGTATCTACAGTAATAACTGTCTTTTATGACCCTGGTGTTGTGCTGCATTTAAAGTGGCCATGTTATGCTCATTTTCAGGTTCATAATTGTATTTTGAGGTTGTACCAGAATAGGTTTACATGGTTTAATTTTCAAAAAACACCATATTTTTGTTGTACTGCACATTGCTGCAGCTCCTCTTTTCACCCTGTGTTCAGGTCTCTGTTTTAGCTACAGAGTGAGACCTCGCACTACTGTAACATCTTTGTTGGCAGTCACACATGCGCAGTAGCTAGGTAAGGATCACATCATCTAGCTGGCTGTTTCTCCAACATCGGCCTGTACAAGGCAGGATTAGCCGGGAGACTTCTTCTAAACGAGGGCACACTTCCAACTTTGCGTGGAATACCTGCAGGACAGGGACATGTAAGTAGTTCTTTTGTAGATTATGGTGAACTAGTTTGTGTTGTAGCAGTGTTTTGCCATTCAGAACGAGCTAGCATGCTACGGTTAGCCACCTTGTTTCGGCTAGTGACGTAGAAAGCCGTGCCGATTTTTACCAGCTCAACCGGAGACTGAAGGCAGGAAACATTCGGAAACCCATATCTCACTCAAAACAGCATGGATGTTTGTTTTTTTCAAAGTTTGTATGCGTGTGGAAGCACCAGACACACAAAATAACACCCCAAATCCCAGAAAGAGTGATTTTTTTCATAATATGGGCACTTTAAAGCTTAAAAAGTGCATTAAAAATATGTGATTCAGTATTCTGTTGTTTTTTTATCATCAGTATTATCACTGAGAAAGATAGCATTAGAAGACTACATCCAGTATGTGTGTTTGGACAAATACAACGTCAATACTCTACACTCATTAGAGTAACTCCTTAATTGATCTTTTTGTAAAATGGCATCTGTGGTGCATATATTCAAATTAGTGCTGTCAGTTAAACGTGCTATTAACGACGTTAACGCAAACCAATTTTAACAGCGTAAATTTTTTTATCGCGAGATTAACGTTCTTTTTGGCCTAGCAAACTTTGTAGTTTTTTTTCACATGCTGTTGCAACAACTAGTAACGTTAGAAAAACTACAACACCACACCGGATCTAGTTAGACCGGAAACAAAACAACAGCACACACTTGTTTGGGCGTGCGAGCCGGCCAAAGAGCAGTAGGCTAACGTTACGTTTTGAGTGGATGGCGAGCGCGAGATGCCGAAATGGATGCCAATAAGATTCTGAATGGAAAGTTTACTTTTAAAAGTTGCCAAATGGTTCCATTGACAAGACCAAAGTGATCTGTGTGTTTTGTCGTTGTGACCTGAGCTATCATCGCAGCAACCTCCAATCTGAAATACCACTTGATGGCCAAGCACACAGCTGATGCCAATTCTCCGCCCCCTCCTCAAAGCTAGGCGACAAAAGCACAAAGCAAGCCAATCCACTTTTCCATGTTGATAAGAGCATTAAAATGAGAACAAAATAATTGGACAAAAAGAAATCTAGGGACATTTAGAATAGATAAAAATGTGTGATTAATTGCGATTAATTGCGATTAAATATTTTAATCGTTTGACAGCACTAATTTAAATATGGAAGAAAATGCAGAAACAACAATTGTGTTCAAGCTCATTTCAAATGCATTTAGAGCTTGGCTCATGATGAGCCTATACACACACCTGACATTTCTCAGGCCATTCCTCTGAGACTGCTGGGTTTTTCCTGCATTTGTGTGTGTGTGTGTGTGTGTGTGTGTGTGGGTGGGTGTGTGTGTGTGTGTGTGTGTGTGTTTTCTCTCTAAGGACAGTGACGAGTTATACCCTTTAAAATGTAAAACTTGCCCTTCTTGCGAATTTAAAAGATGCATTTGAGTTTAAGTAATCACATCCACACATTACACATTATTAGGGATTTGCTATATGAGCTGATGTTTAGTTGACAGGACTATAGTATTGTCCAGCCTAAGTGCACACACACACACACACACACACACACACACACACACACACACACACACACACACACTGACACAGTCAAGCATGCATGTACACACAAAGATAAAGAGAGATGCATACAAACAAGACAAGACACATCCATCATCCACAGAGACCTGACTGATAGCCTGATCCATTTCCTGTATCCATTAGAGGCGGCTCTAGATTATGCAATTCATCCCAAGGCTATCATCCACCTCTATCAATAATAAACATATCCACGAAACTAGGGCTAGCCTCAGAGGACGGAGACGGCACCGCCCAGCACGTTCTACTTCTGATGAAACCCTCTGTCTGCTCAGCCCGTACCGAGCACCGCGTTCACTTCCACACGACTTGTCTTCAGTTGCAGACCCCCCCAGCCTCCAGGCACAATCTTTACTTATGCCTTCCCGCACTTATCAAAGCAGCGGCTTTATCAACTCTGACAGAGACGTCTCAGTGCTTATGGTGTTGGCAGAGAGCACCTGTGGCTCATGACAAGAGCCAGACGCTCTCGTACGAGATTCCTCTGCGTCTCTGATGCGCCCTCTTTCTTTCCAACAGCTAGCCCTGTCGTCATGTGATTGATGTCTGGTGCAGCATTTGTGACATGACCTGGTGCCGGGGTGGGGTAGTCAGGGAGCTCGGAAAAGGAGGCAGAGTGTTGCTTTTTTGACAGAAATGTTGTGTTTGATATCAAGGGATGCATTCTGTTTGAACCATTCATATCATGCTACACAGCTTAATCCCCGGTGGTACTTCTCGAGGCCGGGTTTCCATCCAAATGTAGCGGAAATCTTTACAGAATGTACAGTAAGTTGGCAAAAGAAACTACTGACGTGTGAATAGGAGTTGGGCTCATTGAGATAAACAGTTGGTAACAATAAAGCATTGGAGAGAAAGAGGGTGCAACGAGATGACGTAATTAAAGGAGCACCAGTCACACCTCAAACAGTGGAAACGTGGAAAAAAATGTGATCTAAATATGGCATTCAAAGCTTTCAAGTTGCTAGGGATAGCGCACAATTTTGAGTGACACCATTCATTATTTAAATGTATGATTCAAATACCTCTTGACGAAAACATATATTTTAGAAATAGAACTGGATTGGTTGTGTTGCTCGAGTATTTCCATTGCAAAAAACGCATGCATTTTCTTTTCTTTTTTAATAAATTTATAATGATGAATCCATTATGGCCGCAGATTGATCTAGTATATTGTTTACAGTTTGCTTACCTAAGCTATTTAATCCCACTCAGCCTTCAAGTAATGTTCTTGTTTATAATTCTACCTGTCCCCAGTGCAATTACCCTTCATTCAGGAGTTATCTATCTTGAAACAAGACTAGGTAAGGCACATCACTGCTCTTTTAAACAAGATGTAGTGTAGTCAAGTGGCTAGTAATGAAGCATAAAACAAATCATCTTCACTGATAGAAACATTTATCCTTTCAAATCAAAAAACGACACCTGTGTCGGTACGGAGATGGCTCACATAAAGCCAGAACTGGATAACATGTGTAAAGCCCATTTAGGTCAGCCTGGATTATCCTGTGTCACTGTTGGAAAAGTTATTTGTCAGATTATTAGCCTTATACTGGGGGACGGACCTTTTATTATGTGGGATACCGGGACAACCAAAACCCTAATGATGGTTCAGTATGGAAGAAAAGAAGCACCGTAGGTGGTGTGTCTGAGATAATGGCCACCGACAGAGTTGGGTCAATTATATGAATTCAATGATATCAAACTTGGTTTCCCGGAGAAATTGGTCTTGATTTACACTGGAGTTAGTACCAACTGAAACAGAGTTGCAGTCGAATGCTGTGTTCCACAGGCCAAGCAAAGTTTTATTTTGCTTTGGGATAAAAAAACTTGAGCAAAGCCGTACTCCGGACACTTAGAAGCAGTCAGTGTCAGAAAAGGTGAACGGGAAAAAAACAAACAGATCCCTGAGGAGTGCCGTCAGAGTGACAAATCTGTTCTGTGCCTGACACTGTGTTGTATTCCACAGACCTTCTAGACAGAGGGTTTGTCAAACGTTGTCTGGGTAAGTGACAAACTCTTCTCCCATGATGCCTTGCCGTGTTTGCGAACATTGGTCAAGTCCTTACAATAAAAAGGACAGACAACGAGAGAGTAGCAGTAGACAGAAACAAGGGAGGGTGAGCTATTTGGACAAGTGACGGAGAGAAAGAGACAGACAGAGTAATGGACGAGACGGGAGTTTCTGTGACAACGGGAAGATGGAGAGAGATAGAGGGAGACTGGGAGGTGGCTGGCTTGTGCTTCTGCTCTTTAACCGCTTGGCAGTCTTCTCTTGATTAGGGCCCAGCCTGCCAGTCCCTGCGGAGTCTCCCTGGCCGAGTCACTGGAGACTGGCTCCTCTGTAATAGTTTCTGACAGGCCAGCCAAAGCCACAGACGAGCTGACACAGATGCTCCGTTTTTCAGGATAGACGCCCGACACGCTTCCTCCCCAAGTTCCCATGAGCACATTTAAGAACACCTTTTGGGCCCTATCTTGTACCTGGCACAGCGCAGCACAAAGCCAGACCCAAGTGTCTTTGCTAGTTTAAGACCAACACAGTTGTCAGTTTCCTGTCCAGCACCCGCATCGTTTAAATATCAAATGCACCTGCGCCCATCTTTGCGCCGATGGGCGTGCTGGTCTTACAGGGAGGTGTGTTCAGGTGAATTCCGGGCATATTGCTATCTTGAGGTAGCGGGAAGTGATCGCGCCATTGACCAACAAAAACCTGGTCTGAAGTCAATAACACATCATTTCATTGTTATTTTAACAGAGCATTAGTGAAATGCACCTAGGCTAATGCACAGCGCGCGCACACTATGCTTGTTACACACACACACGCAGTAGCACACAAACATGCAAAAGATTACAAATAAAAATATTTCGGTGCAAATCCGCCATCCTAATAGCAATGCGCCAAGGTCCAAACGCGCCTGGCTTTTAAAGGGAATGGGAGATGATCTCTGATTGGTTATTGCATGTTACGCCCAAAACCTATGATTAATGAAGACACTAAGTACAACCCTTCTGAACCATGCGCCCGGCTCACGGACCCTTGTTTCGGTAAATCGTTGAAATAGGGCCCTTTGTGTTTTAATCTAATACTAATTGAGAAAAAAAAGTCATGATTAGAATCACCTATTCAAAACCGAATGTGATAATGTACAGTGCACTTATACGGCGGCAACTGATAAATCTCAAAAGAGATCGACCAATCAGAAAACATCACAGAAAAGATAATTCACAATCCCGAAATGCCACCAATGTGAGATAATTAGGGTGGCCTCCTGTCTTTTAAAAACATTTTTTTTTAAACTTTAGATAAGTGGATTAGTCAGGTAGTTGATTGACAGAAATTTACTTGTTAACTATTTTGATTTTTCACTTTTCAAGCTAATATGACAAACGTGCTGGTTACAGCTTCTTAATTGTAAAGATTTGCTGTTTCTTAAGAGATAATAGTAATTAATAGCACACGTTACACAAACATAATTATGTCAACAGCTCACTCCTTGAAACAGACCAGCATGTGTCAAACACTCAATTCTTCTCTCATCACCTGCTTTGTTTGAGCTGAATGCTGTCACATACTTGAGACCAAGAATATATGGCTTAGAAACCTGCCTCCTGTGCTAACTCGTCTTGCTGATTTTAATTGGTAGGCCTATATTTCTCGTGCACAGTGCCTCACCACAGACACCTCTGACACGAGAGATGTGAGAAACTGAACAATTAATTGAAAAAAATTAATTGTTACATAAAGAAAACACAACACACTTTCTCACAGTTAGTGTTTGGCCCTGCGGATCATTTTCGCCACGGTGTTGAGAAATCCAACTCCGATACTTCTGCTGCCACTCTTACTGTATACATGGAGGAGAATGGACTTTTACTTGTCCTCGTCAAAGCAGTGAACGAAAAACACCTACACAACTCAGGAACCTTTACAGAATCTACTCAGGATAATCCAAAGATCCTCGTGGAGAATATGAAGTAGTTTCAATCATTTTGAAGTAGAATAAAATGCTTAGAACTACAAAATTCCATTCACCCCCATTATATTGCAGTTGCAGCTGAAATCTCAGCCGAATATCTCAAAGCCTCAGCAGATAAAAACAAATCTATCTGCAAGGAGCGAAGCCAGTGGGAGTAAATGGTAAAATATGTATTTTTGTAATTTGGATGAAGTGAATCCTTCACACTTTAACACTCCTACAAACACAGAGAAACTACGCGGGAGAGGTGACTGCAAAAAGACAGATGAGAGGATGGAAGAAATGGCAAGGCAGTGTAGAGACGGTAGGAGAGTCAGGGTTGAACAGACTGGAGGAAAGAGGATTAGGCGTTATGCAAAATGCGGATGAAACAATCCAGTGCTTATCTCATTGTAAAGGAGGACTACTCTCATTTGCCTCGATAGAACAACCGAGCATTGAATTGACTTTTCCACCCGCCACCCACCATCACCAATTCAACAACAAAACGTTGCCTTTTTTTTTAAGTCATCTTTCTCGAAATCTTTCCATTACAGTTTAAAAGTATGTAGCAGTGTGAGAAAACGCCATCACTAAGGAGCGACGACATGCTTTAAAAGTTAAGCTGGATGTATGTGAAAAGCTTATTCATAAACTGAAATATACACATACGTAAAATGTATGAGAAACGTGCTTCTTCATAATGCAATATCATAGGGATCAAGCTACCTTGGGGTAAAGGTTGCTGTCAACAAATCAAACACCAACAATCTTACTTCAAAGGGTGTTCAAAAATGACTTATTTTCAAAAAGTAGGGCTTATCCAATTGCCTTTAGTCGTTAGCTCTGACGTCAAAATAAAGTGAAGGGCCCTCTTCTGCGATCTCATTACCGCTCACTGTCAGCTGCTGTAACTGATTTGTACAGTGTGAAAACAAGGGTGCATTCAGTCTGATAAGCAACCCTGAGATGAGCCTGGCACTTTACGTTGTGTCACCTTAGTCACTTACAGATGAATGCTTATCATCATCTTTGTCGGGGTCCCTGCTGCTGTTACAGCTCCCAAGTGCAGCTGTTTATATGGGCCTGCATCAGGAAATACATTCACCATTCCTCAGGATCTCAGTCCCAGTCCGTTCACATGGCCTGGGTAAAAAGGATGATAAATAAATGCAAATATATGGAATGGGGTCTGCATCAGAAGCTGGAATCAGTGCAGCCTGGGCCTGTGTGTATCTGTGTAATTGTAGGTATCTCATTACTTTACATTCTATCATAAAAGCCTATTTGCGTGGATGTGAAGGTGCGTGTGTGTGTGTGTGTGTGTGTGTGTGTGTGTGTGTGTGTATTCATAGGTATGTCATTACTTTACATTCTATAATGAAAGACTATTTGTGTGAATGTGAAGATGTGTGTGTTGTGTGTGTGTGTGTGTGTGTGTGTGTGTGTGTGTGTGTGTGTGTGTGTGTGTGTGTGTGTGTGTGTATTTGTAGGTATGTCATTACTTTACATTCTATAATGAAAGACTATTTGTGTAAATGTGAAGATGTTTGTGTGTTCGTTTGTGTGCGCGTGTGTCTGTGTGTGTGTGTTAAGAATTAGAGAGAGGAAGATGGAAGGCGTAGGCGGGTCAATTGTGTTCCTGCACTCTGAGGACCATACTAGCGTTTGTGGCCTGTGTGTGTTTTTGAAAGGTGTGCACTAAAGCATTTTCACAGGTCCTTGTTTAGTGCAATATGAAGGACGCGCTGCCCTTCCACACCCTCCCATTAACATCATACAGCATGAACCCACATTAGCTCTCATCTCTCTTTCATGTGCTGCGAGCTTCAGCAGTCCAGCCATCACAACCCAAACATTAGACGGCTTCCGGCAGTAAGAGGCGGGAGAGCAATTTGAGGCTGGGGATTACAGAGAATAGTAGCTACATCAAACAACCAGCAGGGAGCATAGTGAAAACCAAATGTGCTGCCAATCCTAAATTCTTTTTTTAATAAAGTTAATAACTATACTATGGTGACTATAAGTGCATGATGATGTTGAATACATCTTAGGATGTCGGAGGATAACGTCTGCATGCAGAGGAATGACTACAGTATAAGCCACTAACGTGTGACCTAATGTTACATAAACTGAAATTTCCCTTTCCCAGTCAGCGTAGCCCTTAAGGGTTTATGTGAAGTAAATGTACTCATCTGCCCATTAAGTTCTGGTTCGGGCCGCATGCACCAAAAGAACACACAGACTGTGTATACTGTATTTTGAAGACACTGTCATTGACATTTGGGAGTTAAAAGAACCCAATCATATATCGGCCAATAGTCTTTTTTTTTTAACACAAAAATTGAACACAAAATTGCCAATATCGATATGGATCCCTTATGGTTTTTTTTCTAATTGTGACCATGATGCATACTGATAAGGATGTTTTACATTACATTAAATTATTAACTTGACAATATCCTCTGCATTGTTTTTTTCAATGACCTCCAAACCTAGTTTTGCATATAGGTACTGTAGTTTCTTACACAGATACTGTTAAATCTGCAATTTTTGGCAAAAAATGAAATGATTGAGAACACCGGATTTAGCTGTTAAATCCAGTGAGATTAGTTGTATGCAGGAGCTAACATCTCTGACATTTTGAAAAGGCAGGCTTTATGTGAATGCCTTCCAAACTAAATGACAACACAGGACATAGTTTCTTGGTGTGGGCAACCTAAACTATTCGGCTGAAGGGAGACATCATGGTCATGGTTAAAATAAACCAGAGTTGAGTAGCTAGGAGACAGAATGTGAACAGCCCACCCAAACCATCCTCCCTTAGAACTTTTGCAAGAGGACAGTTGTCAGATAAAGGTTGTTTTGAATATTTGAATGACCAACCAATGCTGTTGTTTTTCTGGTGAGGACTGCCTCACATAAAACGGATTTGGGCCCAACTAAATTATGTTTTCATTTTTGTTTAATGTGCCATTATGAGCACTAAGGCTGCGTCTCATTTCTCTGTCTTAACCCTTCCCCTTACCCCTACCCCTTAGTTTTGCGCGCTCCCGTGAGAGTAAGTGCTGTCCCAATACTCATTTTGGTCGAGGGGTAGGGCTATATACCCCTTAACGCCAAGTAAGGACGCGAGCTGAACAGCAAGGGGTATCCAGATACACTGCGCAACAAGGAACATGGCTGCCCGGTCGACCAGAGAGACCCATACATGTAAGTATTTTCAGCTTAAAGAATTGATTTAAAAATTACGACGGTCTTGTTTTGTGCTCTACACAGTCCTGTACATATATATTTGCAACCATATTAGTAATTGAAACGTTTTTAAAAATCGCTAGCTTGCTATGCTAACGCTAAAGTTAACGTTAACGTTAGATACATTGCTTATTTGCACAACAGTCCCTCATTTCTCTGCCTTGAATGGACTCCATGCATGTCTACAGTGTTAACTAAACTCCATTAGCAGCGAATTTCGTTTGATATCAGTGTATAACACTACTTGCTTTGGAGACAACGATACGTGCTTTACATATACCGTCCTGTATCACACAGGGACACCGGAGGAAACCCAGCAGCTGATCCACTTTCTGGGCTGAAAACCAGCAGAAGTTTCTGCGTTCCTGTTGTAGCCATTCATTATTTTATTGGTACTGTGTTATTGTAAAAGTGTAATTCATTCCTGTTCATGCACCTGTACATTATTGTTGGTTATGATACAGGACACTAATGAAAGAAATGGGGTATGGAGGGAAAGGTTACTGGCCAACAGGCATCAGACTGGGGTCTGGAATTTCAGAATAGCTGTACTTTTGTTTGTTTATGGTCTTGTGTGTCTTTTTTTTTGTTTTATACATTTGAGTGCCTTTTTTATATGTGTGTGACATGTAAGTTATGGTTCTAATAGTTGTAATAATGTTTACTTTATTGGGCGATAAAGACAGCTTTTTGTTAACAAAGAAAGTGGCCCAATCCCAAAGTCCGGACTCACAGACTCACGGACTTTGGTGCGCGTCCTCGTGAAATTCGTAAGAGCTTAGGGTTGTCCCAGTGTCGAATTTCAAAGGGCGTGACGGTTTGAGGACACACTTACCGAGCCCTTTCCGTGAGTCTGCATTGCTGCAGACTTCACCAAAGGGAATTACCCACAGTTCAATGCGTTGTGACGTTTACCGCGGAGACCATAGGGAAATCTGGAAATTACAAAGGTAAACAACAGCACGATCACGGAGCACAGACTAACCTGTTGTCCAGCTTGTAAAACGAGTTTGAATCAGGCAGCCGTCTCCTGGGCCTTGGCCGTGTGGAAAGCAACAAACTTAAAATGAAAATTCCCAAACCGGTAAGTGTCAGCAACATCTTTGTTATTAAACATCGCCAAGGTAACATGTGATCTCATGAAGTGCTGTCCCAATCCCATTTCTACCTATCTGAGCCCATGTGGTCTCACACACTCACTCACTTAGCACCTGAGATCAATTAAGTCTGTGAGTCTTTAGTCCTTAGTCCTCAGGGCTCACTTTGGGATTGGGCCAGTGTTTCTGAACATCAGTGACATTCAAAACAGTGATAACTGAAACAGATATACAACACACCATGCAGTGTGTATACAAATATTTATTGCAAACAGACCTAAGTATGTATGATGATGTAACCAAGTGGCGTCACATTTCATAGGGGTATGTTTTCACCCCTAGCCCTTGCCACTTGGTTCGAGGGACAAGGGCTAAGGGGAAGGGGAAGGGGAGGATTGGGATTCAGCCTAAGACTGCCACTGCTGCATCTATGTTAAATTCCAGCAACATTGGTGAGTTAATCGTACAATTCATTTTTGTGACTGCAATGTCAATTATGTCAATGATGTTTTAAGACACTATTTGAAGCAACGTTAAATGAAAACTTTAGAGCCGCTGTTGCATTTTAAAAAATAGCCCCAAGGAAGAGACATCAAATTCCCTAAGTTATGTTAATTCTATTGCCTTTTCATTTAAATTTAAGTACCATTCAAACACTTTCCTGCATCCTCACATTGTGGTAGATATTTTGTTTTAGGCATTTTTAATGCAAGTGAAACCTCGTTCTTGAAGCCTGCGGTCAGAACAATTATTGCTTTTTGCATTTTTTTTATGGGTGGAATGATGGAATTCACCTGAGCAATTGTGAATTATTTGTATGAGTTAATTGAAGTTTGGCATGCAGAAATATGTTCATGCACACATACAGTAATTGTGCTTGACTCAATCATTCATGTGCACTTGGATTAATGTGCCTGGCTTCATATCACAAACATGTTAACAACCACAAATCTTCTACATAATTATAATTCTTATAATAAAAACAAACATTTCTTGGTCATTTGGCCTAAGGTTGTCACAATACCAGATTTCTAAACTTCGATACAATACTAGTATTGAAAAAAAAAAACGATACTCAATATCTCTACCATGGCAAAAACAAATGTAATCCTGTTTCTTTTGTTTTTATGACCAACCTGCACACAGTGCTAATACAGAAAAAGTCACTGAACACGAACAAACATGTTTGCAATGTGATGGTTTAATAAAAAATCTGATTGTTGATCTGTTTTTTTGGGGGGGTTTTTTACAGCTTTGGTACTTTTGATAATATTGAATGTATAATTAATGGAGATCACATTGTTTTAAACACATGGTATCGAAAAAGTACCAAAGTTGACAACCTTAATTTGGACCAAATGACAGTCCCTAACCCTTACCATCTTCATTTAATTTGTTGTTATGAACTCAACTGTCCCATAAAAATCCTTAACAAGCTGGATGTCCTCTACCACGCTGCAGTGATCGCCCCCTCCCCCCACCCTCCCCAAGCCTGTAGCCAGAAACAGAGCTGGGTAATCAAGCAACAGCACCACGAGCCAGTCACTGCATACAACCGGGGTGTGTTTGTCTTGTTAAATAATTCTGCCACAAAGTCAAAACAAGACAGCATCATTCTGGGGTCAAACCCAAAGATATTCAACCAGGCAACCAGGCTGCAGACTATGTCTGTGGTGCCCCAATTCCATGTCCTGACTGTGAACCAAACCTCATGCAGACATTATTCAAACGTACTATATTCCATACATTACAGGAGTCTCCTTAAACCCTGGACGCTTTTACAAATCCACTCACAATCTGCTGCAATGTAGCATGTCATTTGTAAACAAACCTGCTGCATCTATCTCAGAACTACACACAGAGTCTCCCTGCCCTTTAGGACTCGAACACCTTTCAAAAAAATGATCCTCATCAAGACTGCCAAGTGAACTTTCAAAGGATGTGCTGGCACACATTTTACTGGATGTGTTGGTTGTGTCTTTTGCCAAAAATCTTTCCTCCATGCCAAATTCATGCAATGCATTTTAATTTTTTACCCCATTTACCATTTTGAATTACTGCTGGCAGATTTTCAGAATAATTCACTGGCATGTATAAAAAAAAGTTTAATAAGCTATGATTGATAACGTTGGGGTAACTATTGTCAGTGTCACAGATGTTTTGAAATGGTATTTTAGCATTATGAATTAAAAGTTAAAATACTCTGTTTACAATTATAATGTGGAAGACAGACGATGGACGAATGAACTAGTTACTGTTTTATTGTAAAGTCCTATTCCAGACCTGCATGCATCTATGGATTTGTATGCTACTGATTGGTAAATAGTACCTTTGACCACTCTCCTCTCCATACATTGAATAAACTCCCAGTAATAAGTCACAGTAATAAGCAGCATTCACATTAGTAATGTCATATCTTCACCAGTAATACACAGTAACTAACTTAACGGTAATTCAAAGACAATAAGTAACGGAATTATCGACTAAATGCATCCACAATCTTAAAGGAATATAAAATAAGAAGCAACAAGAAAACTACCAGGACAAACAACAACCAAAACATGCATTTGATTCCTGTGTTTAAACTGCATTTATCCAGAACTCTGAGCAGAAACATCTTTTGTACCAAAAACTGTACCAAACAGCAGAAAATCTGAGCAACAGGGTGTCATTTCCACTGACTCCCAGACATATTACAAAGCACCATTACAGAAGGCAATGAAATGTGCCATTTACCCTTTGGTGGACACTTTTAGTTGAAGTGTTTCACAGCGCCATGAGCGCACATATTTTTTAGAATGGACGACGCTTTGGGGAATCAGTGCTGTGACCTGACATTAACAAAACCACAACTGCCAACAATGGCTTTTTTCCCGGCAGCTGTTGTGAGATGAATTGCAAATAAATGTTATGTGATTAGTCAAGGTATGGTGTTAGTTGACAAAAAACAACAACTCATTCTCAGGTGCTTTGTAGCAGTTTGACTCCGGTTAGTGAGTGAAAGTCTTGGCTCTTTCAAGAGCCAGTGTGAGACGAATCTAATGCATCTTGGCAATGAATAGTGTCCATTGATTCCACCACATCAAACTCACTTCCTCTTCACACAGCCCCTTGCATGTGTCTTCCTTGGGTTTTTTTTTGTGAGTGAGAGAGTGTGCGAGCACGCATCCATGGATTCTGTTCAAACTAAGAAAATCCATCCAAGATGAGAATTTATACAACTTTCAAGTCTCCTCTGACAGTCACGAATGAACTGCCAACTGGAGGGAAATCTTGGACCTATTTTATTTTACGCTGATTGAGAGTGACTGATTCTTTCAGGTCACAGCAACAGTTCCTTTAGGCTAGGAAGGTCATGTTTACATTGACTGATGAAACCACGCTAGCATCAGGAACCTTCCACACAAACACACAGAAGATGCATCGATGAGTTGGCCTCAGACCCGTGGTTTTACGCCAGAAATTGTGGTATGACCTGCTCCTTTCTGAGAGCACCGAGAGCGCCTCAGCGCACAGCGACGGTAGTATCAGTGTGAGATCTCCTGAAGAGGAATGGAGCTGTAATGTCATTTATATACAGGCCTCTGTTAACGTTTGCTCCCACGGAAATACAAAATTGAGATAAAAGCTGGTGACCAATCGAGTGTCAGCCTGCCTAGTGCCTGGCTGTGCTGATGACGTGCTGATAAAAGCGACAGATGAGACGTCTTCAGATCTCAGTGGCTTCATTTATCCAGGGCTCTGCATGGCATATTAGTCGGCAAAGCTTGCAAACGTTATACCAAAATCAATACTGGGATGACTGGTTTGCTCCTTTTTTTATTATAGGTCTGGTCGTAAAGTTAAGTATGAGTCATTATCAAGAACAGCATAACTTCCCAGATTTAACATTAACGAGGGCCTTTGAGTCTTTGGTTTCATTAGTGGCAGTCTTGTTTATGAATGTGTATTGGTGGTCCAGAATAGTGAGTGACATGGGGTTTCATTGGGAGCCATAAACCACCTCTCCTCAGGGCTAATGTTGTCCAATCAAGACAATGGACTTCGATCCAGTTGGTTATAAATATAATTCTTTAAAATATTGTTTCACTTTAATAATATATTAACTTTCAATTCAACATATGTTTCCAGTCACATGTGTTTTTATTAACATATGCTTTGGCTGGCGAAGTCGTCTAGATCTACAGCCAGTTTTTTTCTTCTTCAATAGCACTTCTAAGTTCTGTGAATCACACTATGTGAGCACTGGACATCTGAATCGTTTAAAGTAGACCCAGCAAAATCTTCCTATTAAGAATTCTAGAACATGCTTATCTAAGCTTCCGTTCTTTTATGCCTCTTCTCTGCTGTTGGTGTACTGTACTATGCAACCATTTATTCATTTCTACTACTTTTTAGACTACAAAAAAGGTGATTGAACGTCTTGACCAAATTCTTGACTAAATACGCCCGCAGTTACAATTTTTTTAAACCAAAAAAGCAGGCTTTGCATTTTAAGCCAGCGACCGTCAATTTTGTCGGCTGAAATTGCTCATTTGAAACTGTCACTGGCAGATTTGACCAGCCGTAGCTGGCTACCTAATTAAGCTAACGTTAGCTCTATAGATTGGTTCAAAACGCTGTCTTCTGTTCACTTGTTCACTTGTGAATGTTTTTACATTCAACACAACAAGAGATACGTTTTTTTTTAGGTTACGGCTAACCACTGTGTTTGACAAATCTAACACTAAGTCTGGTGGCGTTGACTATGGTTGCTAATCTATCTATAAATTGCAGGAACTGTCTGTCAGTGTGTGTGTGTGTGTCTGTGGGTGTTATGTGCATATCTTTTGAACCGTTAGTCTGATGGATTTCAAACTTGACAGGTGTCTTGCTACGTGCACGAGTAAGTGCAGTGCCAAGTTTGACGTTGTTTGGATTAGAAATGCAAAATATAGCGTTAAATATATAGGTAAAAGAAGCACACATTGGCTTTTGCTACTCTAGCGGCTGGCCACTCCCCCTCTCACCTGGAGGATCCCACACATGCAAAGCACAACCAGATAAGTGGCAGCGAGACCTATGTGTGTCCGTGTTGGGAAGGTAAGCTGCACATCACACGCAGACACCACATACAGAACGCTTTACAACAGCGGGGGACTCTCTCTCCTTCACAGCGCTGTGCAATGCGAGAAAATCTCAGAGTTGGACCGGGCAGATACATCAGTTTTCATCAGACTTGCCCTGGGTCGGGTTAATTAAGTCTACTGCTAACTTACAACACTAATAACATTACCATCGCCAAAATACCCCCGTGAATTAAATCCATACTTCACCGTCAAAACACTAAACCTGTGTGGAAATGAACACCTCTGCTGAAATGTTAAATTCATTAACGATCATACAACAGAAAACAACGTCTCTCTCTCTCTCTCTCTCTCTCTCTCTCTCTCTGTGTGCACACACACACACACACACACCGGTTCTGGTGGTTGATTAACGCAGATATGTGCTGATTAGCTCTCATAACGGGCAGGGTGGGTAGCGCACTGCCATGATTCCATGACGCTAATGTCTGATTACTCCACATTGTCATTGTGATATTTTGTGATTACATTCTGAATCTGCAGCGTTCTCTGTCAGGTAAATACAGTAGTACAATGTCTTCCTCTAAAGTGTAGACATAGCCCTCACTGTAAGTCAGTAGTAGGCTATATAGTGGAGTTGCACATTAAGTGGTTTAGGGTCCTTCTGTAAATAATTTTGGGGTACAATTTGGTTTTGAAGAATTATACAAGCAGCAATACAACAGGCCAAGCAATCGGCCCATTCCAAACAGGCCCATTTTCAACGGGCACTGCACTAGTCCAATATAGCATAATACAAAGTTGCTAACATTAGCCTACGCTCTGATAGCACCCAGGGGTGGTTTCCACACATTGGAGAATTACTACTGAGTGGATGTGCTAGTCAGAAACAGGGCTTTTGTTTTATGAAATGTAACCCCATAAAAAAAGCTATTTATGAAATGGCCTTGAAAGTTACATTTGGTTCCTACTGTAGGTAGTAAGCTAATCATGCTAACAATTGCATTTCATGTTGGAGTAGATAAAAACCCTGTTCAACCCATTCCTTGCACTTTTGCTTGTGTTTTTGATATTAGAGTGGCTTTAAAAAAGACACCACCCTTCAAACTATCACATAAAAGCAAAGTATTGTTCTTACTACAGCCCCATACACGCTACTTCAACAGAGAAATCCAAAGTGTGACAGGCCTGCCCTAACTAGTTAGTTAGTTGCTAAGCTATGATTGGACAATCTCTGTTCGTCGAAGGCTTTCATGAACAATTGACACCAAATACACCTTAAAAGATTTTTTTTTTTTAAAACAGTAAAACAGAAACAGGTCTTACCTTAAAGTCACAAATGCACTTCACCATGTTCCCAATTCTTAGACACTCCCCATCGAACTTGCAGGCGTTGGTGTCGCACAAGAACAGGTCTGTGTCCCGGTCATCAAAACCTGGAGGACCAAAGCCAACAAGAGACATCGGTGACTAAATGTTTCTCTGTTCAGCCCTCAAGCAACCCTAACCTGAGCCCCGTCCAGGGTCGTCCATAATGACTGGGTACCATTAGTCATGGCTCCCACAGCACAAGGCACTCTTAGATCATATACTGTGCACTTTAAAAAAAGACAATACTAGTACACATGCTTGTCCTTAGCTGCCAGAATGATGAAATACATTTAAAAAACACATGTCTCTGGAGGGATGAACACAAGCTATTTCTTCATTTTCATTCATCATGTTTTGGTGATTGTGGTAGACAGCGCTGTTTAATACGTCGGTCCACAGTCTCCCATAGGTGTTTAATAGAGGTGACATCTGGTGACTGTAGAGGCCATAGCATATGATTCAAATCATGTTGTGCCCTGTATGGAAGCATCTGCATTCACCATGTTTCTCTACTAATTTGTTGTCTGCTATTTGTTTGTGTACAAGGAGGCTGACTCTGGGGCGTTGTCCTGGAGAAGCAAACCTGGGATATGATCAGATTCAGGCTGCGTTAGGGATCTCAAATGACTCCAACAAAGCATCCTGAATCAAATCAAAGAGTCACATGGGCATGAGACTAGACTGAGCTCGGGGCTATTATTCTACCTGAACTGATTTCTTACAAAAAGCAACCCTATGTACATGCAGGGCTTTTGCATTTCAAAGTACGTATGTCTACAGTAAATTTCGACATAATTCCAGCTGAAATAGAGCTGGACATTTTATAGTTAAATAAAACATTATCAGTGATCCATGTAGGGGCCTATTTCCCCTACAGTATAATCTCATTAATGTCAAGGTAAAAGAAGCAAAGGTGATGTTTTATTCCATGTTTGCTGTAGCTGTAAATTCAAATGACTGGTGAAACAGTTAAACTCATTATGATACGATACTAAAGATACTGACACAGGCCACAGTGATCCTAATTCATGAGGAGCAAAACATTTCCAGCAGCGTTACTTTTTTTTTATCAAACCCTATGACTTGAGGACAATGAGGAAAACATATACGCTGTGTTTATTTTGATGATGAATTACTAATCGAATTACACTCTGTTTTGGGATGTTGTGTAGTAATGGAAGCTTTTTTTTGTTTTGACTGCTTATGTATTTGCAGAGCTTAGTGTAAAAGTCATTATTGTGCATCTGTAAAATCTGCTACATCAGCTTTAAGAGACACTAGATCTTTACTGATATACCAGTTATATAAGCTTATCACAGATATGCAAAACAGAATTACAGTATATTCATTCAATGCTTTGCTGTTTTTAGTTAACCCAGATTATTTTCCTTATGCTAAGTTTAACATTTTTGTTGTATAATTGTGTTTAGTATTTATATTTGATTTCCAGTAAAGTTTAATCTTTGATAATAATAATAATAATAATAATAATAATAATAATAATAATAATAATAATAATATAAAATGAATGACAAAGACATGTAAGACATGTACTTATCATACTTTTATACTCAAGTGTGAATATTGCTGTTGGCCTTTTATAGTCCATCGGTCAAGCTATAGTCTTTACACGCAAGGAAAATAGACAGACAGATTAAACTACATGTCTTACACTGACACAATTTAACTAAAGCCCATGGCACATGTGTTTCTTTCAAGGCATGACGTTGCTGGCACAAATACGCAAATACTTCTTTGAATCTCAGTTTCTGAAGAAATTACAAAGCTGTCTTCTAACCATGCCTGCAAATAAAGAATGACAGGGCCACTGCAGTAAAAAAACTGTAGAAACTGATATGATAACTGGATGCGACACCGTATTTGTTATTGTGTCTGCTGGTTTAAGGTAAAACCTAAGATAGAATTCTACTTAAATTGTGGCTTTTCGGCTGCGTTACGGCTTGGTAGTTTTAAACATTTATATCATGTTTCATTAAGCATTAAATATGACAAATATTGTAATTCAAGAAGAGCCTGAAGTCCAAAATGCGTGGATATTTGGAATTTAGAGTGAGGAAAGATACTTATCGTTGATGTTCAAAGATGAACAATGTGCGTTTTTTTCCTTTATTTGTCTCAGTTCATGCTTTGTAGCCTAATGGAAAATTGCTTAAAGCTAGGCATGCAAAGTATCAGTGGTGGAATGTAACTTAATACATTTACTTAAATACAAATTTGAGGTACTTGTACTTTACTTGAGTCTTTTCTTTCCATGCCACTTTCTACTTCTACTCCGCTACATTTCGAGAGAAATATTGTACTTTTTACTCCACTACACTCATCTGACAGCCTTAGTTACTTTAGAAATTAAGATTTTTGCACACAAAACACATGTAGTTTATAAAATATGATGTTACCCAAACTACCCAACAATATAACAGCCTACAAGTCCGGCTGAAATGATTAGACCATTAAACACGTAGTTGATTAACAGAACTGTTTGGATCGTTTCCAGTTTATACATTTTTTCTGCAATGAGTACTTTTACTTTTAATACTTTAAGTACATTTTCCTGATGATACTTACATACTTTTACTTAAGTAACATTTTCAATGCAGGACTTGTACATGTAAGAGAGTATGTTTACCGTGTGGTGTTAGTACTTTTACTTAAGTAAAGGATCTGAATACTTCTTCCACCACTGCAAAGTATTTTACCTATGTGACTCGGATGAAGTGAATATGAATTAAACATGTTGAGGCACAGACATCTTGTAAAAGTAATAGAATTAAATGTCAGATTATTTTCATTAACTTTATTTAACCAGTATAAACAAAAAACTCCTAATTGAGTGCTAAACTGATCTCCAACAGGTATTCTCTGTTGGCACGCCGTCCTCTATAAGGAGCACAAATGTCCCACTAGCCCAGCATTAGGGTTGCACGATATGAGGAACATATCTAATTGCGATTATTTTGATTGATACTGCGATTGCGAAATGACTCACGATATTTGAGGGAATGATCATTTTTGTATCATTATTCTAATTTTCTAAAATTCTAAAATATTCTATTTTCTTTTAATTAAAGAAAAATATGAAATGATTATATTGGCATGGAACCTATCAGACAATAAAACCCCATGGACGAGAGGCCCAATGTCAAAACGAACCTGCTATTTGCCAGAGTCCTGAATGACCATAAAGTGCGAGCTCTCTGTGCAAATATACAATCATCGAGCCAAGAACAGTGACATGAGAGGTCTCAACGCTTGGAGTGCATGGATGGAACAAAGCCCTCAGCCCAAAAGAGGGCCATACGAGGCAATCTGGATAGCCACAAAATAAATTGGCACCCAGGCAACTGGCATGGCGATACACACAGGAGAGAGGCATTGTTATGATGACAATCATACTACTGGCCAGGTGTATATAAATGATTGGAAAATATCAGATCCTTTTCACACCAGCTGGTGAACTCTTTGTAAGATGGGAAATGTGTTTTTTGTGTGTGTGAAATCACTCCAAGCTACTAATTTGCTAGTTTGATAGCCTTTTTTCAAGGTTTTCTGGACAGCAAATTATGGAAAACCAAAACAACAAGCAATTGTTTCTAAATGAGACAGGAAAAAAGGAGAATGTGGCTCCTCCTCATAAGCCTGGTCCACCAGACTCTCATAAATTAAATTTGTACAGAGAGTCTGGCCACTCTCCATTGACAAGTGTTGACGTTTAAAACTATTGGATCTGCCCAGAGCCACTCTGGATCTGCCATAACCAATCGCTAACGTTTGTTCGTGATGTTGGCATAGCATCGCTAGCGTTAGCCTTAGCCAACTCCTTCACTACTAACGGAGCGAGCTGGGAAATCAAACTTTTCCCGAACCTCGTGGGGAGGAGGGCCACAAAATCATGGCCACCAACAGAACTCAGCAAAGATTGTTCTTGCTCAGGCTTTAACTTCTGGATATTCGGCAGCGTTGCCACAACGGACCGAATGGCTTCGCTCGCATCTTTCTCCGACGCCATTATGGAACTACAACTCAAACTAGCGCACGACCTCAACGTCATCGTTCTCAGCCACTCCCTCTGTTCGCTGATTGGACCGCCAAAAATATTTGACCGGAGAAAACCCAAGAATATACCGCAAACCCAGACGGAGTAGTGAAGGGAAATGAAAATTGAGCGGAAGTACGTAGGAGGGCGGAGCCAGGCTACCTCCTCATGCCATTAAACTGTCATCTTTACCAAGAAGCAGATGTGCAGCTTGGACATCTTCAGGAGTAAGCAAGTAGAACATATGTATACAAATAAAAATAAAAAATAAAAACATATCTATAAAAAATAAATAAAAAGCAACTCAGAGGGATTCATTCCCGATAGAGTGATCCTTATGAGTAACAGTACAATCAAGGCGTATAGCTAAAATAAAAACCCTTTGTCTGCTGTACACTAGAATAACAAAACTGATTGTTTCTCTGAATGAAACAAATATAACAAATAATAGAATAAATGTCCCAGATGAGCACCTCTCAGAAACATCAGGGCCAACAGGGTTTCGGCTTCTAAGAAAACTCAGTACAAATCTCAATTAGTTATATGACAATGATTGCCTTAAAGCGAGCACAAATATAGATTTACAGTACTGGTAAAACCTGAGAGGCAATTTCTCATATTTGTCAGTTAAGGGCTTAGGGAATGCAAGGTTCTTAAAAATGTTGTTACTGTCCCTGTAATAAATGACACGCAATCACCCTGCCATGCAAGTTACTTTTCATCATCCAAGGGACGTTGTCTTTTACCCAGAAAACTAATTTGGCCGTTGCTACAATCCCTTTTCTGATTCTCTCACGTGGCAGCAGTTTTAAATTTTGCAATCTGAGTGCATGCGTTTGGAAAAACATCAACATCACTTGTAACATGATTTGTTGTAAAAAAGCAATTTCTTTAGCCTGACAGCTCTGAGCACCCATTGAGTGTTTAAAGAGTGTAACATCCACATGTGCACCATTTAACAAAATAAAGGATTTACTGTTGTTCTGTCTGGAATCCATTTCTGGGCTGGAAGTCAGTTCTGACAACTATAGAGTGCCTGTCTAAAGACACTGAAATAATAGAGGATCGTGTAGTAAAAGAAAAAGAAATCACAAAAGTGACAGTAAACGTTGCAAAACACTTCTTTCTTTCCAACATTTGGGCTTAGCTCTCCTAAACTTTAAATCATGACTAAACAACATCGGTATGATAAGAATGATCTTTAAAAATGAGAATTTCCAATGTGCAGACATATAATCACCCACTGACATAAATCAACCATCACTGCCATTATCTGGGAGCTAAGACCTTTTGATGGAAACAAGTTTTGGAAGTACTGAATATCAAAGAAGTCTTGATAAGTAAGTATTAATAATGAATCTGTATTCAATCATTTAATTTGATGTGAAATACTGCAGCACTGTCATAATTGTTAAATACTAAACAATGATTCAAAATCAGGGGGCTGAAAGAGCAGCTTTTTGGTTGGCATGAAATATCGATATATTGCCCAGCCCTACCATACGCACATGACGGACCAGAGTGTAATGAGTCTTTTAGGTTGTAAAGGGACGGGGTTGAGCTGTAGTGTGAGAAGAACCAGTGGAGATGTAGGCAGTTGTCTTGGTGAGTGTCCGTCGTTTGCTACTGTAACGGTTAGAGGAGAGCCGCTACGACAGTAAGGCGGGACGAACGTAAGGCGGGATGAAAGTAAGGCGGGACGAAAGTAAGGCGGGACGAAAGTAACGCGGGACGAAAGTAACGCCGGACGAAAGTAACGCGGGACGAAAGTAACACAGGACAAAAGTAATGCCGGATGAAAGTAACACAGGACAAAAGTAATGCAGCCATTTTCTTCAAGCCCCTTCGAGTCTGATATGCCTATGTCAGAACACACAGTGCGCAACACCTCCAGAACCTCGAAAGATCTCGTGGATAGGCCTACGTTAAAACTTTTGTGGCGTTTGACCCAGAAAGATGTTTTGAATCATGTTAAGTAGAGCCAGGGTGATATATCCATATATATATATATATATATATATATATATATATATATATATATATATATATATATATATATATATATATATATATATATATATAATGTTGGCAACATTCTTTGATTTTTTTGAAGTTTGAAGTTTGTATTTTTATACATTTTATTTATGAGAACTTTAATATATTTCAATGTTCCTCTGTTCTGTTGTGAAACAAACAAGTTTATTTTTAAACTGCATTATCATATTATTTTAGTGAGGACTCATAAATAACTACAAATAACTCATGTCATGGAAATCTGTTTATGTTTTGTTACGCGTTTCTGGATATATATTTTTTTAAATATATATCGGAATATCTGATTTTTAAATCACCAAATATCGGCCTTAAAATTCCTTTATCGGTCGGGCTCTAATGTTAAGTAAATTCAGACAAGCTGTCATTTTTTTAATGACAAGTTCTGTTTACTGTTTTCATAGTTATATAGTCTTTATAGTTTCATAGTTAATTTTTTCATTCGGCAGATCATGACTGATTATTTAGTACTTTAACCCATCCTGAAGTTTGCCGTGTCAGAGTTTTCCAGCAATTCAGGTTTATCTGTCAGGTCGAAAGATGTTTAACAGATGTTTCTTTCGTCCCTCCACAGTAAGTGTTTCTTTTTCCCCAACACTAATGCAGTGACACTGTACGTGTCACAGCATTCATTAAGCCATGTGTATGTCATATTTCGTATTCATATTTTGCCTCTTCTGCCTGCACTGGTCCCATGAGGCGTGCACTGAGGGAGCAGAGCACTACACCTGTCACAACTGTGACAATGAATAAACAGAGAAATTAATGTTATGAATAGAGCAAACGAAATATGTTATTGTCAATAAGTTGTCTTGAATCCATGTAATGCTGTTACATTTTCTTAAGCAATTATACTGTTCATACTGTAGTTGTAAAACGTTTGATGAAATTGAAAATGAAATTTAATATTTTGCATGAAATATGTTGGCAATTACCAATTAACAACAACATTGTCAGACAAGAATAATAATAAGAATAATATCAACAATTCAAGTTTATACCATTGTGTTACTTTTGACCCAACCGTGTGTTACTTTCGTTCTAGTCTATAGCCATGACCTTTATTTCTGGGATTGTTCAGGTGCCGGATGTCCGTTTCCTTCCTCTTTCTTTGTGTTGGCGTTCTAAACTCCGGTGGATTTCTGAGGACTATGGTTAACTGTTCCTCAGATCTCTGCAGGGTAAATCCAGACAGCTAGCTAGACTATCTGTCCAATCTGAGTTTTCTGTTGCGCGACTAAAACTACTTTTGAACGTACACATGTTCCACCGAAACAAGTTACTTCCCGAGGCTATTTTGCAGAGGCACCGTGGCTCTGTCGGGCCATGCGTCAGGCACTTAGCGCCGCTCAAGATGATTGTGATTGGTTTAAAGAAATGCCAATAAACCAGAGAATGATTTTCTCCCATCCCGGAATGTTGTGTGGACTAGCCAGATCCTCCTCCGCAGCGCTGTGGAGGAAGGTCTGGCAATGCGAGACTACTTTTGTTCAGACCGACATGGTCAAAAGTAACAATGCGCAATGGCGTGAGTTGTTAAACACAACAGAAAGTAGTTTCTGTCATTAACGGTGTTAAAGTGTTATGTTTGTACCGCCTCTCCTCAAGGGATAGAGAAAGATGGTTCAGATGTAGCAATGGGCACAAAAGCTAGCCCAGTTTGTTTTGGCCTGTTAGGAAAACTATGGAATCGATACCCTGACAGGCTAGAATTTGTGCAGCGTGATGAGACACTGTGAAATGCTAACTATAACTAGCAAAAAAGACCAACTTAATATATGACAACTGACATGTCACACTGCCACCTGAAGGGAAACAGACTCCAAAAAGCTTTTTTTCTGTGAATTCCTGCTATTGTATCTTGTAAACTTCTATACCCTGTCCTATCCTAAAGTAAAATTTCTGTAGTCAGCAGAATAATCAATAATTACACCTAGAAGCAGCTCTTTATATATATTTATTTTACATTTACTAGACTCTAGAAATGGAACAGACTCTCGTTCACATTACAAAGAACAGTTGTAGGGAGGGTGTTGGTTAGAGATATAACATCTAAACAGTGGGAGGAGCAAACATTCCTGCTGTAATCACATATGATAAATAATTATGTGGTATTAATAATAGGATATTCATCAGCCTTCATTGTTTACATGTGTGTCTTGGTGGTACGAGGCGTGGTGTTATTGTTATCTGTCCTTTTTGACGTTGTATGATCCCTTTTAATATATATTATTATTACTAGTATTATTATTATTATTATTATTATTATTATTATTATTATTATTATTATTATCATTATATACTATATTATATATTATATATGTTATACATATGTTATTTTATAATGTACACAGATTAGAATGAAATCTTCCTCTTTCTTTTTCTTCCTTCTACAAAATGTTAATGGGTGCTGGTTGATGTGTTAGAGGCCTGGAAAACGTACACTTCCTGCTCCTGGCCTGCCGTTCCAGGACGAGATTACAGTGAGCTGAATAATTAACGAAAACAAGCTGGCAAACATCAAATATTGAAAAGGTAATGTTTATATGCTAACGATTAAAATGGCAAGCGGAGCACTTACTTGTCTAAAAGAGAGAGCTTGTCAGCCAAATGCATCTCCTCCTACCTACCTACCTGGAGTTTCAGAACACTAAGAAGAACCAGGAGTCCTCCCCCCCCTGTTTTAAGCATTGCTCTGATCAATAATTAAGTAGACTAAATTATAAATGAAGACTGAACAACCACAGCGGTGAGACATCCTTTCTTGACCTCTCTCAGGTCTTTTTTTTTTCTATACCTTTGCAACAAGTTTTCAAATGGTTGTCATGGAGAGAGTTATAGTTCAGCCCTCATTATGTTATTAAAAGGCATAATAACCCAAAGCACTAAAATCATAATCAGAAGAGGCACTTTAATTACAGCAAGTCTGAAAATAAAGCCTTTTCAGTTAAACAAATCCCTCAAACTTGCTCAATGATGCAGCCAGTCGCCAATTAGACAATTTAGGGACCCCCCCTCTCCAATGCCACGTCTTATTCAGTTCCCTGGCTCTGTTTCCTTTCAGAGGTGTGGACCTGCAAGCAAGAGGAACACTTTTGACCTCTGTGCTGAAAAATTTTGGAAGCAGATGGCCAATTCTCTCTAGACTACTGGTAATTCACTCCACTTGATGGGATTTACAGGGGGATTTGCATATTCTGCACTCATCCCTGTCACTTTCAACTATCAAAGAATCAGAGTAAACAAGAGCTGGGGGGGGGGGGGGGGGGGGGGGGGGGTTCAGTGAAGGAGGGATGGTGGTCACTGACATTCTCTCACAGGAGATGTAAGGTATAGCATGGGGTAAATACATCAGGAGTTGACATGCATACACTACCACCATTACAATACTGTAATCTGTGAACAACTATAATTCTGATGAAAATGAAACTGAATTGCAAGGATTAAAACTGGTATTTTGGGAGGCATTCAGCAAGAGATGAATATTAATATTCTCAGCTTCAACTTGTTTTTGATATGGATGAATAAAATGGCAAAAAGACATGAGCTGATTTTTGGCCAAAGTCTGCAAGTGCACCTATTAAAGATAACACAGACTTTGCTCACTTATCTAAAGAGATACAAGCCAAAAATGACAGGCACAATGCCACCAATGGTTTGACTGTGATAATTACACAACGTTTTGAATACACGGTCAACTGTGCTGGATGGATATACAAAAAGAAACGGTCTAATTTGTTTGAAAAGAGTTGACTTTCCATGGTCAGAAACTAGTTAATAAAATGAATGGAGCCCCAGCTTTTCCACGTAGATAAATTATTATCGTTACAAGACCTCAGCCACCGCATTGCTTATTTATTAAGATTTGGCTGTTTGGTTTAAAAATGCCCTAAAGCTACACTAATTAATATATTTTATAAGACAAATATGAAATGGCTATGAGTATGTAAAAGGTTAGTTTATGTTATTGTGTGACTTTAGTGTTTTAAAAGGACAAACAAACAAACTAACCGATAGGCCTGTAACAATTCCAAATGTTGCTGTACAATTAATTGTCTCAGAAATAATTGACAATATTGTCATTTTCAGTCAAATTTTAAATTTTTTTTATTTATTTATTACTTTTCCAAACAAAATAAAGTTTTGAATGAATTCAAGGATACGTCTTTTGGTTCTATCACTGTTATGTCACCCAGATAATGTAGCAACACGGGTACACAGCCTGTGAAGTAAACCATGCCTCGTTATTATCATAAAAACATTGAATTATTTTCTTAAATAAAAATAAAATTGACAATAGTACAGTATTATATAGTTTTCCTGACCTTAGATTATGTAAGCAAGTAATTGTGGTTAACTGCAATTATGTCAAAAAATTGCGATTGCAATTGGAGAATTATATAATAATTATTCCAGGCCTACTAACCGATCAAAGCAGCGGTAGATTAGCAACTCCTGTGTTCTGTGAGATGAAATTACTTTGGCTGTTAAAGGTCCAATGTGTGGGAATTTCTCCCATCTAGCGTTGAGATTACATATCACAATCAACTCGCTCGCGCCATGCAGTTCAAAGTACGTATTACAGCTACGGTAGCCCATTCCCATTTTCATGACACTACTGCCTATAATTATCTGTGTATTAGCGCTGAGCTCATCACCAAAAGTTTTTTTAGCCTGCCTTATTTTCCCTGGGCTGAAAACTGTCACACATTAATGTTGTTGTTAAAGGGCATGATATGCAGGAAGGAGTGGATAATTAAGCCCTGTACAATTACTTTTTTTTTTATTATAATTATTGAAAGGGGTTTATCTTTTTCACGATGGACCACGTGTCACTTGTTGTGTCCTATTAATTCTAATTGATGCTGGGTGCATGTGTGTGTTTGTGTTTGTGTGTGTGATAAGAAAGGGGTTTATCTTTTTCACGATGGACCACGTGTCACTTGTTCTGTCCTATTAATTCTAATTGATGCTGGGTGCATGTGTGTGTTTGTGTGTGTGTGTGTGTGTGTGTGTGCTTTGTTAGTACTGTATATGCACTTAAGCCTCCTCAAGGCTTGTTGGATAAAAGCCTCGAAATGCATATAAGAGCGTGTCAGGAAATGGGGTGGAGGGCAAGTGTGTATTTGGACAGGATGTGTGCCATTAACGACCAAATCATTACCCAACAGCAACACAAAATCATCCTCCAATATAATACAACGCATATGAGCACAGTTTATTCATGGAGAATCTTTATAAACATATGCTCAGCTCAAGCTTTTTTTTTTTTTTTTTTTAAAGAATTGAAATACCAAGGATGTGCAAAATGATGTCAACAATCTTCCGAATGCCATAAATCATGATAATAATTAAAAGAAAAATCCCATTTGGTCTGGTTTGTGTTTTTATAAAGCATATCCTAATGAGCCTATTATCATAATCAAATTCATTTTAACGACTTTGATATCCAAATGAGATCCCTATCTTCTGACGGGGGATTTTGTATGTGGCAAGTAGTTTTTTGATCTCCTGCTGGCCACCTGTCACATAGAATCTTTCTATCTTCTATAGAATCATGAATCCATATTGATGTGTGGCTGGTTATGAGCTATAATATCAAAAGCCTACCGCTACTGCCCATGAGTGTGTGGAATCGGCTTGGAGCTATTTTAAGGGTTCAGACTTGGACAGGCGACAGGGGAAATATATGGCGGTACAGTCGGCTGATTTACACAGGGAGGCGAGGCGCTGCAGCCTGCTCCGCTCCTTTTATCGCTTTGGGCACCGTGGAGAGAAATCAAGTTTACAGCAGAGGCCTATACAATAAGCGACTAAATGTAGGCTATATTTAAATAACACATGATGAAACGGTTGGGATGCCAAAATAAGCCAATTTAACTAGATTTATAATTTCTCAGTGTGATTTATTCCTGAATTTGGGGAATTCAAATCAGCCTATATATGCTCAAACTGAGCTGTAATCAGGGTTGAATAAAACCATGTATGTTCAAGTTACACAGTGACCACATAAACACTTAATGCGACTATCTGTATACACTAACAGTGTTTGTAGCCTATTTTTTTTTTTTTATTGTGGCGCACATCGCGTTATTCTGGCGACAACCTTCCCCAATCATTCCGCCCCCCCCCCGCCGTTAAAAGGACCCTCACTGCTGCTGCTTTTCACTTTGTCTCGGATCGACATCATTGATCCCTTGCCTGCCAGGTGATTATTCTAACACGGTCTGTGGTGAATGCCTGGCTCGCTGTCATGCTCCGAGACAAACTCAACAAGGCTAAATGCACACCAAGGAACCCAGAAACTCTGCATCCTCTCACCGCGGGCTTTGCTGTGTTCACTGCAGCCTATATGCTCCACAGCACCAGCACCAACACCGAACCAAGGCATGGTGTCTGGATACACACATAAAAGCCACAATAAAAAGAATGAGTCGTTTTAAGAGCTCTTCTAAACTTTGATTCGGTCCTGTAAAATGCTACTTAATGTTGCTGGTTTAGCTACTATAATGGGCTATGTGTTTCACTTGGACAATGGGTTAACATCTAGATAAAGCACGAACAAGAGCCTGGAGCGAGACTGCAACTCTGACTCCACGCTAGGACTCACCGGAGCAGTTCCAGCCGGTCGGCGTCTGGCAGTCGCTGAGGGAGGAAGGGAAGGCGCGCAGCTGCTCCACAGGTAAAGTGGCGAGAAACGAGACGAGCGTGATCCGGAGCCAGCCTCCCGCCGTCCCGCTCCACTGGCGCAGCCGTCGGGGCTCCTCGAGCGGTGCCTGCGCCGCCGCGGAGAGACCCATATCTCACTGGCCCCGTGGGAAAGAGACGCAGACACTCCGTTCCGACAACTCCAGTCCCTGCAGGTTCAGCGGGGCGCCTAGATACCGACTGCAGACCATTTTCCGTGCGAGACCGTGCGCCCCATGTAGCAGTGCCCCCCGGTGTAGACTGACCGAATGGGTTCCGCCCGATCCAGGGGAGGGAGGCTGCTGCAATAAGAGGAGGACTGGAGGGTGGAAACTACCGAGGAGGTTGTTGTGTGGGATGGAGTCAGGGTGGAAAAGTTAGCCAGGCAGGCAAGACGACTTGCGAGAAGGGGATGATGCTCAAAGATGAGGAGAGGAGAGGAAAGATGAGAAGAGGAAAAAGGGGGGGTGATTAAAATAAGGAGGTAATAAAACTGTAAAACTAAGAGGATGTAGCCAGACAGGTATCCCACGGACAGGGTTTGGAGACGACGGCGGTTGTGTGATAGTATCCACGGGTGAGACGAGCAGCAGCAGTCCCTCCCGTTTACTTTGTAGCTTTGCTATGTGCGGGGCGTTCAGAGTCGCAGCGAGTTGGTCTCTCTCTCTCTCTCTCTCTCTCTCTCTCTCTCTCTCTCTCTCTCTCTCTCTCTCTCTCACTCACACACACACACACACAATACCATAGTTATGATCACGTGGAGTATGATGCTAAGAGGGAGGGGGTCCTCCATTATAATTGGAATATCTTACTGGTGGAGTAGGCAAAAGATAGAAAAACAGAATGAGAGAAATATAAATAAATAAATAAGGAAAAAGGGAGAGAAAGAGAGAAAGTGGCAAAGTGCCTGTTGTCCTATATTTTGGTGGTGCCTACACCATGGATAGGTAATACAAGGGGGGGGGGGGGGGGGGTACATTGCCTTAATAATTGGTGGGGAGCATTTAAAAAGTCTGCAGGAATCGATTTGTCGAGCCTGGCCTTGGATAATTGCTCCGCTTTGAAACGACACTGATGCTATTCCTGGGTCTCTGCCTCCAGGCCTTCTAAAGAGACCTCGATATTATTCATATAGACTAGATGTTTTGGACATATAACCTACTGCTGTAATGATGGGCGGGATGCGGCTAGTAATTGACATGCTTTTGGCATTACAGTTTTTTACAGTCGCTAGGATACATTTCTCAATACTTAGGTCATTTTTTCAAAACTCTTAACACAGTTCTCTTAACCAACTTTCAGCTCGGCACAGCAGTTCATTTCACATTCAAAATGCACTAAAACTACCAAATCACTTCATACATGTCTCAAATCAACTCCTTCTCCCATAACACTAGCAAAGGTTGACAGCCAACAAACACACTTTGTCACCCACAAAACAATGACCTAAAATACACTAACAACAGGTATCATTATACAATGTGTTCTTATGTAAAACAAGGACACCTCTCTACTGTTTAGAATTCACTGCAATATATGTTACTGAAATAAATCAGATATGATGCAGTATGCGTCAATATATTGTATGTTTTTTATTTGCACTGAGTAATTCCAAAATATAAGAATTTGTATACACACCATCCACTGATACAGATACAATAGGAATGCTAATCTACTTGGTCTTCTGCATTTGGCCACAGGTTCTCATCCACATCACATCTAGGGCAATACACCTAGGAAATAATCTTCTGGCATGCCTGATCCATCCCTGGCAATCCTCTGCTGATATGTCCAGGCATCCAGCATTCATTGCTTCCAGGAGGGACATTTGATTATGTGGATGGTGGTCATAAACTGTCCACCTCCATGAGGAAAAATATTCCTCTATGGGGTTGAGGAATGGAGAGGTCCAATTGTCCAATTGTTTTCATAGCATTTCATTTTTCAATTCAAAATATATTTCATTACAATATGACTGTAGAAATGTAGCAAATTGCTGTCTTATTCAGTTTTTTATTATGTTATTGTTTAACAGTTTTGAAAACAGTATGTTAGCATGTGCTACATTAGTCTGTAGGTACATAGAGTTTTGGCGGTTGTTGTGTTGAAGTGAGAAAAGAATGAATGTCATGTGAAAGATGTAGTCATTGAATGCATTTTGTGCCAAAGCAATGATAAATGATCCACAGTTTAGCCCACATATACTTCTGTTGTGCTCACTGTGTGAAGAGTTTTGAAAAAGTGACCCAAGTATTGAGAAATGCATCCTAGCAACTGTAAAAAACTGTAAAAACACTAGAAGGTGTACAGCATCTGAGCGAGTTAAAGAGACCAAGTCCAACATCAGGTTGAGACAAAGCTGTCATTTACACTGGGGACACTGTCCCTACCACTTTTAGAAATTTTCGCATTTTGTCCCCATCACTTTGAACACTTATACACTGTACTGTTTGAGAGAAACAGGTAAAAGAGCAAAGATACCAACATGTCCAGGTAAGATGTCTGAGGTTACATACACAGCCATAAAAACATATAAAAAACATTATATCTTTACAATAGTAAAACTGCATTCTTACTGTTTTTTAGAAAGTAATGGAGGTGAAAGCAATGTAAACACCACATCCATTAGTATTTAGAGATGATGCAGACATCCAATGTGATGAAGAAAACATGACGCATGATGCTGGAGAGAGGCAGGATTATTCACACTATTCTTTGTTACTGTTATGCACCTTTAGTTTTTTTTTTCCAGTAATTCCATAAATGACTAGAGACAAAATACTATCTTGAAGCAAACTGCTGATTTTCATTCCTCCTTGTTTACCTTACGTAAAAATTGGTATATTATAAAATCTATATCTTTTCCTTAAATAATCTATTGAATGGTGTGAAGTCACTCAAATTGTTCCAACTGTGAAGATGAAAAGTTTGTATTTTCTGTATTGGTGTTTGACGCCAGTGTTTTTACTCTCAGTGAGGAGTGTTCATAGTGTTTGGCTGCACCGAGCCTGTTCTGAGACGTGTGTTAAGAGTTGCGTTGCTTGGAATGAGTTTTGCAGGAGATGTGAACTGTTTAGCTCAGGTGACTCTCGGTAGTGCAGACTGTAGTTTGAGTTTTGCACACGTGGCTTCAGTTGTGCCCACTGTCGTTTAGCAATCGAAAAAAACCTGTAAATGAGAAAAGTTGATCTACAGGAGAATAAATATATATTTTTGAAATTACTTCTTTTTTTTCATTTTGAATTGTCACTTGCTGCATGAATTCACCATACAGTTTAGTATATAAATTCACCAAAATGCAGGAAATCAAGTGTTTAACGCATAATATCTCCCTGCATGTGTCCCCCCCCCCCAATGTTGAAATGCAATCTGCACTCTTGAATGGATGACTGTTACTTGTGCAGTTGACATTGTTGTGCATTCTATGCTGAGTAGGCCTATATTCATATTTTGTATTTCCCTTTGATGGGCGTTATGCAATTTCTTTCCCGGCCAGCTGTAGTTATCTACTCTGACCTCACATCGATTCCCCCATTACATACACAACGCTTTTTCATCTAAGCCCTTATGTCCCAACCACTTTTCAACACAAAGTGACGCCCTTGGGTTGAGAACACTCATCCTCTTTGAACTGAGAAGCCATGCGCATGGAAAACCCATACGACACAAAGGGATTGCTGTTAAGACCTGTCGCGACTATAAAGACACTTGACCTCCAAAGCTGCAGCTGCCTGTAAACAAATAAACCTGTTGTATTGCTTTTTGCTTAGTTAAAGTCATGACAGAAGTGTTTTATCAGCAACTAGTCGCATATAGACACACACACACACACACACACACACACACACACACACACACACACACACACACACAAGATGTTGGTGATAATTTAAACATGGCTGTCACAGAATGCCCCCCCATCAACACTTATGTGTGCGGCTATTTTCATGGCAGTACAAACCACCACAGGAATATCTTACTGCATTTCCACATCAGGGTATTCATACATTGAGTGTGAACATCTTGGGACACTTATTGGGTTACACCTCTATTGTTATTCTCGATATAGTCACTGATTCAAATGACTGTAATGTGAAAGGGACTAGGTGCCAAAGTTAGTGAGACTTATCACTCAAACCTGCAGTGCTAAAGAGGTTTTAAGCCTCCTTTACAATTATTGTTTCGGTTTTACATACAGTAAATGTATTGTATGAGTGAGCCCTGATAAACCCATTGTACTCTACCTGCCCATCACCAAACAGCAGGCAGACAGTGTTGCCGCTAAATAGAGTCAAGCACCTCACAGCCAAACAAATTTCTTCTCACCCGTCTCCCTCAGCAGCACACCTGGAGGGAACGACGGACAAGCAAGAAACAACACACAATGCGGCACATAGCAGGTGTTGATGGACACCAACACAGGGCTTACAGGAGAGTGGAACTTCACGTGGCTAGAAAAAAAACAGATAAATGCTAACGTTGCTTTGTTTCTGCTGGATTTTTAAACCTGCATTAATCTGCATCTGGATAGCATTGCCCTGGCCTCCAGCACCACTGTCAGAAATCTGGTAGTTATTTTTGATCAGGATATATCCTTTAACGCCCATGGCTGCCTTTGTACGGGTGCTAATTTGTAATTCAAAGCAAGGCTTCTCTCTTTGCTTCCAGCAGTCTTCATGCAGTCCACTGAAGCATTTGGGCATACTGTACAGCTGCTGTGTTCCAGACAACCTTGTGTATAATCTGGTGTGTGAAATAGGAGTACAATAGGAGCAAGAGGAGTTAAATATGAGGTTTAGTGTCATGGCATTTTAGAAGTTGGTTAAACCATTTGTCTGTTGGCAATAGAGTCCTTCATAATGAAGTGTGTGCTTTTTTTCAGTAGCACAGCTGCAGAGAGGAAGCGGTAGTCCTTGCTTACATCAGTGACACCTGTAACACAGTTGCCAAACTTACTTCCACTATTAGTCCTCTTAATTTCCGGCAGAAGGAGGGGAAACAAGCTACTTGCTAACCTTCTGTTTTATGATTAATCATCAACAGGACCAGATTGGCCATTTTGAACCAGTTTCTCTGGTGGACAACTCAGCTGCTGTCAACACAGTGGCCCTCATTTATCTGGCTAACGTAGTAGTTTTGTCCCATCAGCATTGGGTTGGGTCTTGACTAGAGTATAGCTCTGAAAGTGCTTTTTAGACCAGTTGATGGTTGACCAACAACCGATTTATCACACACACTGTACCATCCTGGCTCAAGGTTAGTGGTGCCCTACTTGCTGGAAGCTAAACCATCAATCTTCCTTAGGTTAACTTTGCAGACACTTGTCTCTCTTTTCCTGATATGGCAGCAAAGCACGCCTTGAGTGGTGAACACCTTTGTTGCAAGCATGCCTGTACTGAAAAGTCTAGTGCACCATGCTAACGTAACCAGGGTAGCTTATAATGAACACATTAGATCAGACGATTACTGAAAAGTTATTGGTATCATGGAGTTGTGCACTGTGATTAATCCATCATTGAAGAGTCCTGGCCCTCATTCTTGTCCTTGCAGGAAACAACAGATCATTTGATGTTTCTTTGGTCTTGCCAGAGATTCACCTTGGAGGTTGGCCCTGCATTATATTTTTTCAGGCAGGTCGCTAAACGAATTGTATCTAAGTGAACCTGTCTGGTAAGACTAGACTCCCGGACGGGTGAACTGGGACTCCGTTGCCTGATTCCTAAAGTTAGTTAGGATTTGCTTCTGTACCAAATTGGGAAAAATCCTATCTTAGACTCTTCTTATCCTAACTTAAGACTTAAGATGGGAAGTTCCTGTAATACGGCCCCAGCAGTGCAAAATCATCCTCACTTTAAAATTTAAAGCAGGAAAGCAGTCAAGAGAACTTGGTCTGGTCTGTGTATGTGGACCTTTACAGAGCAATACCAACCATGTTCCAGTCAATCTTTGCTCAAAACCTTTACCCACATGGTATTACAGGGTGTAAAAAAACATCTTGGTTTTGGATAAGCTTTACCTCAAGGCCAGGCAGGCTGTTATCTGCTATCCCACACAACTCCAGCAACAAAAGTAGATAAAGGTCAGCACCTTACCAACAGATTGGAATAGCTGAGCCTCCTTTTCATTCATCCTAAGGAAAACTGTTGAGCGCTGGCTGCAGAATTAGTATCTCAAGCTTTACCAACAGAATATACTTTTCACTGCAGCTAAACAGTCATTTCTACAACATTCCCACTCTGTCTGTGACTCATTTATCTGTGCATTAGTCTGACTGAATACCTAGCCCAGTACTGTTGTGGAATTTATCTGAAAGCACTCAAACGGGCAGAACATTATGCACAACAACACTGATGAATTGATAGTTAAAGTAAGTATTATTGTGCAACCATAACAGGAAGACAAACATTGTCACAAAACCCAGAAGTCAGAAAGAGAAAATAATGTATATCTGACCAGGGAGAAAGCATAAAATATAGTTTCCTCGGAACAAGACCATAATTGTCTTATGTGAGCATAGTTTGAAAGTTGTGTGAGCATCATCAGACTGATCAACATAGAACAGTGATTCCCGACCAGGGGCACATGTACCTTAGGGGGGTATTTCTGCAGTTGCAAGGGATAACATGGAAAGATTGAAGCCACTACTGGAATTTGAAAAATTTTAAATTATGATTTGATAAAAAGAATATATCCACATATTAGCATTAAGTCAACTGTAGTCTTGCATTGCCTCATAGCCTTGCTAGCGCTGCGAAGGAGGGTCTGGCTAGTCCACACAGAATTCCGGGATAGAAGAAAAGCGTGCTCTGGTTTATTTCTTTAAACCAATCCCAATCATCTTGGCCTGCGCTAAGCTCCGCACAGAGCCGCTGCAAAATAGCTTCGGGAGGAACTTGTTTTGGTGGAACGTGTACGTTCAAAAGTTGTTTTAGTTGTGCAAGAGAAAACTCAGATTGGACCGATAGTCTAGCTAGCTGTCTGGATTTACCCTGCAGAGATCTAAGGAGCAGTTAACCATAGTCCTCAGAAATCCACCGGAGTTTAGAACGCCAACACAAAGAAATAGGAAGGAAACGGACATCGGCAAAAAGACATGCATCCAGCGGAATTTCCTGCGGCACCGGAGCAATCCCGGAAGGGGAACGTTGTGGATATAGACTAAGTCAAGTGTAACACCGGAACACTACATGTTGCAGTTATGTAAAAGAAAAGTCGTCAGCAAGTGAGCGCAGAACTTTAAACTGGTAGCTAATGAATAAATGGTAGTAATAAATAGCTAAAAGCAATGGCTAAACAGTACAAATGATTGAGCCACATGGAATCTGCGGACGCAGAATTCCACAGAATTTAAATTTTACAAAACAGATTTAACAGATAGCAGAAAATAAAATTAAACTCAGAATGTTGACACATCTCCACCACAAGCAGAAAAACTGTCCGCTAATTCCGCAGATTTTCATTCTTAATGGTCGCTGAAAACTGTAAAATAACCCGCAGATTCAGTTTGGGCCTTATAAGTACTGGATACATGGTTGAAATTGTTAGCTAAAAGTTACGTTAGTGGATAAATGGTCAAATATTAATCTTCATTCTTATAGTAGTAGTAGCCTAGTATGATAGTAGTAGTGCTGTATATTGCTGACCAAACCAACTTTAAAATTGCCAGTTCAATTGTATGAAATAATGAATATTTTCCACATTTATATAATGAATAGCGTTATATATTTGGAACATACATTGGGAATCGATTAAGGGTTACGTGAGTTCATGTGACAGGGCTGTTGGGGTACCTCAGACCAAAAAGGTTGGGCTCTACTGATATAGAATACAGGTCATGTAGAAAGAACACATGACATCCATCCGACCTATTTTCAAGTCTTTACCAAACACAATGTAATTCCATACAACAGTAGTCTTCTGTTTACAGAGGAGCCAAGTGAGCAGAGTAGCAGTAATCCAAACCTGAATAAACGATAAAAGAATGTTTCATGCAAGTTCACAGTATCAATGACGCCCATGAAGGCGTTGTGAGGAGGAGCTTGGACTAAACGCAGCCTAGCCCCAGGCTAAAGGCTAATTACATTTCTGGCTTGCTGAAATGTACACCATCTCCTGAGAGAGCATTCTGGAATAACACTCAACCCTGTATCAGATGTCTGATGATTGATTTTTACCTCAGAATTACTCTAATGTATTAATAAATCATCCATTTCTTTAGTAAATCTAGGGAAGGACAATATCATAGGAATCATTTGCTGGTGTGTATTACCCCTGCCTAAAGTTGAAAGGTTAGAGTGCACATAGAGGCGTATGGTATACAGTAGAAGTGTGTCAGCATGTTATTGTGATTGCTAAGACGCATTATCACAATGTGATACAGGGCTCTTGGAAGCATGGGTAGGCTTCTTGTGTGTGTGTGTGTGTGTGTGTGTGTGTGTGTGTGTGTGTGTGTGTATGGTGACCCAAGGGCTTTTCAAAATAAACTTTTGTCATAGCACACACTGATTAGAGTCATGACTCCGATGTGTGAGTTTCTCGGCTCATGTAGATGACTATGATTAAGTGCAAGTTCTTGAGAAGAGAGTAGGCTTCCGTGTGCAGACCTGCTGTTCCAGGAATTGTCATCATCCTCATCATCTTCCCCTCAAGCACCATTATTCATCATGATCGTCATGTTTATTGTAATTTGCTTTCCACCTTCTCAATCATTATTCTTCTTCATGCCCTCGCTGGCCATCATATCTGTTTCTGTCAATGTATTCATTCAAAAGGCTTATTGCTGCCTGATGACAATAACAATAACACAACACATTTGCAAACTCATTTCAGCCATAGACAATTGCACTTGTACACCAAGAACAGCATCAAAATGGAATAAGATTACTGTCGTTATTTTCATTTATATCATTTGTATTGGAATTGAAACTATTCTGTACATTATGCATAAAAAAAACACACATGTGTGTGTGTGTGTGTTTTTTTTTTCGAGGACTCCAGTACAAAACTGGCTCCCTTGTGCTGGTGCTATTAACATGACAGAAACTCATGGTTACGGTGACACCGTCTCCTAGAAATTACGTGTATATACTACTGTTTTGTTTTCATCATTGTGTTTCAAAGGGAATGTGATTGCTGCCTGGATCATGTTCCCTGGCAACATTTTTTCTTGTGTTGGAAGCGCTTTTAAGTACCGCATGCGAGTCGTAGGGAGCTGGTCTGGGTGGATGGTGGGCGTTCAAAAGGCAGCACTCTGATACCCGAGACTGACTGGGGAACTTTCAAGTTAGGGAAAGCTTGGAGTTTCTGTTAAATGTCAATATATTAACCATAAGTAATAATGCTTTGGTTGCCACAAGTGGATATTGTAGGTGGAAAAAAATGAAATCTATTTATCAGATTGGTTTCTTGTGCACACCAGAAAGTGTCTTGTGCGCATAAGGAAAAAAATGCCCCATGTCTCTTCAGGGGCTTCGTATTTTGCTAATATTTTTAATATCAACATTTTACAACTTAACATACATATAAATTAAAAATGTTTCCTGTGAATTATTCTTTAAAGAAATTACAGAATTTATGTAAACTGTAATCCTGGTGGCATTATGTCTCTTTTTAAAACGTATTTGCTGTTGCAAATTTGGGTTATATAAATGTATTTTTAGCAGACAGGGTTGGTTACAGACTTCAGCGCAGAAAGTATCTGGAGGGACATTTCTATTCTTGAATAAGTAGACCTTTGCCTTTAAATTAATAACTAGTCCCCACATATGACTTAATTAATTCTCTCCCCTCCATGCTTTTTGCTATGCTTCTCACTTTCATTACCCACTGCACTGTCAATACTCAATATACTGGAGTGGCTAAAATCTATATTTTTTATAATAACAGTATATCAAGTGACAGTGTAAAAAAACAATGTGAAAATGTGAAAGTGGTCGCTATGATCATCTAAATGTATTTTTAATTTTATGGTCTTAACATTAATATATCTTCTGTCACTGATCTGGCTCTGTCTGACCACCACTGTGTGTTTGCATCATTCTCTGTCAAGTACTACATCATGTATAGTCAAAAAATGCTGCATTACCCCCTGAAGTAGTAACTCCCACATCATATATTCCAACCTGCAAAAATAACATCTTACCGTCATCCTGTGAAGACTTAGTTAATCATTTTAACCATAATTCAAGGCTATTTGAACATCACAGCAAGCATCTCCAACAGGGACGTCGTTAGGCTTATTTTAGGGGGGCTGAATGTTATGGTTTTGGTATTTTGGTCTTGTATTTTGTTCCATTTCTGTTGCCTAGTTTTGTTTATTTCGGTTGCCTGTATTATTATTTCTGCAGGTTCCCTGTGTTTGTATATTTATTCTGTATATTTCTGTTTAGTTATCTCCTTGTCATTGTGTTTCCCATGTCTTGACCGTGTTCTGTGTATTGTGCATTTTTTGGTTAATTCCTGTGTTCTCTGTTGTGTTGTGTCAAGTTTCTGTGTTTAGGTTATGTCATGTTTCCTGTTTGTTTTTCCCAGTTTCCTGTTTTACTTTGATAGTCCGTTTTCGTTCTTGTCTAGTTTTCCCGCCTTGTCTGATTGTCCTGCCCCGCCCTAATGTGTTTCACCTGTTGTACCACCTGTCCCTCATTTGTTCATTACCTCTTGTATTTAACCCCTGTGTTCCTTTTGTCTCGTGTCAGATCATTTTGCATTCCTGTGCCGTCAGTTGTTTGTCTGTATTTGTATCCTCGTTTGCCTCGTGTGTTCCCGTGCTGTCAGCCTGTGTGGTTTTTTTGTATCCCTCTGCGTCCTGTTCCTCGGTTTTTCCAACCTCTGTTCTGCTGATTTTGTTATATTAAATTCGTCAAGCTCACCCCATCTCCTGCCTGCCATCTCTCTCTCTCTCTCTCTCTCTCTCTCTCTCTCTCTCTCTCTCTCTCTCTCTCTCTCTCTCTCTCTCTCTCTCTCTCTCTCTCTCTCTCTGTGTCCGCATTTGGGTCCACCACCTCTCAACATGTCACACTGAAGCTACCTCAAAATGTTCCTAAGCCCCCCTAAATAATAAGAACAATAATAATTTGTTTTATCCTCATTCATATTTAGATGCAACAAATGAGATATATATATATATATATATATATATATATATATATATATATATATATATATATATATATTCATTCTAACCAATTTAACTTTCTGCATTTATTGGCTGTGATAAATAAATGTAGATGTTGCCTAAATGTAGGCTAGGCTAAAGATGAGCACATGCCCACAGATATGTGAAAATAAAATGAAAGCAATCCTACATACAGTACATACAGTATATACAGTAATATTACTCCAAATCTTTTATTCCTTCCGCCATCAGGTTATTGTATTTAGACAGTAGCTACTTTTAATAGGATCCCTATTAATATCTTACATGATAAAGTATGCAGTGATGCCTATTTTTTTCTTTTTCTCGTACTGCTATTTGTTATATTTGTTTAACTTTTGGATGGAGTTTAATGTGACTAATTTGCATTTCAAAGTCATGAAATTAGAATCAGGGTTTTGTTTTATCTTAAAGGATAAGACAGAAGGAACAGATTAGAAATGGAAGAAGAGGATATGTCTGTCACTGTTGTTAACATATTGGTTTCTTGACTGGTTGTTGACATAAGTGTAGCTCTAATGCAGTAACGAAAGATGTGAGTGCAAAGATTTTGCAAACGCAAGTTACAAATACCCTGGGGACTAAGCCCCCCCTGTCTTTTATTCCTAGTGACGTCCCTGATCTCCAGTTTGATAAACACCAATAGTCACAATCCCAGACTGCTTTTTAAGTAGATTCTCTGGTAAATCCTACAGGTGGATCATAGTATCAAGCTTGTTGGTTCTTGGAATTTTGCTGACTACTTCAAGGAGAACATAATTTACATAGAACTGGTATCTGCCAGCAGAACAAGCATACAACACTTTTACCTTTTATATTCGTCTGTACAGAGTTTTACCCTGTCCCCCTGACCCAATTCCTACCTTCCTTTTTAAAACTATTTTTAATTCTGTATCTCAAGACATCCTTGCCATAGTAAATCACTCCTGACGGTGTCTTCCCCACTGATTTGAAAACCGCTCTAGTTAAACCTCTTTTAAAGAAAGAGAACCTGGACACACCTTTTGACACCCAGCTATTTGAGAGCAATTTCAAATCTCCCCTTTTTAAGCAAACGGTTTAGAGAATTTAGTTTGTAATCAACTAAGTACCTTCTTCAAACTCAAACGGTTGAAAGCAGAGGTCACATGACCTGGAACCAGGCACACTTGTGGTTAGGGTAAGTACATACATACAAATACATACACATTTGAGGTAGTCTTTAATTTTCATGCCACTACAATAAATCAGCTAAATTTAATGAAAGAGTCCGTTGCACAAGTGCTGACTAACCTAGAGAAGAGCACACATTACCAACCAAATCCAAAACATTTGGAGATGCTGCTTACAGCTATTCCACTCCAAGCTGCTGGAACAGCCTTTCAGAGGATCTGAAAATATGAATGTTTTCATTTCAAAACAACGTAAAATGATCTCCGGCCTCATAAGTGTTTTAGCACCATTTATATATACTATACTAGTGCAGTGCCCGTTGAAAATGTGCCCGTTTGGAACTGGGGTGATTGCTTGGCCTGTGGTATTGCTGCTTGTAGAATTCTTCAAAACCAAATTGTACCCCAAAATGACTTACAGAAGGAACTCCACTGTATAGCCTACTACTGACTTACAGTGTAGGCTACTTCTACATCAGAGGAAGACATTGTACTACTGTATTTACCTGGCAGAGAACGCTGCAGATTCAGAATGTAATCACAAAATATCACAATGAAAATGTGGAGTAATCAGACATTAGCGTCATGGACTCATGGCAGTGTGCTACCCAACTAGCCCGTTATGAGAGCTAATCAGCACATATCTGCGTTCATCAACCACCAGAACCGGACCGTGTGTGTGTAGAGAGAGAGAGAGAGAGAGAGAGAGAGAGAGAGGTCATATGATCGTTAACGAATTTAACATTTCATGTCCTTAAACTTGGGAATTGTCATATGTTTATTCAAAGTAAAAGAAAGTCCAAAGTAGTGCAACTATGCACATTTTTGTGGGTCTACGATATATTTTGCATTTCTAATCCAAACAACGTCATACTTGGCACTGCACTTACTCGTGCCTGTAGGAAGACACCTGTCAAGTTTGACAGACGTTCCTGCAATTTATAGAGATGTGTGTATATATATATATATGTATATATATATATATATATATATATATATATATATATATATATATATATATATATATATATATATATATATATAATAGTTTGCCTCCTGCGCATGTAGGTAGTAGTAGCCTCAAGAAATGCTGCAAAACAACTGCTAGCCTAGACAACAAGGTCAGCAGGCTATCTCATGAACCATATAGCTGCGAAATCCGTATGTATTCCATATATTATTACTGTAATCCACACATTGATGGCTGCTGTAAGGCAGCGAACACTAGTGGCCGTAGTAGTTGTGACTGGAGCACCTAGCATATGAGCATATGAGATATATGGGCTTTCAAGCGGGGGAACAGACTTGTGTCCTGGGGAAAACACAAGACTTTCACCCAAGAAATGGGTGTTTGTGTCCTGGAAGTACTACTTAAGGGTACCAGTGTTTTAACCCAAACCATAAACTTTTTTCTAACCTTAACTAATTAATAAATAAAATAATAAATACTATTTTGGTGACACGACCGCCGTCATGACCGTCACCTCACGGTAGTCTATATCCTTGACGTTCCACTCTGGTGGATTATGGACTATGGTTACAGTTTTTTATTTTCCAATTGCTAAAACACAATTTTGCAAACAAGGCTGGTTTTATCAAAATACTTAACACAATTCACAAAACCATACACCCAAACTGCAAAATACCTCATATATCCTGCAAAATGAAGCACTGCAACCAAAACTATATATAACATTATCAAAATCAAACTTTTGCATCAAATGGCACACACTTCATTCATATTACCATAATTTTGTCTAACAAACTACACACTGTTGGGCATAATGAAAAGCACGCTCATCTTTAGTATGCTTTGCCATAATACTAAAATAGTTCAAATTGTAGGATTGTTCACATGCACAGAAATATTTGCAGATACACACATGCTGTTGAAACATTTATTTTTTTCACCATTTTTCACCAAACAAGTCAGTGCAACATATGCACAGCAGATAGGTTTACATTGGACTGAACACAAATATGCTCACAAAAAACAGTAAACTGAAAAAGAAAATTGCATCTGGTTATAGGCCTCCAAACTTTTGTAGGATTTAAGATCTTCCGCTGTGTATGGGCTCGGCGAGAAAACCAGGTAGTTGACTATATCGGGATATGCAACTGAAGGAAGAATCACCGGGTCGCCATGGGTCCAAGAAGAGGGAGCCAACTTGTAGGGGTCGGCACCGCCAGTAAACTGTAATTTCCTTTGCTTCCATGCCTTTGCATCTTGGACGCGCTTTGATGAGCTTTTCTGTTGTTTAGACATAAAGTATTAAAGTATCCAAAGTGCACAATACTCCATTACTCCATTCAGTTGTTTACACCGAGTGCCTCCAATATGGCCGTGCATCCAGGTTACCGCCCAGAACGTGACGTCGGTGAACACCCTCTATTAAAGCAGAGCACGTTTCTCTCCCATCCCAGAATGCTGTGTGGACTAGGCAGAACCTCCTCCGCTCTGCAGCGTGTGGATGATCTGGCAAAGGGAGACGACCTCACGGTGACCGGTACCTGCATCACAGCCACCTTTCTGTGGCTGACCTTAACTGTCACGTGACTGGCCACTGTAACTGTCACGTGTCCAGTTGGCGTAATTTCGTACGATATCATACGAACCCGCTCAGCAGAATGCAATAAGGTCATCAACGCATGTAATTTGTTATCCATGTTGAATTAACCCTTGGTAGTCAAGGCTAATGTCATTTGAACGTGGGTGTCTGCGTCATCGTTTTCAAACGTCTCTGTTTCCACCCGCCCAGACTTAAAGGCAGTCCAGGAGTTTTCAAACTAAAAAGGGGTCAGCGGCTTGTTCAAAAGTCTCTGTTTTAGGGGTTCCTAAAGGTAGCAAAAGGAATGTGTTTTAAAACAACAACAAATTAGTGTGGATGTAGCCTTAGTCTGGCTTATAGTGTTTTCTAATTATTTATACTTTATTATTATCATGTTTTATTGTTCCCCATTTTGTCTTATCAGCAATTTACTGTTGATCATTATGATTTGTTTTATTAACATCTGACTAGTTTTAGCTGTGGAGGTGTGCATGGCTTGCTGCATGGTTGTCATTCAGCAGGCAGGGCAGAGCGGTGTGGGGATGGCTCATGAGAGCGGTGCCAGGTTCCAGGTGTGTTGATTGACACAGCTGGTGCTCATTGACAAATTATACTCTCCCTTTAAATGCAGCAGTGTGCTGGAATCTCAGTTGACTGCCACACACCAGAGACGGACTTGTCTTGAGCCAGCCCAATAAAAGAGACGCATAGACGTCTTCCTTAATAAACTTTTGCTAAACTGCATTTGTTTGAAAGGTGCTTGTTACGGCTGCCGTCGGCACCCTCAGCTGTGTGTTTAATTGACTGTGCTATGTGAGACGCAAAGCAGGCTGTGCCATCCCATGCTGAGGATTGGAGGGACAAGGGAAGTCTCGCCCAGTTCCTGGAGGAGGAAGCTGATTGGTGCGGCTTGCCACCACTGACCGGCCAATTGAGGAAGGCTGCCTCCGGCTTCAAAAGCCTGATTGATTGCAGCTGAGGGCAGCTGAGGACAGCTTCCAGACCAGATTTGTTTGTGAAAATGTTTGAGAGAGTGAGGAAGTGGGTTTGAACTTTAAAAACGGATTCCACCTTTTGTATTAACAAGTTTGTCTTGTATAGTCACATTAGGTTCAGGGGTGCTGTGAGTATTGTTTGTGTTTTATCAAGTATTTAAATTTGAGTTTTGTTTAACCTTTTTGTTTTCTTATAGTTGCAGAAATAGTCTGAAAATAGGATCTCATTTTGTTATGTTCTGTTTTTGATTTCCACCACACCCATCGGCCCATTTTTCCTGTTTGTAAGCTCTGTAAAGTTTTGCCTGAATCTAAAATAAATATCCCTTCAAATACCAATTACACCTGGTTTTATGGTTATGTCCTGATACCTCTAGGTATGGGACGTAACAGTGCTGTAAAAAGTTTGATTTTTAAAAAAAGGAACTGTTCACTAACTCGTTTTTCAAATTAACTTAAAAGGTGATATGAGATGTCAATGTTCTGTTGTCTCCAAGTGGCCTTAAAAAAGCAAGTTATTGCAGGTTTAATTTAAAATTTTGACTAAAATGTGACTATTGCACAATAGTAGTATTCAGGATAACTGAAGAAGCGCAGCTTGACTTAGTGTGATCCACTCATCATGGCTTAATCAGTTGCATGTTTGCTGAGCCAGGATAAGAAGGTGAAGCTACGTCAAGCCAGGTGTACATAGTTGGGATAAGTGCACGTTCACGGCTTTCTTAAAAAGACTACAGTATCTATAAAGTAAGTAGTCTAAAAATGTACATTAACTGACCACTGCTCTGGATTGAAACTGCCATACCATTCAAGAAGTTGGGCTAATTATTTTCACAAATGAGCTGTTGTACTCTTTGCCTTACAAGTGAGCAGAAGATAGCCTGTTACACAGGAAATTTCAATCAATTACAACCCCTAATCTAGAATGTTCTCTCTCTCTCTCTCTCAAATATATAAATTAACACTGCTCGCTTTTTCAAAAATATCCCGGCTTAATCCCTTATCCTGGTTTTGTGCAATACCCCTCTGATGCTTTGTGTGTAACTTTTTGGTATTAATGAACATCCGTTACAGTCAAGCCATTTCCAAATGAATCGATACAAAGCTAATTAAAACTAACCGCTCCACAGAACTCTCTCTCTATTTCTTAGTATCGCTATGTTCAGAAGATTGTGTCGTCCGATAGCGTGACAAGCCAGACCCACATCAAGATGTTGGGTCTGGGAACACACCATTGGCAGGGCTCAATCCGAGGGGCGGGATAAACGGTTGTCTTTCATATTCCCTCTGCACGCAATAGGATAGTGCTACAACTAAGAAGGTAGCGGAGCTAGTTGATATATTAAACTGTTGCCGTATCCGGTCGGGAAACTCCGAACACATCTTCCTTTTTTAAGAATGATTTCAGTGCTGTTCTTGTTTTCTCAAAGAAAAGCTTAACTCAGTCTTCCAAAGCCGATTCGAAAGACCGCTGTTCACCAGCAGCATCAGCCATCTTCTTTGTTTTCAAGTAGCAGGGAATTCACGCAGAGCCGTTGGAATTCTGCCGTCCTTATGTTAAGCCTGCCCACCGACTCTATACACGATGTGATTGGCCTGACTAGAGTTTGGTTTTTGCAGCTCGCAAGCCAATGGAGAGTTGCTAGACCCCCTAGCTGCAAATTACATTTGCTGCCTCTAGGGTGCGTCTAGATTTCTAGGCTAGTCGTCCGGCGACTTTCGCATGCAGAAAATTGAGTGAAGATAATTACCTCTTCTTAAGAGTAAATGGTTTTTTTAATCATCCATGTCCTGCTTGGCTACTAGCAACTGTATCATGTGGACGCGTTGACAGTTTTGTTGTCATTACTTAGAATTCCTCATGGGGGCGACAGAAACTACGCATTTTTTGATAGCCTTTTGTCGAAGGCATATGCTGACACCCTCGACAGAAATGCAAGATGGCCAGTAGTGTAACCGAAAGCACACCTGCGTAATGTAATTAGTTATTGAAAATAATGTGAAAGATAACAATTTGAACTTTGTTGGTCCTTCAAGCAGAAAATAAGTGTACCATAGATAGTTTATTTTTTTACAAGTAGGTATTCTCTGAACATGAATTAAAAACAGGAAATTCAACCATCCCTGACAAAGCCAATCAGTCCATATAATGGCCATCATAAATATCCCAGTGCTTTCAGTCTGGTGTATGCTTGAAGGAATGAATGGGGAAATAGCTTTTTCCCCTTTCCCACTCATGGGAACTAATAGAGTTAGCCTGAGGGTAATAGCCTGCGGTAGAGGAGAAAGGCAGCTGCAGCACAGTAGTTACCGTCAAACTATTCCACTTGAAGGCTACTTACTGTACACGTAAAGCACCACAACGAAAGATGATCCCTTACTATTTTAGTATGAATGGTACCAGTGGGAGTAAAGCCACGGTTCCTGGCACTACCTACAGGGATACACAGGCCCACACAGTTAGGATTTTTTATTTTTTCTGAAAAAAAACTTGCCACTTTCCTTAGCACAGTTGCCATCCATGTGATGTGCCTCCTCAATTTTGTACTGCACCCACAACTTTTCCTTAAGAAAATCCATCCCATCTTTGTTTTCTTAACTAAGATAACTATCTTAACTATCTGAGATTTAGTTTTTTAGTTGGTGGACAGCTTGGTTTAACTTACTCATAGGCACAAGTTGTCTAAATGGAAAATACTTTGAATTTTCCTTGAGCTTCACAGTGTAAAACATGTACATAGAGCCTAAACCTCGAAGGCCTTATTGAAATTCTAATGATTATTAGGGGCCGAGCAGCGAAGCTGCTGGACCCTCTTGTTTTTGTCAGTATTATTATTATTATTATTATTATTATTCCTAAAAAAATCCATGTTCCCATGCATGAAAAATCACCAAACTTTCCACACAAGTGCAGTCCTGTGCCACACTTAATCAGTCCGATTTGTGTAGTGATGGTACTGATGGTGGCACTACAGCAGCCATCTAAACTTCTTTATACATTGAAAAACAAATCAACCGTACATGCTACGTCGCAATGTACAGCAAACTGTAGACACTGGCCCCAATAGTGCAGAAACGTTGCCCTACTCTTACCCAGTAGCAGTTTTGAAGTTCATCACTCTAATTTCTTCATTGTTTTATTTGACGGCCTTGCTGCCCAGGCAGAGGCCGAAAAAGCCTTGCCCCTAAAATGGTGAAATTCCAGGCCTGATATGCACAATACGTGGGAGGGAGATGCCAATGTATCTTGGTATGTTTACGTATGTTTACGTATGTGCATATAGAGTAATTACAGTACATTGGAACAGATGTGGTGCATGTGTGTGACCCAGTGTAGAGCATCAGCAACTTTCATACAGAGTAGCCACCCATACCTGCAAGCCGACCACCGCTCTCTTTGAACTGTGGTTTTAATGAGCAGGTGTTGGGCAGAGGAACAAAAGGCATTAAGCAGCTCGTCTCTCCTGGTTTGTCTTTACAGGCAGCCGTGCACACAAGCGGATTTTTTGAGAAAATAAATGTATCTTCAGTTTTGCAAAATACACAAATTACTTAATTGTGTGAAATTTACACAATTTGTGCACTACAGTTTTTTTTTTTCACTAATTAAATAGTCGTGGTTCAGCAGCTGATAGTATGGGCAGAGATGTGGCCTGCCAGCCTATTTCTCATTGCTGCACCACTGACCTCCAAGGCAAGAGGGGCGTGGTCGACATTGTCCTCCTAAATGTCCCCAATTCCCAAGCAGATGTTGTGGAGTGCAGCACAGCAGGTGATAATGGCAGGGACAAATGTAGGGTCAACCTCCAGGGGCCTTGGAGAAGATGCTGTGCTGCCTTGTTTTCCTCATTCCTAAGGCCCTCTCAATGATGGAGTGGGCATTGGCATGATGGACATTGTCGCGCTCCTGAACCTGGCACCTGTGGTGGCTCCCTGTAGGGCACAACTCAAGGTCCGGGGGCCCAATCTGGCCCCTCGCAAATTTGGATCCGGCTTGAATATCTATTTACATTTTATTCCGCCTATTTGTGCACCAAAATAAAAAGACAAAAATGTTTTAAAAGTGCAATTACACTCAAAGCAGAATTTGGCAGATTTGCTGACTTTCAGACTCAGAAATTCCCACAGAACCAATGAGTTTGCATATCCAGGCCTGAAAAACAGGTTGTTGTTTAGTCGGCTGTGTGGTAGCCTACTTTTAAAAATATAATCATTGTTTTGCTTGATTTTCTAAATTCTATGATGGCTAAGGGACGTTTTTAGTGACTTTTCCAGGGCTTTATGTGGACCAATCTGCATATGAGAAGGCAATATGAGACAGCATGTCAATAAACTATACATGTCTGGCACTTGATGTGATTCTCATTTTCCAGTGTTGCCCTTAGTGAAATTGAGTTTGACACCCCTGCTGTGGGGTGTCAAGATGGAGACAGGTTGCTCAAGGCAGAGATACCCACCTACAATGAAATCACCCACAGGAGGGTACAGGTGGTATGTGAATAAAGGATTGTTTCTGGTGGCATGCACTGACCCTAGGTTAGCCAGTAAAGGTGTCCAAGAACTTGCCTCCACTGTCACAAACAGCTTGGAGATGGATGGACTGAAATAGCTTTCTGTTTACGTAGTCACTGGAGGCAGGACCTGCAGGTGCCTTTATTCTGGCACCCGTCAATTATTGACAGGTGCCAGAATAAACTATTTTCCCAGCTAAATTATGAACAGCAGAGAAGATAATGCATGGGGCACCACATTACAGGACACCCCATGAGCCAGCCAAAACACATCAAAACTTCCAGTTGAGGTTCTTAGCCATGGGTCTTTTCTGTGCCAAGTAATGCCATCAAATAGTTATCATTTCAATTGCTGTCATCACGGGACAGCCTGAAATCTGTCTCCATATCCTCCGCGCCATCAAGATAAATCTTCAGTAATGGAACTGAAGTGTTCAGCGCAGCATAACAAATAGATGGTGTCTGGAAGATTAAAATCAAAATGAGAATCTCATACAAAACGCTAACAAGCTCAGACCTGTTTTCCTCTTGTTTGAAAGTGAAGCAACCAATATATAGCCTCAGCCTACTCCAGTGCAAAAAACTTCACTTTTTTGTGAAACATTTTTTCTTATATATCCAAAAGCCTGTACCCGGCTCGCAGTCACCTATTGGTGGCTAAACAACTGCCGCTGGTAGCCGGTGTCCCGGGGCTCCGTAGCGGCTAAATACACCCAGCAACTGCTGCTCAGATTTTATTGTTCTATGGCACGACTATTTGAGTTACAGAGTTTTACTTTGTTTACAATACTTCTATTTTAGGTCTATTGGAAGGGGGCGGATTTTATAATTCAGCAGAGGCAGGGATGCGTGGACCAGAAAGGGGGAAATCCCACACATCCCACCAAGCAAATTGCACCCTGTGTGTAAATGTAAAAGCATTCATGAGCTGGACTGAATCACTACTTTGTTGTATCGAGCAACAACAAAGAAGTGACAAAGGAAAATGTCACGCATTATTACTCCAAATGGTTCCATGTGATAGCAAAATATTACGGGTAATGTCAGTGAGGGCATTCATAGCATCAGAACCAAGAAGCGGAAAATGCTTCTGATAGAGTTCATGATCTATTCCTTTTAGATGTTTGCTTGAGATTTTATATTTGTATTTCATTCGCACACATATTAAAAACACTAGAGAGCGAAGCAAGCAAGCAAACAAAAACTGCAGGCAAAATAACTTCAGAGGGCATCACAACAGACAAAATGTCAAAATGACACAAATGAAGGGATTAACAGGGTGAATTAATTAATGAGAGAGAGAGAGAGAGAGAGATTCTTCAGAGACAGACTGGAGAGACGTGTCATGTTTCTGAAAAACGTGTTATCTGTAATAGGTAGATTCATTAACAAAGTACATGTGCAGTAACTCTTCCCGCAGTCAAAATTCAGCCAAGTGTGAACTCCATTCAAATGTATTCAACTAAGGGTAAAAGAGTGTATTTCTTTCAGATAAAACTATAGGGATGCTGATGCATGTGTTGACTCAGATAGGCATAAATCCATCTAACCAGACTGCTGATCATATTCCAAGACATTTTGAGTGTGTAAGACATTCTTCAGGTTGGTTTTTAGAGGTTGAAAATCCATCCATCCATCCATTATCTGTAACCGCTAATCCTTAGAGGATCACGGGTGGCTGGAGCTGATCCCAGCTGACATTGGGCGAGAGGCGGGGTACACCCTGGACAGGTCGCCAGTCAATCACAGGGCTGACAGACAGCCACTCACTTTCACATTAACACCTACGGGCAGTTTAGGTCACCTTTAACCTAACATGTCTTTGGACTGTGGGAGGAAGCCAGAGGACAGTGGGTTTACAGCCAGAATTCTCTTGCTGTGAGGTGTTTGCTGGGCTACATGCTGCACAGTGCAAAGTGAGTGCTACAATATAATGCTGCAATGATGATTACACATCCCAGGCTAAAAGTTGGCATCCTCCATCCATCCCGTTGATGAACCATGTAGAAGAAATTGTAGGTTATGGCTAGTTAGTTTTAGTATTATACTGCAGTACTACAAATGTGGATAAGATTAGACTGTTAGTTATTTCCAAAGTAACCCTTTTCATTTGTTTACAATGGCAAAAAAATACTATAGACAGCTGAGATTAATGCTTTATTGTATTTTATAACAGTAAGTTACACTTTTACAAGAGAATATCGTCGTGATGAACTGATAAGTTAAACCGATCTCCAATAAACTTCCACAATAAAGATTAGCACAAATTGACTAACCTAAACTCAGATAAGCATCAGTGCCATATATCTGGAACATATCTGGAACAAACTCCCAGAAAAATCAAGGCTGAAGACTTTTCTTTTTGATGCTGCCTTTCTTTAAATTATTGTTAATTTTCTTAGACTGCACTGTAACTTTCATTCTTGTATTTCACATCTGTATTATTCCATTTTAGCTGTTTAAAAAAAAATATTTTTAACTGTTTTAAACTGCTCTTTAATGTTTGCATTGCCTTTTTGCTGAAATGTGCTATAGAAATAAAGATGCCTTGCAAGAAAGTTTGAATTGTATGTTGCCTTGGTATTCCCGGGTCTGGATCTCTGTATTTTGAGTTTTTGTGTCTTGGGTGTTACGTACTTTTCAGCACACTAACATAATACAGTATGGGGCTATCGAGTGGAAGTAAAGCAATATGCTACGTTATCCTTTAAAAATATGAAGCTGTAGGCTGTATGAAGCTGATAAAATATGAAATTAAGTGCTTTACTTTATTTACTGTGATAATTGGTTTGATGCTATGTGTATTGTTCATGTTTACAATTCTACAAACTCATATTTGGTGTATGAGGACAGTAGCAGAAATAAGAAATGACCTGCGAGGGCATCCAGCTACGGTAAGCATGTTGGGAAAACATGTCAGTCACAGTAACAGTACACACACTACTAAGTGAGTTTGTAACACAATTATCATTGTATAATGCTTCCACTAATTATGGCAATTAGTTTGCTAACATATAAAAGCAGAGAAGGCGTAAACTTAGTCAGTGTCAGATGTTAGAGGGCTAATTCCTGGAGGCGTGCAGTAAGTACCAGTGATCAAATCAAACTTATAAAACTACTGCTAGAAAAGAATCGTAAATGTTTCGGTCCTTAATGGGACAAGTTCTAACATAACCTGTAACCCCACAGTATGATGTAGTTATTAAATGCTCTGCTGCTCCTTGGCCTTCATAGTAAACTAGGCATTGCAGGTAGTTAGCTCATGAGAAGGCATGCTAATAGCAGTTGTCAGCAGCTTACCTGAGAGCAGACACTGTTCATCCACCCATCTTAGGGCCCCATACAGTCAGCGATCCGGCGATTCGCTGCAAGGTTGTGCGGCGGTGGGAGTGCCACTTACAGTGCCTTGCGAAAGTATTTGGCCCCCTTGAACTTTTCGACCTTTTGCCACATTTCAGGCTTCAAACATAAAGATATAAAACTGTAATTTTTAGTGAAGAATCAACAACAAGTGGGACACAATCATGAAGTGGAACAAAATTTATTGGATATTTCAAACAGTTTTAACAGATAAAAAACTGAAAACTTGGGCGTGCAAAATTATTCAGCCCCCTTAAGTTAATACTTTGTAGCGCCAACTTTTGCTGTGATTACAGCTGTAAGTCGCTTGGGGTATGTCTCTATCAGTTTTGCACATCGAGAGACTGAAATTTTTGCCCATTCCTCCTTGCAAAACAGCTGGAGCTCAGTGAGGTTGGATGGAGAGCGTTTGTGAACAGCAGTTTTCAGTTCTTTCCACAGATTCTCGATTGGATTCAGGTCTGGACTTTGACTTGGCCATTCTAACACCTGGATATGTTTATTTGTGAACCATTCCATTGTAGATTTTGCTTTATGTTTTGGATCATTGTCTTGTTGGAAGACAAATCTCCGTCCCAGTCTCAGGTCTTTTGCAGACTCCATCAGGTTTTCTTCCAGAATGGTCCTGTATTTGGCTCCATCCATCTTCCCATCAATTTTAACCATCTTCCCTGTCCCTGCTGAAGAAAAGCAGGCCCAAACCATGATGCTGCCAACCATGTTTGACAGTGGGGATGGTGTGTTCAGGGTGATGAGCTGTGTTGCTTTTACACCAAACATAACGTTTTGCATTGTTGCCAAAAAGTTCGATTTTGGTTTCATCTGACCAGAGCACCTTCTTCCACATGTTTGGTGTGTCTCCCAGGTGGCTTGTGGCAAACTTTAAACGACACTTTTTATGGATATCTTTAAGAAATGGCTTTCTTCTTGCCACTCTTCCATAAAGGCCAGATTTGTGCAGTATACGACGGATTGTTGTCCTATGGACAGAGTCTCCCACCTCAGCTGTAGATCTCTGTAGTTCATCCAGAGTGATCATGGGCCTCTTGGCTGCATCTCTGATCAGTCTTCTCCTTGTATGAGCTGAAAGTTTAGAGGGACGGCCGGGTCTTCGTAGATTTGCAGTGGTCTGATACTCCTTCCATTTCAATATTATCGCTTGCACAGTGCTCCTTGGGATGTTTAAAGCTTGGGAAATCTTTTTGTATCCAAATCCTGCTTTAAACTTCTCTACAGCAGTATCTCGGACCTGCCTGGTGTGTTCCTTGTTCTTCATGATGCTCTCTGCTCTTTAAACGGACCTCTGAGACTATCACAGAGTAGGTGCATTTATACGGAGACTTGATTACACACAGGTGGATTCTATTTTTCATCATTAGTCATTTAGGTCAACATTGGATCATTCAGAGATCCTCACTGAACTTCTGGAGAGAGTTTGCTGCACTGAAAGTAAAGGGGCTGAATAATTTTGCACGCCCAATTTTCAGTTTTTTATCTGTTAAAAAAGTTTGAAATATCCAATAAATTTTGTTCCACTTTATGATTGTGTCCCACTTGTTGTTGATTCTTCACAAAAAATTACAGTTTTATATCTTTATGTTTGAAGCCTGAAATGTGGCAAAAGGTCAAAAAGTTCAAGGGGGCCGAATACTTTCGCAAGGCACTGTAAGTGCTCATTTGTGTGATGTCCTTTTGCGTTATTTACCTGTCAATGTAGCACAAGTAGACTATATATTTCACACTTATTGTTTTCAATCAGATCATTTATAGGCCTTGTTACAGTATGAACGGACAATCAGTGTTCAGAGAAGGTCAATAGAGCTCTATACTGGAGAAAAAATATCAAGCTCTTGAAATTGCACATAGTTACTACTGTTGAGATTTTGATCTCTTTGAGAGCACTTTCCCGTAAGGGAATAGGTGTTGCTAGCTTGAAAAGTCTCAAGACCTTAAGAGGGGATGAGAATACTGGATTTCTTGCTGATTTCATAACGGTGAGCTATTTGTGCTTTCATCAACAAATTATAAGGAACGGGAACTCAGTGGCCTTTACTTTTGTTAAAAGGTTAGCTGATGACTTACTTTGATATTTCTGGAGGATTTAAGCTCAGGAATGAAGTTTCTCTTTTGCTATCCTCTAGTCACTGCTGCTTTTAACTTTTTGTAATTTTCTTTTTGCCAAGATAACCTTGTCCAGTGCTCAACACAGCCATGAAACCAAATCCCGAAAGGTCAGTGAGGACAGGAGTGAACAAAAATCAATACTACTGGCTGTGATCACAGAGGACATTCTGAGTTACAGCGGTTTTGTCACTTAGAAAATCTCTTTCGTGGCACATTGTGGGTATGAGATAATGTCATGTGATACCACAATAAAAAAATAAAAAAAATGAATACAAAGAAAAAAATAACTTTTTAAATTGTATTGTAGGCTAATACTGAGACTAGAATTTGTAGATGGCATAAATTAACGACAGATAAGCTTTTGCAGTATTACCTTCACTGCGGCATACTCTAATAAGGTTTGTAGGGCACTCATGTTTTGAGTGACAGCAGGCAGTTATGAGAAATTAGTGCAATAGCCAATGGCAAAGGGAAAAAAAAAAACTATATTGAGAGTTTGTTATCTAGGCTACATTGCAGACAGAGGGAGAAGGAATCTGTTGTTTTCAAGCCTGTATCTTCATTTTCTGGGTTGACCTGGTTGATTTGCTTTTGGCACAGCTGATCCACAGACAGACACTGGTCCCCTCGAGGCTTAAAGAGAATTCCAATAGGTGCGTTTTGCTCTCTTTGACTTTGCATGGCAAAAGATCCCAGGGATTCCCCCATAAAGGTTGTTAAGCCCGATGGCAAACGTCTTTTTTGACAAGGGCCTGTCCACAGAAGGCATAAATGTACAGCCATATTGTTTCTGTGATAATCAGAATCATGAACAAAAATTGAGATGAAAAAGCTACAAGAGATTCCAGAGGGCCGTACATTAAGTCAGTGCTAAAAGATAACTGGAGATTTGAAAATATCACTGTCTAAGTTTCCCACCGAGCCGACCCACTAACTGTAGTGTAAAAAAAGTCTTAAAAATACGTAAAAAAACTAACTCACAGTGGCTTAGGCCCGGTCACCAGGCTTGCAATACACTGGGGGAAACCCTGGATCCCTTGTGTACAGCATGATCACAATAGGTCATTGTCACTTAGTCAAGTCCTTTTGGAGGACTGCACTGACTTTTAGCTTCTGTCCTGTTGCTCTGTTTTTCTAGGCTCATTGTTCTGTCTGTCAAAAGTCACAAAGTCCAATTCTTGCCCTTTGATCGGTAAAAAGTCATTGTGAGATCTTAAAAAAATGTTATTTCAATCAGGAGAGACTTCGTTGCAGATATGCAAGATGTATTTGTAAGTTACATGTGCAAAATATGAAATGTACATAGTCTTTGGAGATTAGACTCCATCGTATAAAATGTAGATATTTTAAAGGGTTAGAAAAAACCCAGACATATCCCCGATGGAGTCTAGACACTGGTGGTGGTGGTGGTGAAAGGGGCACGAAGACCGGAACGAAGGAGCCGAAGGGAGCGGTCAACCGGAAGAATACCAAGATTGCCGTGGGTGACAATGCCTGGAGTTGGAAGGGGAGGAGGGAGGGTCGCACTCTGGCCTGAAATGACAACTGACAGCCGCAGAGGAGAGGACACACTTAAAACATGGATGTCATGCTGTGATTGGCTTGTGATATACGAGGCCGAATCGGATTGGTTTAACTGAAAATCTACTCTCTTGAAAATAGCTGATCAGTTTAGAAGAAAAGTGATAAAGTTATTGAAGTCTCCCTGAAAGAATTTACGCTGAGCTACATTAGAAACGATCAACGGGACTGTTGGGATTTTTTTGAAGTGGGGTTGTATGAGGTACATATCCACTATCCGTGTTTGACCTACAGTAGATGGCGGTCGGTACCACCCTAGTTTGGAGAAGCAGGCTGCTGTGGACGGAGATAGCAGCAAAACTAATTTTACCTACAAAAATCTGAATCAAATCAAGTTATTGTGTGACTTAGGTGTTTTTAAAGGGTTAGTTTGGATTCTCCATCGTAAAGGGCTTTCTGACGGCAAGGTAAAGATGAAACATTTTTAAATATAGTGTACACTTAAAAATATATAGATTTTTTTAAGGTGGTCCTTTTTCAGGTGGCTAAAATTTTTAGCACATTTTTAGCTGTTGCAGTACATTGCTTAGCTTCCATGTCGGTGCTCCTGTCTGCTTCTGCCACCATATACACTGACTATAGAGTACCTCATACAACCCCACTTCAAAAGATCCAAACTATTCCTTTAAGGCATTACACAGAAAGCCCCGACAGTCACTTCAAGACAAACCAAAAATGTCTCTGAACTTAATAAAACAAGAGTCACGAGAAATGTATTTGGATTTTGTCAAGTCTAACTAGAGTAAGAAGAACAACACAAACACACACAAACACAAACACACACACACACACACACACACACACAAGCTGACGTTCCTGTGTTTGGAGCAAATTATTCAGGACAACACATTCAGTGTACGGAGGTTTGCTCAAAGGTCAGGGACAGACTGAGCATACTAATTCTAATTCCTTCAACAACACTGATTCAGTTACCAATCTGTAGCCACCAGTCTGCAGTTTCCAGTTTGTTGGTGCACAGTGCGTCATTTTAGGCATGGCTCTCGCAGTGGGCACAGTCTTCAGACACAACAGGTTCTAAAGGTTACTGACCTTCTGTGTTTTATGAACTGTTCCATACAGATTCTTAGTTCATACAGTGAGACCATTACTACAGCGGCCAACTTTTTGTTTTTACTTTGAGCATCAAACCCCACTGATGTTGCCTAGCTGTGGGTGGTAACAATGGATTCCACTGTTGAACTAGTTTTACGATTAAAACTTTTATCAAGACATCAATAGAGACTTCTCAAGCTCAAACCGCTGGATCATTGTCCAGTTCTTTGTTCTCCATCTATATACTTGGTATGTTCCAATCACGTATAGTTTTTTTGCCAAAATATGGCTTACATGGTTTGTATATAAATGTGGGCGAGGAAACCAGAATGTTAGTATGGAATGTAGTATACAGGTGCTGATGCTGACCCATTTCTTTTTTGCTTTAAAACTATTGAGACAATGCAAGCCAAAGGTGTATGCTAACTTCTCAGAATGACAACAATTCAGTTTTTATAGCAACCGATCCATTTACAAAGATCTTCACACAATTATGTGGATCCTTCTGGAGACCACTTATTCCTGCACTTGAGGCCAATGCAAGATCGTAGCAGGAGGAAAAGATTATTAACATAAAATAAGCCTATCTACTTGGTGCTTAAGCAGAGGTCTGAATTGCAGCTATTATAGGTCTGAATTGCATCATTATATAGTAATAAGTAAAAGCTTTACAATCTTTCTCCGATCCTCTCGGCCATTTTAAACTCTGCAGGTAGTGCTCTTGTTAAAGTCAGCTGTTCTTGTACAGGTCAACTGAAGAAATGCAATTGTGGCCCCAGAGGGCAGAGAGGCTACATCATACTTCCAGGCCCCTTAAAGTAATGACTGTGCAGTTGGCTCACTAACTGAGTTCCTTCTTAAATCTTCTCATCTGTGAGGGAGGGATCCTGCAGACCTTAGGGCCTCCTGCAGCAATGAAGCAGCCACAGACTGTTCATGCTCATGTCATTAGCTTGAGCAGCCCACTCAGCTAATTGGTAAGGCAGAGTTCATTTGGCTTCCTTGCTGATTTGGCTAGCCACTGGGGATAGGAGTGAGTAATTAGAAACTGTAATTAAAGGTAGTTATCATGAATTGCTCTGAGGAGACCGATGGCACACAATGTGACCATAGTTTGGCTTGATGTGTGGTAAAGCTGTCCTTAAACCAAATGGAAACAAGTTGCACAAAGAAGTCAATAAATCCAAAATGTGGTTAAGCGTTACATGGTGTGGTTTACGTGTACCGACTGTGGGAAAAGGTGGAAAGTGCGAAAGTAGAAAAAGTATCTTATTATAAGATGTTTTTCCTGCAGCAGTCAGTCAGCCTGTTCTCTTTAAGGTTTTTTTTTTTTTTTTTACTAATTACAATGAGCGACAAAGTTGCACCATAGAGCTCTTCTCTGATGTACCTATAACATAAAGGAACAGTCTGACATTTTGGGAAATACGCTTTTATACAGAGAGTTAGATGAGAAGATCAACACCACTCTAACGTCTGTACACGGAATATGGGGCTAGAGCCAGCAGGTGTTTAGCTTAGCATAAAGAGTTGAAACAGCTAGACTGGCTCTGTCTAAAGTAAAAAAAAAAAAAATCAATAAATAAATCCTCCTACCAGCACCTCCTAAAGCCTGGATTCCACCAGGCACAGATGTGCCGCGTTCCGGCTGCGCACGTATTTTTAGCAGAGCAGAACGGAAAGTAGCTCTGGCGATCTCTGTTGACATTACTGTCTGGAAGACCCTTCGTTTTAAAGCTAGGGTGGATATGTTTGTATCATATGAAACTAATGGAAAGGGGGCTAAATAATGCTCTAAAGTTGGGCTAAATTTTGGAGAGGGAAAAACTGGCATGGGCATTTTCAGGATGTATGGGTTCAGGTACACCCTCTGCACTAATGAAAGCCTTTGTACAATCTTCTCTGGTCTCTCAAAACTCACTGACTGTAGAGATGCGCTCTGGGTTGACTGCTGTAGTCATGTTAAATAAATAGTGCATTAATGTAACTGCTTTGGGGTCAATTTTATAACGTCAACATTAATATTTTTAATAATTCACCAGCTTAGAGAGTTCCTTGTACAATTTACAGCATTCCTTCTCTGACAATCTCTTTCACATCCAAGAACTATTGGTATTGTAACTGAAATATCAGGACCTTGTGATTCAGAATCAAATCGATTCGGTTAATCAGTGGTGATACCCAGCCCTAGTATTTATCCTCTCACCTAACTCTTGGCAATAAAGGGAATAAGCGTATTTCCCAACACATTGAGCTATTTCTTTAACCAAATGGAGATCTTTCTCTTTGGCCGATAAGTACAGGAAATGATTGTAGTTATTTTGAGTAACTTGAATGAGATACCTGCAAGAAGGGTGAATAAATGTGTGGCTGCTGAATTGAACTTGAGCTTAATTGCATATGAGGACAAGTGGGAATTTGTTAATTCAAAGCAGTGCACTTCACAGTAGTTAAGTGGTTAATATGACATATGAGGTGAGGCAATAATTAAGTATTATTTTATCCAAGGCTTCAAACCAGTGCGGCTGTTATTCATCTTTACAAGTGCCATGCAAAATGTTGGTGTGGATGTAATAGGTGCATAAATGATCAGTTGAACAGTGTTCCAACTCATCAAGCTTTCATTCAATAGAGATTAAAAAGGTACAAAGCAATTGTCCAGCTCCTGAAATTGAGCTCGTCCTTCTCATATTACTCCATCAACAGCCTCAGCAGTAAAATATTTACAACACTGTGGAGACAGAGGATTTTCACTTCATTTTGTATTTTCATCTAGCAGACAGCCATGGGCTGACATACTTTATTCTCTGTTGAAAGTGAGAAATTGACAAACTGCACGTGTGTGTGTGTGTCTGAAGAGGCTCTGCATTCCCTGCTCGCCTATGCACACTATGCCCTGTCGAGGTAGGTTTTAAAACTCTATCTGCGCGTTTCGGATCCATGTCACTGCATGTCTTTTGGCCAAACTGTATACTGTCAGTCGCTCCTAATAAAAAAGATGCTAATCAGTGGACAGGAATTTGACACCAGATGATCGCTCAGAGGAAGCTGAACACTTTGAGGCTGGCTCTGTGGGAGAGTGGAGCTGGTTATGCCCCTGCAGCCCTTCCACAGTAATCTGACATATGCAGCGCTTTGCACTATTACAAGCTTTGAGGAACTGATCAAAGGAGCAAGCTCTATCAGAGCCAGGAAACAAGAGAAACCAAACAAACGAACAAATGATTTTGTTCCGGCCCTAGTTTGATGTTTACCTCTTGCTCATCACAGCCTCTCCGCCTACTGCCTTCACACGCCCATCTCCTTATCTCGTTTTCTTCACAACTTCGTCCCCCCGACCCACCCACCGACTATCACCCCTTCCCTCGTGTGTTGGACAAAGCAAATAATTTCCTTTTTAAAAGAATGCCATCCAAAGCTGCTGGACTCCAGTCTGTGGGCTTTAGAGACTCACCGATACAACGGCATGGCTGCTATTATCGGCCTGTTTGAGCTTCAGTGCTTATCTTGTTCTTTAATAATCATATTTGCATGCATGTTTTAAATTATGAATACCAATGTTTGCCTTCTAACAGGCAATTTGGAGTCCCTTCATTTAGATACAACAGGCTTAAGAACTCTTGTATACATCAGTCTATCCTGTTGCTAAACCAAAATCAGTTTGCTCCCAATTAAGATCTGGATCTGAGGATATATGTAGTTGTTGTCTAGCTCTGTGTATTTTTCTTTTTTTCCCTTCTTTTTGACCGGAGCTGCTTGGGAACGATATTTCAATCCAGGCAGAAAAAAAAACTTTTTTTCCAGTTTGAAAGTAACATGAATAGAATAAAGTAAATATATCAGCTATATCAGCTGTCAGCTTATGTTTCATTAGCTCTGGCAGATACCTCTGCCCCCCCCTCCCATTCAAACAGATTTACAGCCAAAGAGAGGCTCGACGGGCCAATCAGAAGAGTTTATCTCACATGGGGGCAGGTTTATGACGATGACCGAAAGGAGCGTCATGTTTTAACGTTGTTACTGGACGTATCTAGCATTCTGCATCCAGCGCAACACACCAGGCCCCCGAAACCAAGATCAAACTGTCAAACTCTGTGGTTCTGAGAGATGGATCAATATTATGTTACTGTACTGCCTGTCTCTCGCCTAAAATGTTTTCAGAAACACATTTTAGTTTAGCTGTAGTTTGTGAAAGTTTGTGACCTGGCAGCCATTTATTTTTCAAAACGGACCAAGCAACTTGCTGGTTTCTTTCTCTGATTGGTTGTAGGTCTGTTCAATAAGGGCCAGAGGCATTTTGGTCTGCACCGTTGATAACGCCCGTCGGAAATCGAAAATGAACTGAGAGGTTCCAGGCTAATATGAATTTTCTAATTAGTCTGGCCATGCCAGTCTAAAAAGTAGCAATACTGCAATATAAAAATACATAAGTTACAAAGTGACTAGTAACTACAAAATTAAAATACTCAAATTGATACAAAAGTGCAGTACTGAGTACGTTAACTTGGTTTTCAATTCAAACTTTATTTCAGACTCGAGAGTCCAAAGCAAAATGAAAAGAAAATAAGACATACACAATAAAACCACGATTCATCAGTTACATTCCACCACTGGCATTTATGGAGACAGTCCTAAGAACCAGGGTTGCATTTAAAAATCCTCTTACCATCAATTTCAGAATCATGTTTTTGAGAAATATAATTTTCATTAATACAACTTTTAGAATTACATTTTTCAGATTTCCACTCTTACAGAACCTCCTTTAGTTTCTCTGCCAATTTAACGTTTGTGTGCTGCTCCTTACGGGGAACATTTTTTCCAGAACAGGACATTTGATTTCTCAGGACTGATGTAATGGGCTGTCACTGTGAAGGAGCTCTCTGTACTGTACCTCTGGAGGTTCATCCATTGGAGGAACAGGCGGGGCAGTGGATAATTCCTAAACAGCTTGTGCTCTCTATACAGTACAGGCGCAATGGGCTGACTGAAGTGCACACTTGAAGGAACATTGTGTATGCTCTCAAGGACTTTGAAGATATTAAACTCTGTGTTCTCTATAGCGGTGACATTTCTGTGCCATTCATTGTTGCATTGAATCCGCCTGAATATGAGTGCTGTGGTATTTTTCACCAAGTGCTGTGAAGAGGACTAATGTGTTCTTTCAGTCAGGGCTGGCTTGTGAGACAGATTTTTTAGGAATATTAATACTATGTCACGAGATGTGAGGGTGCGCCTCATTCAGTTCAAGATTCTTCATCGCTTCTTTTGGACTACCTCCAGATTGGTTTGAAAGGCACACCAAATTGTTGGAAATGTAAGACAGAGGAGGGCCACTTACTTTATGTCCTATGGTCCTGTGATAAGGTCCAGGTATTTTGGACCAGGATACATGATAACCTATTTCGGATTGCAGGGACCCAGTTTCCATTCAGCCCAAGATTATTTGTTCTTAATCCTAAACGGAATAGATAAACACATAAGAAGCTGGGTCCAGACTAGTTTAATGAGAGCCAGACAGATTCTTTTAAAAGATGGAGAAATGAAAGTCTGCCACCAATCCAGGAGTGGGCTTGTGAGATGACTAGGCTGGCGGCGTTTCAAAAGATGTCGTGCAAACAGTTTGTAACATTGGATTTTTACACGGTAAAATAGATAATGCACTTTCTGGGGGGCTCCTAAGAAGCTTTGTGCTGCGAAAGACGGAGAAGTAGCATGTTTGATGAGTGTGCATAGTGTGCATAAGTTCTGCCACTGTCCACTTACTGACACAGGAAAAGTGGACAGCATGACAGTCTATCAGGGCCTGGGTGTAGGTAAGAGCTGATGCCCAAGGATGTAACACAGAGCTGAAATGTAATGACCATAGCAAATAGGTGTTAGAAGAGAGTAGGGTCTGCTCAGCAGGGCAACAGGGGGCCTGGAGAAACTGCTATACCTTGTTAAGGCGACCCGGAGACTAAAGAGAATCAGGCAGGATTGCTCAGGAGCAAAGCTTGAGGGAGACCACTGAAGAGACAGAAAAGCAAACAACACAACCCCATAAAAACCGAGCCGTCTACAGTAGGGATAGCAGAAATCAGCCTGTTACCTCAGCCCTATGTTCCATCATTTCTATGAAATTTCCCCTGCATCAAATTTAGGCCATGTGTTCAGAATCAGTTATTCTGATTCCCATACATATGTAAGCATGCCAGTATGAATTCGGTGTAAGTAAGAAATGATGCAATTTTTTCATTTTTTCATGTCTCTTTTCATTATAGAATTCCTGTATCAGTATTTTGTCTCTTTTGCTCCATCACTCTTAAACACACTAACACTGTCAAACTTGTGTCCATGTCTGACTGCCAAATCCAGAAGTGTAACATATCTGCAATGCACAGACCCGCTTGTAATTAAACACCTCAATGAGCAGATTACGACTTTCCCCATTTGGAAATTTCATTACCATTTCCATAATTGGATTCCAAATTTAATTAGTGCTCCTGGGCTAAACAGTATGTGATCCGAGGGTGAATGCAGATGCTGTCAGAGGTCTGGTACACTGGTTCAACCCTGCTTGCTCTTCTGACACCTTGCCAAGAAACAAACTGACCAGTATAGGACATTTCATTACTCATATTTCTTTGCCAAGCACCCATTTTATTGGCAAACATATTATTGATGCTTGGTCTAAAATGTAATAAAAACTTTGCTGCTACGGCACTGTTTATTATCCTGTAATCATGTACTTAACTGTAACTTACTTTTATCTAATTAACTCCATTGAACTGAGCTGTATTCCTAAAGTGTTTATCCAACCTGTTCTTACTCCGAACTCGTAAAACACAGACGCTTGATCAGTGGCTCTCAGCGTCAGATACCAACACAGAAATCACCTTTCAGCGTCTCTATGGAACGCAATGGGCAGAGCAGCAGCTCGACCACAGCGCTGTAAGATGACGTAGTATTAAGAGAGACAACGGTAGCGAGTAGTTTGAAAGACCCAAAATATGCTTAAGGAGGTTGGTTGGGGGGGTGGATGGGTCAAACAACACAGGACTTTCACCCAAGTGACTGGGGTTTGTGTCCTGTGTGTCACTGAAACGTACATTTTATAACCCCACCCACGATCTTTTCCTAAACCTAACTGTCCCGTTCTTGTGCCGCATGTCAGTTAAATGTACGTCCCTTCGTGTTTTGCTGTGTTCCAGCCATAAATGAATGACTCTGAAATGAACACAAAGAAAATGATACCTACATCAGAAATGCTTGACAGCTGTTGTAAGCTAACAATGACAATGCTAAAATGCAGGTGTTTATGTTTGTCTTAGTTTCGTGTGTTAGCATGCTAACATTTGCTAATTAGCACTAAACACAAAGTACAGCTGAGGCTGATAAAAATGTCATTGTGCAGGTATTTGGTCATAAATCAAAGTGTTGGACAATTACAATGTTTGGCATTATGATTGCACTATGAAAAGTAAGGGGAACACCAACGTGAATACCTCCTGTAAACCTTGTGGAAACATGAATGTCTGTACTTAATTTCACGGCAATCCATCCAATAGTTGTCAACCTTTATGGTGGTATTAGAGGAAAAATCCGAGGATCACCAAAGTCAGTAATGTTCATCCTCTGGAAACCATGGATATTGTTACCAAATATTATGCCAATTCATCTCAAATGTAATGAGATATTTCAGTCTAGGCCAAGTGGTGGACTGACTGATCGACATACCCACATTGCCCTTCTTAGTGCATCTAATGTGGTGAAAAATAAATTTACAAATTATATATTATATAACTTAATAACTTTTTAGATGCTTTGATTTTAGACTTAAAACCCAATAATTAGTTTTCCTGTAGTGTTCTTTGTAAACGAATGTTCAGCATCTTGAAAATTAAAAGGAAAAGGAAATTAAATTTAAAGTTTAGTGGACTTTCCTTTTCAATGGGTTTAAATATGATTATCCAAAATGGCCTTTGTAGGTTTGTGTATGTATATAAACATAACGTGTTGTTACATCCCTGGCTCGGATCAAACCAAAGTTGGATGAACCAAATTTAACTTCATTATTCATGAAATAAAACAAAGAGCATACAAAGTGGTGTAGGGTTACTCTGTTCCTGCAGAGGCTGCTGAGAGGGTAGTAAGGGAGGTGGAGAAAGGTCCTTAACAGCTAGCCTAGCTCTGTCCAAAAGGTAAAAGAAAATCCACCTACTATCTCTAAAGCTCACCAATTAGCACGGTATAGGTTTTTGGTTTAATCTGCACAAAACCCAAAGTGTAAAAGGACAAGATGCGGTTTAACTAGAGGATATGTGTGGGACTATTTATTGGACGAGTGCTGTAAGACAAGTCACTACTTTTAGCCAAGAGATAGTCCAGCACATAACCCTTTGTAAAACCGCAACTTGACGTTTTACCCTTCTGTATTTGTACACCCAAATCTGTTCTGGTTTAATTTCCCTATTTAAACAGCATATTGTGTGTATTTTAAGAGGTGTTGTCTGCATGAGCTGTATAAGAGTTATTGTCAAATAGTTACTGACAAACCTAACTTTTTTGTGATTTAGGTATGAGGATTTGTTGACAGATTAAAAGAAGTAAAGATCTATGAGTTTACATGACAGCAGAAATGCATGGATGGTTAATAATAAAAAGCATATGTGATTTTTAAACAGAATTATTCAGTAAAGATTATTGGATGTAAAAAGTCTTACATGTGTTTGGTCACTTTGGGCACAACAATGAATGTACACACGAACAATTAGAGGTGATTACTTTGATTGTTCTTCCATTATTATAAATGTATCCAACAATCCACAAAGACACACAGTTCCCTTTTTTTATATTTGAGTGTCTTTATACACAAGCAGAGCTCTACATTCTTACACTGTTTTTAGAAAGACACCATTCAATTTGAAAATTCTTGGCCAGTAATCAAAAAAATTATTAAGATGCATTTTTTCACAGTGCAAAGGTTTCATTTCCAGTCAAACGTAAGAAAAGTGGGCATTATCTAAGCATTCTTTTCATTCCCATAGGGGCTGAGAGTAATTGTAGAGCCTCCTCTCTTTGAAAAGTGAGCATCACAGTTGATGCCTTGGAATGATTATGATCATAGATTGAAATGAAAAGGACCTTGAAGACAGGAAATCAACTCCCCACTCAAGTTAGCCTCTTTAAATGAAACCACAATGTCTGTCTCAAGTGATCAAAAATACTCTGCAATTACCTGAAAAGATTTTTTTTTTTCACTTGTGCAAGAAAAAATAAACCATTTTCGATTCTTGGCATATGACTGAGACTTTAAGGAGGCTTTGGAGCCTGAGAACTGCAGGCCCAGACCTGACCTCCACAGGAACCGAGCCTGAGGCAACACAACAGAGGATGTTTATCTGAAGCATGGGACAGGTTGGGTTGCACATCAGGAGTACATTCCAACATGGAGACGTAACCTGTCCACCAAACAGTTAATCAGCCTATATGTCAGGTGGGTGGTAATCTTAACTGAAGTGTTGACATGTGCTTTAATTGCTATTTTGAAAAAGTTCTACAGAGGAAGTTTTTTAAAACTGGGGGACATGGATGGATAGGTAGGTAGATAGATTTTTTCTGTTATAGATAGATAGATAGATAGATAGATAGATAGATAGATATTTGATGTTCTATTAGGTGGCTATTTGTAATTGGCATCAGACCTGTCTTGTTAAGGACCATTATTAAAACTTGCAAGCCTGAGGTTCCATGGGACCAGCAATAACTACTCCACAGCACCCTGATGTCAAACACACACACACAACACAGCATGGGAGTGATCTCATAAAGCATAAAAAGTGCTGATAAAATGTCCTGATTCAGCCAGAGAATTATGGATGCTTCAATTGCTCGCTCAAACGCTGCTAAACTTACAAAGTTTTGGATTTAGCAATATTTTTTCTTTCTTATTTTGACCCTGGAGAGAAACTTTATATCTCTTCTCCTTTGCAACACATCTCTTTCACAGAGCAGAGTTGTCAGACAGTCTCATTGCCTACGGCCAAGTTTGAATTACTTTCAAGTGACTTTGTTCCATCCCTGATATCACCGTCTTGAAATCTACACAGAGAGGTAGGGAATAGAAGCAGATATTGATTAGCGGGCTTCTCATGAAAGGCTCTGAGGTGAGGAGTAAATACTTGTGGAAAGACGCAATAGAAAATCATTGTAAGGTGATAAAAAAGTCTCTTCATAGACCTTTTCCATTATATCTAATGAATAAAACAACACTGTAAGTAGGTGGTTAAAGGGAAACAGCTACTTAAGGCTTTATGGTATCAGTTAATTAGGTGGTTTCTGTAGCTATCTAGAGACAGCAAATCAGTGTCTATAGGGATAGATGAGGTAAGGAAGCTTAAGTCCATCCATATTGAAATACCTTGACTAACTGATTTTAACTTGCAAAAAGTGTAATGTTTGCTGCCTCAAATATCTATATAATAAAGAAAATAAGGTATAACTTATGTTCAGGGGACTACAAGTACACTCAGACCTTTGATGAACCCTGCTATCTGTGAAGTGTAGATATGAGCGGGGCTCGAATTTCTGTTCTTCATCTCCTATGGCACATCTGGTAAGCATTTAGAGGCCTAGATAACCTGTGACCCCAGGCTGCCAGTTCAACTAGATGACCTTTGGTTGGTTGTGTCAACATTTCCTGATGCTGATCCATGTTCCCATCAGCAAGACGTATGTCAGTATTACCTGCATGTAATTGCTTCTAGGCAAAACAGAAAGTTCTCAGAAATCCCCAAAAATAATTGGGCTGGTACTCTTGAATGGCAGGTTATTTCATCATTCAATGATGTGTTAGAAAGAGAACTCAACATATGAATACTTTATTGTTGAAGTCAAAATTAAATTAAGAAAAGAATTAGAGCTGCTAACTTCCCCTGTGAGAGCAGTAATTATTTCTGCTCAATTATGGATTCCAGTAAGGTAACGAAAAGGTTCATTCCTTTGCGCAAATGCACATCAATAACAGATGTTGAAACTAGTGATCTTCATTTTTCTTTCTTGATCACATCTCCAGCTTTAAATCTCATTCCATATCACGCACGCACGTACACTTTACTGTAAATTACAGCCATCATAACTCAAATTATGCAGGCAGCCGTATGTCACTGTCAACAGTGCCAACCCTTCCTAATGGTTAAGCTGTCATAATAGCTGGGATTCAAACAGAAAGCTGTCAGTCACTTGAGGCCTCTCCCACCTGGAGTCATTCTCTCCATTAGGCTATAACAGAACATTCATAGTTTTGTTAATACCACGACTTTCCTTTTTGTGCAAACACCCTCATTCAACACTCTAATACATTTCCCCGGTAGCCCTGGAATCTATTTAAATCCACCATCACACTATCCATTTCTGCTCCCACTTTGAAACATAATTAATATGCAACAACAAAGCTAAGGATAATTACGTTTTCTTAACATTTTCATGTTGCAGCGAGTGCCATCCAGCGTGACACTTGATGAAAGGAGTGCCCCCGCTGTCCGCATATGCTGACAGATGTGTTTCAGAGAATAGCTCAATATACACATTAGCATAGGATGGAGTGTCTTTTCGGCTATGCAGAGTTTGTCCTCTGTGAGGCAAAAATGAGGGTAAAAAAATACAGAAATAATATAAATCAAAGTTTATATAGCTTACTTTCACATTAATAAACAACGTAATGTGTCACATGTCGACTGGAAGGCAGTGAAAAAGGGGTAGGTCAAGGAATTCAAACACATAAGTTACACTATGTGTGCAAACCAGATTATATCAAATAAAATATAATAGACGGCAAGGGGAAGTTGCATGTGATGCTTAGAACGTTTTAAATTGGTTGGAACTGTGTGATTCAAATTTGGCTTTCTGGTTGATTAACATCTTTTATAACATCTTTCATTCTTTAAGTCCACCTATATGTCTACAATGCTACCTAATAATGTGTTTCTTTCAGGTTATGTAGTGCCATTTCTCAAATGCATTTGATCATGTTGTGTTTTCATGCTGAGTGGGCATGCCACAAGAAAAAACAGCAGTTTATGACTAAATGTATGTATTTATGTGATGCAGTATGACAGCAGGGATATATTGTACATATAATGTGTCTGCCGTTTAGAAAGTCTCACAGAGCAGCTAGCATAACTGTAGACTCTTACGCCTGGGCCACACTTAAATTGATATTAGTTATGGAAACTACCCAGCATAATCACTCTTCTACTGACCACTGACTTGGACGTTGAAAAGGTTCATTCCTTTGTGCAAATGCACATCAACAATAGATGTTGAAACTAGTGCTATACACTTTACATTATCCTACATCCTGGACTACAGTCCTGTCCATATATATCCTGATCTTTTGCACATCCCTCAACATTTTTGCACATCCTGCACTAAACCATTCAGCTGTTTTTTTTTATCTTATTCTCTTACAGCATATTGTACATATTTGTTTTTTATATTTATTGTTTATTTCCTTTTAATATGTTAATTTTTATTTATGTGTGACAACCCAGAGCCTATTGTCTTGTGCATGTACACTGTTGTCTGTCTTGTGCAATTGAAGGTCTGAGACTGGGAGCACCTTTTTTCTTGTGTTACTTGGCGATAAATCTTTTTTCTGATTCTGATCCGTTTCAAATTAAAAGCCCTCTAGCGTTCCTGTGGACATAATCTCTTCCTTTGTTAACAATTGGCTTTTATTGTGAAATATTTGCAGGACAAACTCAATGTAGAAAGATAGGGCTGGCAGTAGCAGCAGCGCTGTCTGTATGGAAACAACACACGTGTGAGCTGCAGCAGTTTCAGAAAGGTAACCGCTGCCCAAGTATTAGGCTTGTTTCTGTAGTAAAAACCATTGGAATCCATTGTATCCAACATTTCTTAAATTTGAACACAGCCATGGCTCTCTAGAAAACTGACTTTTAACAACTTATTTTAAGCCAAAAGATGGGGGGCAGTATTTTCACATAATTTTACAAAATATAAAATTAGTCACAAAGCTATACATAAAATATTTCTATGGTGTCTACTAAGGTGACGTGAGGGTGAATATACTGTATGTTGAGAGAAGTTTTAGTTTTTGTTTCGTCAATGATTGCGTATGAAGTAGTGCTGGAAAAGAGAACAGTCACAGAAAAATCCTGGACTACAAACTGTAAAAATCACATTGGAATACAGTACCTGATGCCGCTGCGTTGCACTCAGGTCATGGCCTTTCATTGCAGGAGAAAGTCTTGTTGACCCTAATGTAAACAGACGTATGACGATAGACGCATACAAAAACAGTTTCTGAAATAGAAGTGGCTTGACCTGGAATAAACAACAAGCTGCATGTGTAGAGAACAACGTGGTTTGGAAATACTTAAACTTAAAAGACTCTGATATTTGAAGACACACACAGAAGAGCCATAACAACTTCTCCCATGTACATATATAGTTGTGTGTGGAAGTTTACAGTTTATTTTACAGCATGTACTGTACTTATAGCAATAGAGATGAAAAAGGTGATTCATAGTCAGGTTGGTTTGGTGTGCATCAAGACACCCTGAGGCTGATGATTAAAATAATTTAGTGGCAGATCATTCGAGCAATCAAGGACTGAACCAACTTCTAATTTGAAGAGGGAAAAACAATTATAGGGAATATATCTACTGTTATAACACTTGATTTAATGATAACTGGAAAAGTTAATTGTTACTAAAGTTTAGAGATGCTACTACCTTAAAATGTGAGAATGATATTATTCATACTAAGAAGACATTGGGCCATCCCTTTAACATAATATGATGCATTGGAAGCACAGAATAGATTTAGTCCACCCCATTCATCACCTCTCTGTATAATCCGATACACAACATAAACTACAGCCTCCAATATGATCTCTTTAAAACAACCAAAAGGTAACATTATAACATTCATGCAGGTATCATTTATTGCAGGACTGTTGTATTATGGTAAGTGTCCACTGGCGAGCGTCATTTCAATGCTTCCCATTCATTACATTCATAAAATGTTTTCAGACACACATGTCGGTGAACTATTTCCATGTAATTAGAGAAAGTTTCCAAACGAGCCGCCATGTTTTTGCCGTTTTGGCAGAGCAGACAGCCCATGAGTGAAGCGTTCATCCAATCAGGGGCAGCCATCGGCCTTGTAGGAGCCTGTTTTCTTTACTAAAAACATTTGTGCAAATAAAGCCGGTGAAAGTGTGTTTCCATCCAACGGCTTTAAAGCAAAAACAAAACTGCGTAAGTTGTAGCCATAAAACGACCTAAAACATAATCACAATTCATTATTTATTCGGCAAATAACGTTTCCATCAACGTTTATTGCATAAGCCGTTTACCAATTACGAGAAAATCCAGTGAGCTCGAACGTACAAACTTTGTGTCAATATTCATGAAATTCAATGAAATTTTACTCTTTCGGAGGAATTTTTCATTCGATATTACCCAATTTGCATAAAATCCGTGTGGATGGAAACATGGCTACGGATAACTGCTAGTGGCAAGCCCACCAAACGTGACGGGAAGCAGGGCGATCCCTTCTGTCAAAAATCGCCTATGTGGACATGTACTATTAGACTGCGTTAGTTTTAGCTAGGTGTATTTAGTGTATTTTGGAGGTAGTGGGTTTTTGAAAGATGGCTTGTTACATTATAGTCATCATTTACATCGCAAATATAAAACAAATATTATATAGTATATTAAAATGTTTTTCTTTTGTCTAAATAAAGCCAACATTTTGTTTAGTTGTTTCCATGATTATTGCTTTTATATGACACTAAGAAAGGTTCAAAAGAAGTTCACTGACAGTCATTATCACTGCTGCTGTAGTCAGAATCATAAGTAGACATATAGCATCCTGACACTCACACTGTCACTATGTACTTTCACACAAACCGCATACTGCGAGGAAACTGGATTCCTTTAGACTTTAATAGCCTTAAGAGATGCCAAGAAGGTGCAATTAGCAGTTGTCAGGAAGCAGTGACATGGTTCAAAAAGCAAGCAACAGCTACGTTCATGTGATCCTTGTTGTTAATCCCTGTTCCTGTGCATTCATTTAGTACTGCTGTTTAGACTGGAGGCCCTGAGAGTTTTATGTACTTGTATGATGGTCTGGAGTCTTGTAAGAAATGTTTCTAATGTTGACTTTTTCTATTTTCCTGTACATTTTATGTGATTCAACACAAAGAGTAAAGTATGAAGTTATTGCCCTTCAATTACTTTTTGTGAGGACTCGTTTTTATTTTGATACGTTTTCCTCTATCTATAAATGGATAAGGTACCAGCAGGTTTTGGAAATATGCCTGAATATGAATGCTCTACATACTATATATTGCTCTGGTATGATATAATGTGTGTATATATATATATATATATATATATATATATATATATATATATATATATATATATATATATATATATATATATATTATAATATGGTTACTATACTATAGATACTATTGGAGTTTAAGCTCTATCTATAGTAATGGATATGTGAATGATTGTTATGCACTTATTCCTGATTTCATGTGGAAGTTGTTGATAGGTGCACAAAAAACAGTCACCTCCTACAAAGGATGGCTTCTCAGGATGTAACACCATTTGCATGAAGATGGTCTAGTACCGAAACGTTGCCTACTATTACACATTTTTGCAAATTCAGACAGTGTGCAGGAGTTTTCTTCGCAGGCTGGCATCCCGCAAGAGCACTGCTGTGCCACTCCTCTACTGTGTTTACCATGCATACAGTACATCATCAATGTAGTGTGCTCATCCACTTCTGAAAACCTGAAATACACCTCAGAAGGATACCAAACAAGCTTGAGATAAGAACAATGCAATCACTGGTGTAAGCCATCTAATATTTAAACATTTGCAGCACACTTGACCACTGTGACAAGAGTGTGGCGAGTTGCTGCAATTCCCTTGGCATTAGTGATTATGTGAATTAGAAGCTTATCAGTATTTTGGTGAGCAGGAAAGCAGGACATAAGAGGAGCTAAAGGCCTCTCCTTTTCCCCTGGTGATGCATACTGGTGCCCCGCTAATGGCGGCTAATTTGCTTGTGAGACATAATTGGGTTCCGGAAACATAAACTCAACGGGAATTGTGAACACCAGCAGAGATAGTACCTGGGCGAGGGAAAAAGTGTGTGTGTGTGTGTGTGTGTGTATATAGTTAGCATAGGTTTGCTCACAGTATGTGTATGCACTGTGTTACACATAGCAGATAATTACTAGTGTGCATTTCTTTAGTGTGAATTCAAAGTGTAGGGGTCTCTTTAAAGGGGTTTCACCACTACCCTTGAGGATTTTAATTTGTGTTTGTGTGTGTGTGCGCCTGTGTATGTGCGTGCAGTGTCTGAGAAGGTATCTTTATGCAAATGATAAACTGTTGGAGATGAAGTCGGTTTTCAAAGCACACTGATGCTTAGAACAATTTTCTGCTAAATACTGGTGTGCATGCAACTGCAATGGAAGCACACAAAGGATGCACACCGAGTAAGCTAGCAAGTAATGAAACATCTTCTTATTGACCAATAAATTCAGTGCAAGCACAAGAACGAGGCCATATTTTGCTTATCCCCAGTGTGGTAATGTGCAGTGGGAGAATGCTTAATGGCCTTCCCCAAATGACACATCCCTAGGCAGGTTTAAGTTTTCAACATGAAATACTGTACCATTCTGCTCGTCACATAAGAAGGCATTGTGCAGTTGTCCATTTCTGCTTTACGTTTGTTCTTCTTTGTGGACTGTTCTTTGCACAAATACAAAGTGACACCTCCTCACAAAGCAGCATTAAAAACATGTTTTTCGACTATATTTGTATTTGACACATCCAACTGGCAACTCATTTTATGTGTCTGTGTATGTGTAAGCTAGTAATAGGTGTAGCCGTCTTCAAGTTATGTATTCTATCTGTATTTTCTATTACATTTATCCCTGAACAATATCCTGCTTTGTTCATACAAACAGTTAAGCACATTGAAAGTGAATTGTGTGCTGCTGATGACCCCTAAGTTTCAAATCTCAGCCAAAATAACCTTTTCACCGCTTTTACTACATTCTGACTCAAAATAGAAAACTTGTCTCCAACTGCGTTGACACGTAGGGGTGTGCATTTCATTGTCTCATTTCTAAGTTGCAGAGATACTTGATGTCTGCCAAACTCGGTTCCTCTTGTCCTGCTCAATTACACACACCAAGAGAGACTTCTGAAACCTCGATTTCTGAAAAATGAACTGTGCTGAAAGTATTTTTGTTACTTGCTGCTGCTTTACTGACATCTGTGACGCAAGTTCTTTTTTTTCAGAAAGTTTGTTTCATCAAATCAGGTAATCAAGAGGCCGTTTTTTAATCCTTGAAAATGTATCGATGACCATGTTTAAGTTTGCTTAGAACATTGTTTACATTCTAAGAGGGTTCAGACTGAGACTTGGCTCCCTTTAAATTAAATGTCTAGATGTTTAAAATAAAGTATGTACACCTTTTTCTTCCTATCATTCTCAGACCACATTCTGTTGTCTGACATGTCCAACATATAATACTACAAATGTAGTATTTGAGATTGATTAAGTGCTGGTCTAACATAAATGTAATAAAGATACAGGGTCAAGGCTTATCACACCGAGGACAAAGCGAAAAAACGAAACAAAAATATAAAAAATTGACGGTTTTCCGCGTTCAACCCTTTCACACCAAGGCTGACACGGATATTCACGTTCCCCACTTGGAAATAAATCTCTATACTGTCCGTTACCTTGACAACAAAGTATATTTTTACCTGTCATCAAGCCAGTTCAACTGATGTTTCCCCAGATGTTGTCTTTATGTTCATTGTCTTTCCAGTATAATCTTTGTTTTCTTCTTCAAAGAGGACACTACTGTATATTGTGAGACCAAATGGATCAATATCCGTTTTTTGTAACAGTATGAACAGAATTATCACATTGACATTGGCGCAAAAGTCATTATTTTATTAGTTGGCTTGTTTTTAATTGATAGATGGGTTCGAATAATTAAATTGAAGTGCGCTTATCCGGGGTCGGGTCGCGGGGGCAGCAGCTCCAGCAGGGGCCCCCAAACTTCCCTTTCCCGATCCACTTTAACCATCTCTGACTGGGGGATCCCAAGGCGTTCCCAGGCCAGGTTGGAGATATAATCCCTCCACCTAGTCCTGGGTCTTCCCCGAGGCCTCCTCCCAGCTGGACGTGCCTGGAACACCTCCCTAGGGAGGCGCCCAGGGGGCATCCTTACCAGATGCCCAAACCACCTCAACTGGCTCCTTTCGACACAAAGGAGTAGCGGCTCTACTCCGAGCTCATGGATGATTGAGCTTCTCACCCTATCTCTAAGGGAGACGCCAGCCACCCTCCTGAGGATACCCATTTCGGCTACTTGTACCCTGGATCTCGTTCTTTCGGTCATGACCCAGCCTTCATGACCATATATATGGTATTGCAGTGCTGAACAAAGAGTTATTATTAACTGCACTTTACACTCATGATATGATTTGCTGCAGTACTTACAATCACTGATGTAGTTTTGATTTCATCACTAGCATTTTCTCAGTTTTTATTATAAGAGCCACCATTATCTAATCTTTCTTTAGCTCCCTGTGGATGCCACTCTCCATACTGCTTGATCTCTGTGTTAGTTAAATGACACACATTGTGATATTGCTGCATCTTTTAAACCCCCCAAATCCTTTGCTGTAACATCCTGGACTGCTGTCAGATAGAGTTGGCAACCCATGCCAAAGACGCAGCAGGTCTGCAATAGTGTTGGATTTAAACTGCAACCTAGGAACCAACAATGGCCGATGCGATTGTGAAAACATGAACCTTATCTTATTTTTTTGAGATGTCTGAAATTGGGTTGGGGGTAAATCTGCTGTGCCAACACCAACCTGGTGTGGGAACAGGATATTCAGTATAGATCTTGACAAGTAAATGGAGTTATTGCTGCCTGTGTTGGATACACAATAAAAAAACTTTTCAGATATTATCTTCATCATCTGGGAAAATTTCCCATTGCACCGCTGCACTGTTGTGTGTGCAAGCAAGCGTGGGAGATCTTAATGTATCTCTTCAAGAAGGCCAGGGGAAAACTGTGTGTGTGTGTGTGTGTGTGTGTTTGTGTTGTACAGTATTGTTATTTTAACAATCGTATTGTATACTCATAGAAGTAAGCTCAAATGCATGGCAACATCATACATAATGTGTTCATGCACACTGTGCATGTACCTGAGTGTGCGTGACCGTGAGCATGTGTGCATCTATCCTTATTACACGGTGTGTATCAGGCTGAGCGAGGCTCAGGTGTGGGTATGTAGGTGTAATCAGGCCTCCTTTCCCTCAGCTGACAGCTCTTTTACTCTATCTTGTCTGGAGAGAGCTTCTTCACAAGCAGCCAATATATTACTGTTGCCTGGCCAAGGGCTTGGCTTTGCAGAGTTCCAGGCCCTTTCCAAAATGAGCACTAAAACTGTCCCTGCAAACTCACATTACACAACATCTAGCTTGATTTCCTCTCTGACTGAGAAACTTTACTTTTCAAGGGGTGAATTGCTTTTGTAATTGTTGCTATAGCAACCTTTCTATATAATGTTGAGATTAATCCTGTATCTGTTTAATCCACAATTCTGGAGAGAAATGAATGAGCCTCAAAGTCTTCCTTTTCCTCAGACCCATTCCACTTGTTTACGTCCTTCTTTGTTTGATGAGAAATTAATCCATCTTTCCTTGTTAGCGCTTAGGTCTTTGTTAGTATAAGTCACTTCTGCTTGCAGAAGCCCTACTGATAAATGAATGACAAAAATACTACACATGCAAAACATTATTTGTTTAAACAATGCAGCACCTGGATGTCATACTTTCTAAAATATGGTGAAAATTACACACACACACACACACACACACACACACACACACACACACACACACACACACACACACACACACACACACACACACCCAGAAAACTGCAAGGGACTGAGTAGTTGTTACAATGTGTAGTTTAAACCTATAAATATAATATGTATACACTCGATGACAAGGTTATTTTGAATCTTTGTTACATTATGGCTTTTGTCTATGTTATTACATCATTAACTGCCATGCAAGCCACCAATTCAACTTTAGTAAGCAGAGATGTAATGAGTAACATTGCCTCAAACCCTGGTTTGCTCCTCACATCTTGATACTTCAGTGGTTTGCAAACCGGGGGGGGCGTGACCCCTAGGGGGTATAGGGGGGGCTCTAAATAAATGATGCATGCTTCTGCTGCACTGCTGTCAAAACATGGAGAAGTTTGTGAAAGGACGACCAGGTAAAAATAAAGCAAATGATAGAGCTACACCAAACGCCGTAACTGCCAAAACAAAGGCAGGAAAATAGCAGTGACCACAACAGATCTAAGGAGCCTGATTCCACTGCCAGTCTCCCAGTCGGATGGCTGCTGTGTCCTCTCGTTGACTATCCCTTCAAGGAGAAACAGCTGATTGTGGCACATTGGGTGGTGTGGTCTGTCTGTCTGTCTGTCTGCCTGCCATGCCTGTCTGCCATGCCTGTCTGCCTGCTTGTCTGCCATGCCTGCCTGTCTGTCTGTCTGTCTGTCTGCCTGCCATGCCTGCCTGCCATGCCTGTCTGCCTGCTTGTCTGCCATGCCTGCCTGTCTGTCTGTCTGTCTGTCTGTCTGTCTGTCTGCCTGCCATGCCTGCCTGCCATGCCTGTCTGTCTGTCTGTCTGCCTGCCTGCCTGCCTGCCTGCCTGCCCTTCTGGCTGTCTGTCTGTCTGTCTGTCTGCCTGCCTGCCTGTCTGCTCTTCTGTCTGCCTGTCTGTCTGTCTGTCTGTCTGTTCTGTTTCAATACAAGGAGGAGGGGGCTTGCACATATTTGTTTGGACAAAAGGGGGGCCCTGCAGAAAATGTTTGGTACCCACAGAGTAACTTAGTTGCTTTGACATTTGGCCCATTTAGTCATGTGTCAGCTTGTTCCATCACTTCATTGAAACTACACCTAATGGTTATATAAATTATATAAACACTTGTTTAAAAGTGTTTTTGGGCACGCTATGAGAACAAAAATGCCTAAACAGCATATATGAATCCTAACACCTCTGAGACTATCACTGTGACTGAGTCAGCAGCCTGCTGAGGTTTTAGCTGTGCGTCCCGCCAAATAAATACATGAATAAAGAAATGAAAGAATAACGCATTGTGTTCTTTGTTATCGTCCCCATGAGCCCCTCAGATCCTCTTCAAAGCCCTTCCAGCTGTTTACAAATCCACCACCCAACGGAATTGGTTGATTGGTTGAGAACTTGCAACAATCACTGCTTCACTGTTTTGTCATATTTTGTGTTTCTGACTATATCAGTGTCTACACAAAGCCTGAAAGTGTTTGGAAATCAGCCAACCTGTTATTTATTCTATTTGTTTATTGTATCAGCTGGGTTTACAAAGGTATTTATGACCTCATAATTCAACTTATGATTACATTTTTGTAAAATGAGTTGGAAGTATGTGCACTTGCACAGTCAAAAGATGAAGAAATGGGTTAGTGTCTGACATTATATTGGCTTCACCATTAAATGCTACATGGTCACAGCGAGACACGTTTTTTTAAAGAGGGTCGAGGCTGAAAAACAAAGTTAGGTTTTCTTAGAAGATGGATTTCTATATGACTAAGAGTTAAACCCTTTTATTTATTCATTTACAAACTAATTGCAATCAAAGCCCTTTACTCTTTGTGTTTAATGAGATTTAATGGATTCAAGACCTCTCTTTGCTCTTGACAAAGCACATTTAAGTATTCATTGCGTGAGCCAGATGTTTGAATTTTTAATTGCTAAGATTTTAGAAATACTACAATGCTGTACAATTTCAACAACCTACAATTTAAAGCAACTACACGGGGGGTTTAAACTGGTTATGAATCTGTCTCAGTTTAACACTGATGCCTCTATATGACCTGCATAGCAAACCAGACTGTCTGCTGTAAAAAGGTCTATTTCTATGTAGTTATTCTTAATGCCTGTCCCTGGGCCTAATTTCCCACAAAATCAAATTAAATGGGTGAGCCTATGTTTACATTTTCTCAGGCAAAGATTGGCAGTGAGTAAGTTCACTAGTTAATGGGGCGCTATGCAGTTTTGGCAATTTCTTCGCTGTTTTCTCACTTTTTGCTCGCAGGTTTCTCTAATAGAGCTCCCCTTCAGCAGGGGTGTCAAACTCAACTTCCCTAAGGGCCACACTAGAAAATGAGAATCACATCAAGGGCCAGTCATAGAGTTTATTGCTTTTATGTCATGGGAAAAGTCAAATATCTTTGACTGAATTATTGCATGTCTCATATAGTCTTCTCACTTACAGTTTGGTCGACAAAAATGTCGAATAAAATGCCAAAAAAGTTTGTAAAAAGCGTCAAAAATGTCGGGAAATAAACGTTGTGAACCTAGATGTATATAGGGGCCGATGAAAATCAGCAAGGGACCATATCTGGCCCACGGGCCTTGAGTTTGACACGTGTGCCCTACAGCTTCGGAATAGATATTTGGCAACACGGTTGTAAAAACTCGTTGCCGACTCCCCCCCCCCCTCCCATCTTCTCCCTCTGGTCATGTGCATTTGTTTTGAAATGAAAGCAAACACTTTTGTTGTCCCTATCTGAAAGGTGTGTTTTTCTCAACGTTTGGGTCCCTTTTTTCAAAATGTATAGCCCTATATCTTACGTTTTGTCACTTTTTCAATGGTTTGAGTGCTTTTTTTGATGTTTTTTTCCAGTGTTTTTTCATCGTTTGTTGCTTTTCCCAACTTTTTGTCCTGTTCTTTTTTTTTTTTTTTTTTTTTTTTTAGTGCTTATTTCGACATCCCATAAATCAAAAAAACTTTGAAAACAGGTCAAATTTTACTCAAGGACAAAGTGACGGTTAAACAGAGTTTATCCCAAAGATACTTAGAAGCACAACAGCAAGAATGCCAGGTCAGCATCGGATGTGCAGGCTGGTATTTGTCTCAGTGCTCCCCATTCTGAAAATGCAGCTCCGATGTTAACTCTTGTCTGAGTCCTCGCTCGGTCAGTGTGCCGTTTCCTCTTTCTCTGTTCCTTCGACAGTGCTTTCCTATCTTTCGGTTTCTTTTTTGCCGGCTCAGCCATGACAATAGTGTGAAAAACTCCATCACGAATGGGCGTATGTGTGCAGTGCCGTGAAGCAATTTGTTACATCGCGAGACCTGCTATCACATGATACTTCCTGACGCTGAGGCCGGCGGCTCGCCGGCCGAAAGTTGCAAGGGTGGTTTTTCAGCTCACAGGCGCTAGGGGGAAGCGAGACGACCACCATTCAACCCGAAATAAGTCATAGAACCATTCCAATGACTCCAAAGCTGTTCAGTTAAGGTAAATTAAACTAAAAAAAACTGCATAGTTCCCCTTTAAAAAGTACCAGGAGGTGATTTTTTATTTAGGTGAATTTTATTTTTGACTTTTTATTTTGCAGCTGATACTGGGGCAGGATCAGCAAAGGAATTAAGAAAATAATTGACTGAAGAACAAAAAAAGCTAAAAGGGACAGTGATAGAGCACAGGAGAGTCACACACGAGTCAACCTTACTCGCCAAATCAACAGATGAAGTGAGAATTGTGGAACTGGAAAGGATTCAAAACCAATCCTGAATTGTCCCTCTTTCCTCCTCGACAGGTAAGTAATATGTCTATTTTATTTCTTTATTTACATTACAATATATGTATTTTCATTGGTGGCTAAAACACAGTTTCCTGCGTGCTGAGGTGGCCGTGGTGTGCAATCAGCTGCAGTGGAGACAGGTGTGGGGATAGCTCGTTAGAGCAGTGCCAGGTGTGTTGATTGCCTCAGCTGATTGTTGTTGTACTAATTACGCTCTTTATGCAGTAGTGTGCTGGACCTTCAGACGACACAAACAGGACACTGGGCTGTGAGATATTGTTTTGTTTGTGCTTTGTTGAAAGGTTGTGAGCAACGGGCTGCGCGCCTGACAGTAGAAGGGCAGACACGGCGCACGGTTTATGGATGGCAAGTTACGTAAAAAGTGTGGGAGCAGTTGAAATAAATACTGTTGTTTGGAAATTGTCTGTCTTGGCGGAGATTTGTGCTGAGGGTAACCCACGGTGGCAGCGAGTCCTGCTACACTCTTGGCGTTTTTCCACTACGTGGTACCTGCTAGACTCTACTCGCCTTTTTTGGATTTCCGTTATGACAAAGTCCCTGGTACCTGCCAACAGGTACTTTTTTAGTATCACCTCCGTCGAGGTTCCAAGCGAGCTGATGCGATACCAAAAGGTGACTGGGAAACCTGCAGACTACTGATTGGTCGGAGAGAATCGTCACTAATCACTACGTCATCATTGCTAGCGACAGACGGGGGTGTCCTGACCAAACCCACCATTTTTAAATAGTTTAGCCAGCAGTGTTGTTTTTTTTTTGCTGCCTCCAGCTTCTTTTGAAACAAAATGAGTCTTCTGGCTGTGCCAACAGCCACATATTGAGAATAAAAAAAAAACACACCTTCGACGTTCTCTGTGTGTCGCGTTAGGTCATGGCAGTTTCCTGCAGCGTCGCTATGACGACCAGCCACGCTCTCCTCACGCATGAGGTGGTACTGAATCTGCAATGGAAAAAGGAGGATGGGGCACCGCGGCCGAGCAGAGCTGGTACTAGCAGTGGGTAAGTGCCATTTGTTTCACCATCGTCATATTACAGTTATTAATCTCACATAGCAACAAATAGATGCATTATCGTATTGCTATGCAGACAGCTGTTTAAAAAAAAAGTATTAAAAATAAGTTGTCTTTATTTCACTCAATTCCAAAACAGATGCACGTGCTAGCCAGATCAAGAAATCAAAGTTCCTTGTAGTTGCTTCTTCAAAAGGAAATGTTCATTGTATATAGCCCTGATATGATTATTTGCACATTTTGATCTAAAATTGTTAGTGATACAAAGTTAAAGAGAATGTTGAAGTTTGGAGAAAGCGGTCCATGTCCAGTAAAAGCAAGTTGACAGAAGTTTCAGGATGCAAGGGGGAATGCGAGAAATAATAAAGGAAAAGAGAGCCGAAGTGGCGTGACAGCAACGTGTGAAAGAGGAAGTGGGGGTCTCCTATCGGGGACAGCAGACTAAAGGAAGCATGGAGGATGATGATGATCTCGGTCACAGGCCAGCAGAGAATGATGGATGGGAGCTGTGACAGGACTCTTCGATGGAGCATGGAAAGGCAAAGGCAGAAAATGGAAAAAGTATGGCTGTCTCCTCTTTTGTAACCCTGCATCACTGGCTACAACATTGGCCCTGTCTCTTTGTGGACACTGGAAGGACGAAAGCCATTTGAAGTTATCTATAGTCTGTGGACAGAGTTTAATGGTCTATTTGATTTGAAATGACCGACTGTCATAATGCCTGATATTTCATTTTAAATACATGTATTACACTTTAGCGACAAGACGTATGATTAACTGGTGGATTTGCAGAATCCACTTAAGTAATTGGACTCTAATAGAGGCATACAATGCTAAACCGCAGCTTTGACAGCTGCAGGGCGATGATTTTTTTTTACATAAACACTTAAACTAAGATGGGTAAGAACAATTGTGAGTCAAGCACAAGGGTATCTCTTTTGAAATATTATGTCAAGAAAATGTTGAAGTGGGATTTGGAGATTCAGAGCATACGTCTCCTTTTTGCTCTGCTTTTTATTATCTGCTATTCCCTCTTCTCCACACCTGAAAAGAGAGAACAATCTAGATTGTGAGAAAACATTAAAGCTCCAGCACCCCCAGGACGAACCCCTGCTGGGTACACCTGTCAATCAAAACTCTCCCAGCGCAACCCACTGATGGATGATTTTCGGTTTGCAGATGACATCAGCGATAGCACGATCAGCCATTTATCTCCAGGCTTTGCTGAAAATGACCAACAAGACATCTGTCAGTGTATTTGGGGTATGGTTACATTGATTCTTGTCAAGATGAGACACGGTGAGAAAGCCAAGGACCAAACAAAGAGGAATTAATCTTTTAAATATGATTTCAGACAACGCCCACTCTAAGCTTTTCCTTAACTAGAAAGGTGACTGCTGTGACTGCTAACATAGAGAGGTGTTACAAACTGTCCTCTGTAAGATTGTCAGAGTAGAAAGCTTCCTCTAAAATACAGTATTTCCATTAACATGTATGCTAAATTAGAGTATAAAATTCTCCATATATTAAATATTCAAACTTACAGCTGAAAACTTAAAATTTAAGGAGGGGATTATTGGAGTTACAGTCATCAGGTGGACACAAACATGATGGATGATAATGTTGCTCCCCATCCCCCCATCTGTAAAATGAATGGCAAAATTCAGGAAAAGCCCAGATGTTCAAATGAGCTTATCTATGGAACATTCAGAATGGCTTGCTGAAGGTAATCTCCTCAAAGAAACCTTGGCAATTATAAACCATTTAGTGAATAAATACCCCCAGAGCTTGTGGTTAGTCAAGTAATCGGCATTTGGTACTGAGACAAATGCTCTGACTATCAACCCTGCTTCCCTTTGCAACATGCTGCAGGTTGCCATATTCACTCAAATAAATCAAGTTTCTCTGTGGATTGCCATACTTGTTTGGCCCTAAATACTGATGCTTTGACCACTCCCCCAGCATAATGTCATTCTTGGGAGAGTCCATCTTTACCAGCCTATTTTGATCCATTTCTGCCCGCCATTCCCCTTGGTGATGTGAAAGCATCCAACCTCCTCCTCTTGGCTAAATCCCAGGGTCTCAGGCCTGCTGCTCTCTTCTGTTAGCTGCAGCACAGCAGTCAGTGGGGGGGTCAAGAGTTCCTCTAACGGTACAATCCAGTAGTTCACCATTAGGATCCAGAGGACTGCTAAACCTGAGTTGTATTACACATTAATAAATACATGAACAATAATCTGTGAGAAAAGATGACCTTTATGCATTATTGGTTCGCCTAGATTAAGGCTGAATAATGAATTGCTTCTATATCAAAACTGCAATTTGAAAGAGTGAAACTTTCAAGTTGCCAGAGCTGGGATTTGAATTAGTATACAACTACAACAAATGTAGATAGCTGTAGCTAATTAATGTGAATTGGCAAACATTCAAAATGAAACACTGTTATTGGTTAATGCAACTCTGCATGTCAGCATCTGCTAGTATTGCTCAGCAAGAATGGTTTGTTTAAAAAAAAAAAAAAAAAAAATGTTGAGTAAGTCTTTTTTTCTAGAACATTCTAGCTGATGCATCACATTCAGCTGTAAAGTGTTAAGGACTGACAGCTGGTGGTAGTCAGAATCTCCCAGACTGTGTCCAAAACCTCCCCCCCCCTTCTTCTATACAGTGCACCATCTTAACTGTTTGCCATTTATTTGAGTGTGAATTGTTAGTGGACAATTTTCGTTCTACTGACACACTTCAAAAAGTATGTATTTTATGGGATGTGGAAGTTACAGATTGTGTGACCCTTCATCTGTCAGTGATGACACAAAACGATTCATAAGTGTGCAATTCTTCATTTTACTGCTCAGTAAAGAGTAAACTAGTGTGTATTATACAGGGAGTAGTGAATGAGTAAACGAGGGAGTGATTTGGGACACAGCTCCAGTCAAGCTGTAATGAGTTTGTAATAGTCTTTCTCACAGTAGACATTTTGTCATGTCATAGTAGGAAAAGCACAGGTGTTGCGAATAAAATTAACACTTTTTCACACACTTCAGTTTCACCTGCACTTTATGACATGTCAAAATATCGGAGCCTCAGATATTGATGTAAAACATTTTCCCCAAGGCCCAGTCTGGGCAGGAACTGGCAACAATTTTTTCAGTCCAGGAAGTGTTACATGTTGACATGAATGAATGGTGTACATAGATTACTGACACCAGCCTTGTTTCCATTCACGTATTTATATGTGCATTTGGCATCTCATTAAAAAGCTGTATGGAAACGTCAACATTTTATAAAACTGCCTAAACCTTGCGCAAAAAAGTTTTTACGCTCGCTTGAGGTGGGTTTTGGTATTCGTTGAGAAAAGAATTGATGCGCTAAATGGGATATGTAATCAGCTATTGCCGATAAAGTTCTGACATAGCAAACATTTAACTCACATGGCTGATCAGCGGTATCCACTGTCTGCATCTTCCTGGATATTCCAATAATGTGTCTTTGTCTCCGGACAGCGTGAAAAATGGCTGATTCTAGCTGGCATGAAAGAAGAATTAAAACTTGCCCAATTGAACCAAACCAAAGACCTCTCTCCATTTTCCTTCGTAGATAGGTTAGGCGGCCAATGTGACTTTTTTGTTTCCTGCTCGCAACCTCGACTTCTTCTACTCTGTTTACTGGCAGATTACAGCCATGCCTTTACCTGACGTCCCAAATGGTTTGTTACACAGAACTATCTGAGAAGCGATCATTGGAAACTGTGTGGGAAGAGGCAGGCATTCATAAAAACAACAACCTGTACTGTTTGCACACGGGCACAAAGAGTATAGAAGCGGATTGAGAGATCCCTTTCTCTCTTTCTAAAACTCAGACCAAACTCCAATTAAACTGTAAAACTAGGCAGTGATCAAATATAAACATAGATTATCTTACTGCATTGCCTATTTCTTGCCTAAAATGTTTTCAGAAACATTTACCGTTTAACAGTTATACAAGCTCATTTGTTACCAGCTGGCAGCCCATCTGTGTCAATATGAACGGGCTCAACATGCTCAATTATTGTTACCCATAATGCGAAACCTGCCAGAGTGTAGGGCAGCGCAGTGTATTCTGCTAGTTGTAGGTTTACTAGCTATTGAGCGAAAAGGAATAACCCAGCCCCTTTCTCTGTTTTCTGTGGTCATGTAGCACCAATTAAATTGTTATTTTTGCATAAACAGCCCAGTTTTATGAACAGACCTTTTCTCAAGCGGTACGATATTAATCGTGCTGTAGTTGCTGCAGCTCGATATTGTAGGAGAAACAAATTAAATTCACTGGCAAAACATGTTTTGCCGATCAGTTCTTTATAACCATATGCAACTTTGCCAATTATGCTGATGTTGTGATCTTGTTTTTAATGTTTTATGAAGTTGTTTCACAACATGGAACAACACACATCAAAAGGACAACTTTGAACATGCAGTTGTCTCAAAAGTATATACTGTAACTGATAAGTGGAAGATGCTTTGGGTAACATATGATGGGTATAATACATTTTATAACTAATATATCAGTGATACAGCTGTGAATAGTTCATTATGTTCAAACTAACCATCGCAGCTGCTCTCCGTGGCATGGAATTTTTCAGAAGAGGATGATAAATGGAGAGGCCTCATATACCTCAGTGATTTTAATACAGGTAGAGGCATCACTCCTCATAATTTCTTCATCTGTCACATTTATGGATTTATGTCTGGGCTAAATTACTCACTGGAGCCGTGGGAAAATAAAAATAAAAATCAAGCCTCAAGGTTTATTTACAGCTACTCCCATTAGACATTTCTCATATACATTCCTCCTGTCTTGTTTGCAGTCTGTGCCCTCTGCCCATCAGCTCTCCAGTCAGCTCTAACACTTCTCAAGAAGCAATTTGAAATGTAAAAATGTAAAGGCTTTGTATACATGAGAGCCACAGTCAGGTTTATATATCTTTGTTTAGACACACATATTAAAATTAATGTGCTGTCAAATGCAGTGTGCCAAGAGCACTTCATTCAGTAAGTCACTGTAATCACAGCTTCAAAGCGTCTGTAAATATAAATGCATTGTATTCATGCATATATGAGCAAATTGGTGACAAGTCAACATAAATTGGCCACCATGAGCCTCTAGAACAGCTTCAATGCTTCTTGGGAAAGATTACACAAGTTTCGTAAACTCTAGAGGGACGAACAATAGGGCTGGGTAATATCTCCTTAAAAGCAAAATCATGAGTGTCACATTCACCTTGGTAAGTGTAATAAAAATATCTTATTAAATATATTATACACACTCTTCCCCCACTTATTTATTTAATATTTATTTGTTCATGTTTGCCACTTGTCTGTACCTGCACTCTTGTCTGTTCTTACTATATTAATGATCTGAAACATGGAGGTCTAGCTGTGGAAAGCCATGTTACCAAGGATGAAATGTGCTATTTTGAGTTATTATACACAATTGCTCACAGCATTAATTAGTTTATAGATCATGTGAAATGAATAGGACTCCACCAACACCACTCAAGTCCCTCTGTGTTATACTGGTTCACAAGGTGCGAATCAAGGATTTTAACACAAAAGAATGTACACGCATACTGAAGCTGGCAGAAGAAAAATCCATTAATTCCCACACGGACCATACACAAAAATTTTCAATAACTGTTCATTTCCTTTGTCGTTGGCCCACATCCAAGAGGCTTTGCCAAATTTCTCAGCCAAGTTCGTGATTTAACATAGCTGTGAGACTCATGAAACAAACTTGTGTTGAGAAAGCAATAAATGATTGGTAATAACTGTATGACCTGAGGGTGAATACCACAGGTGTGACAAGGTGCATATATCAAACAATCAGTCTCAGCAGTCTACCAGGGCACCTTAGAATACTTAAAGGCAGAACGAGTATGATTTGTCGGTTGCGGTTTGTAAACTGTAACCCGTTTTTTTTCTGGCGCTGTGTCCACCGTTTTCGTAGCTTCCTCTTGGATGCATCTGTACGATCTGGCCCTTGGGCGCTTTCGCACCTGCCTCGTTTAGTTCAGTTAAATCGCACTAGAGAGTTTGTTTGCCCTGCTGGTGCGGTTCGTTTGGGCAGGTGAGAACGCTGCAATCGCACTCAGGTGCGCACCAAAAGTGAACCAAACAAGCGTACCGAGATCTGCTCGATGAGATGGTCTCGGCTTTCAATTGAACTCTGGAGCAGTTTGTGGTGAGAACGTGATCCGACATTGAATAGCACCAACTATATATACTTCTTAACTCTGAGCAAATGTCTCCTGTAGTCAGGTGTGCTTTGCTATCTACAAATGGCATGCAAACTGTAGTAGCTTGGAGTGTTTCTCTCACAGAAACGCACTGCAGTCAAGCTCACCATCCGTCACTCGCATTTCCGTGGTCAAACCAGCCAGCGCTAAAGTTGCAGCCATAAGGCGGCGGAGTGATGTCTCGATGACCAGAGCAGGCGTAGTAATGTCGCTCGCAAAACAATGTCTAAATGTTGACATGAAATGAGCTGGTTTGACCATGGAGATGCAAGAAATATACACTAGTCCACACAGGACCTTCTTTCTGTATTAACTTTCTTGCTCCCGCCGCAGACACATCCGACCAATAAGAGGAGTGAACGTTCTTGCGTGATTTGTAATGACGCATTTTGGTATGCTTAGATTTTTCCAGGTGTGAAACGAAACTGAACCAAGGGGAAATCGCTCCAAGTTTAGAAACTCATCAACTAATTCGGAACAAAGCAAACAACCTTTAGGTGTGAAAACGCTGTTAGTTTTTATACTATAGGACAGAAAACATGAAAAGAAAAGCAAAAATGCAGGCAGAGGGCAGTTCACACACTTCTAATGGGTTAGAAGTTATGATTGAGAGGGATTACTTTTGTATTAGTCTAATCTATACCTTGTTTTTTAGGAAAAGCCTACACATTGTCCGCTGACCGGTCACGTGACAATTAAGTTTACCTGACCAGTCACATGACCGTTAAGTTTAGCGGTCGTTACAGTGAAGTTTAGCCAACAAAAGGTGACTGTGGCCCGTGTACCGATCACCGTGAGGTGACAGTCTTGACAATGTCCGTAGCAGTTAAGTTTAGCCAACAAAAGGTGACTGACGTGGCGAAAACGGTTAACTAAAGGCACCAAAAGGACTAGTTAAGATTGGAAAAAAAGTTTGGTGTTTGTGTAAAACACCGGTCCACTTAAGTAATACTCCCGGGACACAAACACCTCTTTCCTGGTTGAAAGTCTTGTGTTGTTCTCTAACTTCTTCCAGGACACGAACTCTGCTCCCTAGGGTGACCGGACGGTCCCGAAATATTTGGGACGGTCCCGAAATCCAAGCAGTTGTCCCGAAAATTAGAGGAAAGTCTCAAAAGCAGTTGAGTTCATGATTTTAATGATTTTTTTATTTGTTTTTTCAGGTTTACATGACAGACAGTTGAATTCCTGAATAAAAATAATAAATCATTTTAGTCCGGAGTTTTGAAATTCATGTTATCCCCCCCCCCCCCCCCTCATCTCGTCCCGAATTTTACCCGAATCTTTCATTGGCCTTCCCGGCACTATAATTGTCTTACTCGGCTATGTTTGTAATTAAGTGTTTGTCTTTTGATGTCGTTTTAGCCTAAACCACTGATTTGTAAGTGTATTTTATTTTAATTTAATTATCCTGTGGCTAATGCGCTATGTACAGCACTTTGGTCAGCGCAAGCTGAAAGAAAATAAACTTTACTTACTTACTTACATTCTCATCTGGTCACCCTACCGCTCCCCTGCATGTTTTCCCTGTGTTTAAGGACCGACCTCCTTACGCAGATTTCCACTGTCTTGACAGACAGCAGTCAATGGCGTCCATACAAGCAAGAACATTCACTACTTCTTCTGTAGCACTTTGATCTCCAGTAATGATTATATTGAATTCCAACATATTGATTCGGCGGGTTTTGTAATGCCCTATGAATTCTGCAAGAAGCAGGGATTTTTCACAGGTTTAAAAGAGCGTCTTCCTGTATGATCTGCCACTTAATTGGCTCTTGCCACAGGAATTCTAATGAGTCGGTTTGTTTGAGGTTTGTGAACGAGGCTATTGTGATGCAAATTCACATTGCAACCAGCGCTTAAGACCAAAGACAAATCTGAAATACCTGACATCACATTTTAAAGTCACGATGATTTGTTTATCAAATAATCCCAGCACACTTGCCCACTTCACGCACTGTAATGATATAAAAACATGGGGAGCTTTGATATGTAAATGTTGTGTAAGGGGATTTTAAGCATTCGGTTTCCCTTCCGTTCACCGCATCAGGCTGCGACAAAGATGCTGGTTAGACTCCTTTCTAACACAAAATGCTCCATTACATTCTATTTAAAGATGGCTCTGGTGAACCCTTTTGACAGCACCTCCTACCTCCCACTAAAGCTTTTAAGTGTAATTCTGCATTGTGCCTTTTTTTTTAGCATGTGTCTTTGTTTTGCCTCTTGTTCTGTCGCCAGTTTCACAAATCTTTTGGTCTTCAGACCTAATCTTCCACATCTAACCTATGACTCTTTATCCAACAAGCCCGTACTTTAAAACAACATATACAAGCCTTTTCCTATCTGGGGCCCATATCAGCAGAATTACATTTGATCTGTGCCTTCAAAATGACCTGTTACCAAACATGTCAACAAAATGTCATGACAATCCATCCAATAATTGTTGAGATATTTCAGTCTGGACCAAATTAGTGGACCATTTGACTAACTGACCGACATTAACTATAGCGCCATGCTGCCAGCATGGCTGCAAAAAGGTCAAGAAACATTTATGGTCATGGCTAAAATAATGGACTTATGATTACTTGGGTAAATAAATAGTTTACCATTTTGGGTATTCACGTTCTTCTCTAGATTAAGAACAACGATACAACTCTTATGTCTGTCTGTTACATACAGTGGGGCAAAAAAGTATTTAGTCAGCCATCAGTTGTGCAAGTTCTCCCACTTAAAAATATGAGAGGCCTGTAATTTCCATCATAGGTACACTTCAACTATGAGAGACAAAATGAGAAAAAAAATCCAGAAAATCACATTGTAGGATTTTTAATGAATTTATTGGTAAATTATGGTGGAAAATAAGTATTTGGTCAATAACAAAAGTTCATCTCAATACTTTGTTATATACCCTTTGTTGGCAATGACAGAGGTCAAACGTTTTCTGTAAGTCTTCACAAGGTTTTCACACACTGTTGCTGGTATTTTGGCCCATTCCTCCATGCAGATCTCCTCTAGAGCAGTGATGTTTTGGGGCTGTCGCTGAGCAACACGGACTTTCAACTCCCTCCAAAGATTTTCTATGGGGTTGAGATCTGCAGACTGGCTAGGCCACTCCAGGAACTTGAAATGCTTCTTACGAAGCCACTCCTTCGTTGCCCGGGCAGTGAGTTTGGGATCATTGTCATGCTGAAAGACCCAGCCACGTTTCATCTTCAATGCCTTTGCTGATGGAAGGAGGTTTTCACTCAAAATCTCACGATACATGGCCCCATTCATTCTTTCCTTTACACGGATCAGTCGTCCTGGTCCCTTTGCAGAAAAACAGCCCCAAAGCATGATGTTTCCACCCCCATGCTTCACAGTAGGTATGGTGTTCTTTGGATGCAACTCAGCATTCTTTCTCCTCCAAACACGACGAGTTGAGTTTTTACCAAAAAGTTCTATTTTGGTTTCATCTGACCATATGACATTCTCCCAATCTTCTCCTGGATCATCCAAATGTTCTCTAGCAAACCTCAGACGGGCCTGGACATGTACTGGCTTAAGCAGGGGGACACGTCTGGCACTGCAGGATTTGAGTCCCTGGCGGCGTAGTGGGTTACTGATGGTAGCCTTTGATACTTTGGTCCCAGCTCTCTGCAGGTCATTCACTAGGTCCCCTTGTGTGGTTCTGGGATTTTTGCTCACCGTTCTTGTGATCAGTTTGACCCCACGGGGTGAGATCTTGCATGGAACCCCGGATCGAGGGAGATTATCAGTGGTCTTGTATGTCTTCCATTTTCTTAGAATTGTCCCACAGTTGATTTCTTCACACCAAGCTGCTTACCTATTGCATATTCCGTCTTCCCAGCCTGGTGCAGGTCTACAATTTTGTTTCTGGTGTCCTTTGACAGCTCTTTGGTCTTGGCCATAGTGGAGTTTGGAGTGTGACTGTTTGAGGTTGTGGACAGGTGTCCTTTAAACTGATAACAAGTTCAAACAGGTGCCATTAATACAGGTAATGAGTGGAGGACAGAGGAGCCTCTTAAAAAAGAATTTACAGGTCTGCGAGAGCCAGAAATCTTGCTTGTTTGTAGGTGACCAAATACTTATTTTACAGAGGAATTTACCAATAAATTCATTAAAAATCCTACAATGTGATTTTCTGGATTTTTTTTTCTCGTTTTGTCTCTCATAGTTGAAGTGTACCTGTAATGACAATTACAGGCCTCTCTCATCTTTTTAAGTGGGAGAACTTGCACAATTGGTGGCTGACTAAATACTTTTTTGCCCCACTGTATAAAGCTAGAGGCAGCAGGCGGTAAGCCTAGCTTACAATAAAGACTTGCACATTATATCTTCTTAGTTTAATATGTACAAAAACTTAAATGTAAACACAAGATACATAAGTAAATTTATGAACTTTAGAGGTGCTGGCAGACTGTCTTTGTCTCTGAGATTGCGTCCCAAAAATGTATATCGTCTTGCAGTAGTCTTTGAGATGTTCACATGAATGAAATTAACATAAATGATAAAAGCTCAGGAAGCTAGAGATTTACAGTGATGTAACTGACAGAGTGTCCACTCTTTCCTCTGCATGTCCCTCTGATTTGAACAAATATCTTGCTGATGGACCAGGGCTGTGCATTAAGCTGATGGGGGTCACTACAAAATTGAATAGGTCCCCCATTGGTACCCCATTTACTCTTTCTGTCTTTAGGTAACCATCTTACAGAGCACATGGCAGCTTCATTACTTTACCCAACCTGCTTTTGTGTGCTGGTATATTGCCAGCTCCCAGGTTTGCTGTGTAATGATTTGATTAAACACTAATCATTTATGAATATGCACTATGTGAGCAGTTGTCGGCTTTGCCCAGTTGGTAACGCTGCTTTGTGATGAACTGATACACTTCCGATGTTTCATTAAACCTGACGAAACAATCCCCTATTTGTACTCTTTAACAATACTGTCACAGACTATCTGACTATCTGGAGAACATTGCTTTTTCCCAAATGTCAGGGATTAAATATTAGCAAAAGGTAAGGATGACACAGATACACCTGGACCCCTTATTCTTGAAAATAAATACTTACTGTATAATGACTGGCACGCTGTAATTACTGATAACAGCAGTTACACAGCATACTTATTGCTCTAAATACCACTGCTTTTTAAAAAAAAAATACTTTTACAGTTATAAAAAAGTCATCCCTGCATTCTTCCACACCTAACAATGCTGTTAATGGCCCACTAGGCTAATGTAGCATGTGTGAGGCTTTAATGAGATCAATTCATCAGGAACAAGCATAAACATGAGGAGGATTGGAGGGTGAAGCAGTGGCCAGACAATTAAATGAACAGCCAAGCGAAAAGATGGCAAGCGAAAACCAAAGATGGCAGGTTTCCAAAGAATGGTTGTCTAAGGGGCAACTGGATGAGCAGAGAGCAGATGTAAACACATATGCCTCCCTCAACACCACACAGTGGTAGCAGAGAATGCCACTTTCTCCTTCATAATAGCATTGTCCCTTTCTTTTTTTCACTTTTATTTTTTTTCAAAAAGGCACAGAAGCCCTGAGCCCATGTGTCTTGAAAAGGGAGAGCAATGGTGGAGCATAAGACATTAGTCTTGGGAGCAGTGTGTGTTTGTGTGTGCACTTGAACATGGCATGTGTAAGAAGGGTTTTTGTGAAGCTATATTTTGCATGATTTTGTGACAAGCTGCGTGTATGTGCAGTCATGTGCATTTGATGGGTAAGCAGGATAAAGGACCTGCTGGGGTTTCGTGGGACAGGGGTGTTGAGGGGGGGGGGGGTAAATGATGTGTTTGGGAAAGGAGTAATGTTGGGGTTCTGTGGAGGGTTTGAGCTGGAAAATGTTGGCAAAGTATGACAACTGGCGCAGCAAGAAACAGAGCCGTTCCCCGAAAGCTGTGAGATCCACACAGCCGGGGAGACTATTATCAGGCTGGGGATGGGACTTGTTTACTGCTGGCTATCACTCACATTGCTAGCGGGCAACATCTCAGAATAGTCATGAAAAAGCAATGCCTGAACAAGAGGGCATGCTTATGGTTTAGCATACTATAAGCAAGGAAATGTATGTTTAGTGGCATAGCACAAAACCCTATATTCCCCTATATTCAAACGTGGTTGACAGTTGCATGTAGCATTTCAACATCCATCAATTGCTACCATGTTGTTGTTTTTTTGTGCATCTATCATAAACGAATAATAACATGGGGATTGGCAGCCCTAACATGTTCATTATTTCTTGCGAAGGGCAATTTATGAAATAAGTGAGAGAGAGAGAGAGAGAGAGAAATAGATAGATAGATAGAGAGAGAATGTGGGGGATGCCATGCCTGCGAGCTTCCCACAGCCATGATGACGGTGGCGGCTCAATCTTGACTTTGACACTTACTCCGAGGGTTACTCATGTATTACTTTCTTTTGAGTCATACTCAGAAACCACGTTATGTGGGAGTGAGATGCATCTGTTATTCATCAAGCAGAAAACAGCTATGTCTCAGCCAAACCCTGGTGGGAAGAAAAATCATTGAAATGTCAAAAAAGTTTACGAGACAGGTGTAATTAGTCATTAAACAACAAGTAATTTGCATAGACGTGTTGCGCGTCAATACACACGATCGTCATTCATGGCAAGGACTCTTTTTGTATTTCAAAAGATTGGCGTTTGAAAGATGAATAACAATGCCCGTGCGTCGATACATAAACAATAAGGGATTTTTAAGACATGTAAAGCACAAAAATTGAAACATGACACTGAAATGCAAACTTCCAAGACTAATGAAAAGAAAAAAAAGACATAGCTCAATTTGTTCCTTGGCTTCCCTTCAAGATGTTCAGGCGGATTATCCAAAAAGCTCACAAGAACAGACCATTCCCTAATAGCTGCCAAATTGCAAAAAAAAAAAATCAGCTAGAGTAATCCCCTGTGAAAAAAACACTAATCTGCTCCCCAAAACCTACTAATTGTCCATTTGGTTACAGATCTGGGTAAACACAAAAGAACACCACTCTCCCACTGAGCCCAGTTTACACCCACCTAAAGAGGTCTTAAGAGACATCAATGCAAAAAGCCAGGGAACAGCTAAACACTGGTTGATTCTGAGAATACATTCTTTTTTTTCTGAAAACACATTCTAAATCAAACTGAAACAGCACCTGCTTTGGGATGATATGCTCAACCTCTGATATGTCTAATGCGTTAGAGCAACTCCCACATCAGTGTATGTTGTATAGAGGAATCTCTTTAAAGAGAACAACAAGCTTTGAGGTGTGACTTCCAATTAGGCTGTCAGAATGGTAGAGAAGCTGGAACAGTAATGTTCTGGATGTTAGAGTTACTAATTGATGTGGCAAAGTGCTGCAAATGAAAAATGAGAAGGAACTGTGTACCATTCCTTTGTTTAAGTGCCCATATTATGAAAAAATCACTTTTTCTGGGATTTGGGGTGTTAGTTTGTGTCTCTGGCGCTTCCACACGCATACAAACTTGGAGAAAAAAAACATCCATGCTGTTTTGAGTGAGATACGGTTTCTGAATGTGTCCTGCCTTCAGTCTCCAGGTGAGCTGTTCAAAATCTGCACGGCTTTCTACGTCACTAGCCGAAACTCGTTCTCAATGGCAAAACACTGCCACAACACACACAAGTTTACCATAATCTACAAAAGAACTACTTACATGTCCCTGTCCTGCAGGTATTCCACGCAAATTTAGAAGTGCGCCGTCGTTTAGAAGAAGTCTCCCGGCTAATCCTGCCTTGTACAGGCCGATGTTGGAGAAACAGCCAGCTAGATGATGTGATCCTTACCTAGCTACTGCGCATGTGCGACTCCCAACAAAGATGGAACAGAAGTGGAATGCCTCACTCTGTAGCTAAAACAGATAGCTCAACACACAGGGTGAAAAGAGGAGCTGCAGCAATGTGCAGTACAACAAAAATATGGTGTTTTTTTGAAAATTAAACCACATAAACCTCTTCTGGTATAACCTCAACATACAATTATGAACCTGAAAATGAACATAATATGAGCACTTTAATTGACTTCTATATCTATATTTCAAGCTGGTTTGATGGCTACCAAAGCAAAAATCCCTACTGAGTATGAAACATTGGTAAAGCTTTTTGTGTCATTTTGACATAGTGGGATACAGTTAAGATCACTGCTCACCAAGTGAAGGCGTCTTAGAGGTGCTGGAGCTGAAATGGTAAGAGGTAAATCAGAGGTACTGCTTCAATTTTGTATATGTGCAATCTTATTTGATAGCTTTTTAAAACAGAATTAAGAATTCTGATCGGCTGGCAGGTGTGGATTCACTTTTAGTAGCTGGACAGTGTAACTGGACCAACCCGTTCTCACTCCCAACTCTTAAAATACGAACACTTGTGCAGTGTCTGTCAGCGTCAGATACGATGCAAAAAGCACCCTTCAGCGTGTGTGTAGAACGCACCGGGCAGAGCAGCAGCTCTGTGGCGCTTGAAGATAACGTAGTATTAAAGCAACACCAAAGCACTTTTCTTCTTCGGTCCCTCTACAGGTTGGAAGCGGATTTGTCCATTACCGCTGTCGTAAACAATTTAGCCTACCGCAGCCGCTACCCGATCTGGCAAACTTGCATAGTGCGGTTTTAGCCGATAGAGGGCCGCAAAGCGAATGTAGAAGTGCTGTTCACCCTGTTACGAGTTGATGAACCACTGAAACAATTTTGGAAACATTATTTTAAGGAACAAAAGAATCTTTGGTGTTGCTTTAAGAGAGACAACAGTAGCGTAATAGTATGAAAGCCCGGAATTCCGTGTAGGGAGGTTGGTTGGGGTGGTGGATGGGTCAAACAACATGGGACTTTCACCCCGGAAACAAGGGTTTGTGTCCCGCATGTTACTTTTCCTAAACCCAACTGTCCCGTTATTCTTTTCCTAAACCCAACTGGTCCATTCTTATCCCACGTGTAACGGAAACATACCTTTTATAAGCCCACCCACGATCTTTTCCTTAACCTGACTGTGTCAAAAGTGA